>VXBL01005741.1:0-133608 GCA_013400195.1 Aramus guarauna | reverse complement strand
GAAATTGAGAGTGAAGGGATGAAATTGATCCTGTGAAAAGGTGGGGGGGGGCGGGGGGGGGCAACTGGTTTAGATTTATCTTTGTTTCTCACCATGCTACTCTATTTTTAATTGCAACAAAATGAATTTATGACAAATCAGCTGGGTGGGCATCTGGCAGCCAGCTGAGCAGCCTACATCCTACCAATATACACACGCACTCTTCTTTCTGTCCCACCTTCCCCTTGCTTTCTCCATTAACTCACAGATTAAAATTAATATTAAAAGTATCTGAATTAAAAGCACCATGATTAACACAGAATACTGATAGCCTGGATGAACATTGCCAGAAATTATCTAGTGCTACTTCTAAGAGTGTGGCTAGGGAAAAATGCATTGTTTTGATCCATTTGAAAAGTTATATGGGCGTTGTCCTTGAAAAGATCTGGCAGTGAGACAGGACCTGTCTTAGGTTACTGATGTGAAGTTCTTTTTCTGCTTGAGGAATTGGTTATGTAGATTCTCAGTCACAGTTAACATGCAGGCCAAAAGGATGTCTCTACCCTGGTTTTAAAAATGAGGATCACTCAGTTTTCTATGCCACAAAGAGCGAAGAAGAATTCACTCATGTGCCTGCTCCTTTTTTATAGGACAGTTTGTGTATTGTAGAGCTGAAATGTGGGTATTCATCTTTCCTTTAGCGTAGACTGAGATCCTAGTCCTGCAGGTAACTTTAGGTAGAGCCTTATTCTCTCTTTGAAGTTCGCAGGCAGTGTGCTGGGAAACAGTTGAAAATTCAAGGCTGAACTGTACTTCAAGAAAAGTTATTACAGGAAAGTTTCATTTGGTTCTATCCAAGTTTAGGCCTCAAATATTTTCCACAAAGAAGCAATAGCCTTGCTTGCATTGCAGATTCATTTTAAATATGTGAGTTAGTTCCCTCTTCTTTTTTAAATCTTTATGTTCTCTAAGTCTCCCTCCACACGCCCTGCCAAGTCTTTGATTTGCAGAAAGGAATATGTCTATAGATGCAAGCTTTATTATGAGTGTTGGGGTCTCTGTCAGTGTTTATGTGTTCCTTGAATTTGGGTAAAAGAACTGAGTAATTTCAGTAGGCATTGAAAAATTTCAGCAGGCATTTTCTGTTGGAAAAAACCTTCTCTGCAAGGAGATGTTACAGAATCTGCAAGGAGAGAGACAGACTGTTCAGAATGTTGCTATTAGAATCTCACAGTATCTTTCAAAAGCACAACAAGTCTTATTTCTCAAGCTCTGTGAATTTTGGTTTGGCTGCTCTTAATACCTAGAGCTTCTTAAGTCTGCATCGCACTGAATATTGTTGAGAAGTGCTATGCAAACATTTGTGCCATTGAATTGTTTTAAAATAACACATATTCCTCCCTGCACTTTAAGGCAGATACAAATCCAGAGATAAAGATTATCTTTTATTTCTTCCCCTGAAGAATACTGAGAAAATTTTATTTTTATATACATTACGCTTCAAATAGAAAATTAATTTTGAGTTTTGGAGCTTTCCGACTTTGCAGCTGAGTGCTTGAGGTGCACTCAGAATAGTCTGATCTGAGTTTCAAACCCATTTCACTATTCACAGGAAAGTAAGAGCTGTAAATGAATGGACTTTGGTCTAATTCTAAAGTCCGTCAGTACTTCAGGCACATGCAAAGGGAGTTTCCTATTACTGTGCAGAAGCAGTCCTTTTTGTATAGTGGATATTGAGAATGTTTACAATTTCTAGCGTTTCTTCTGTTCTTCTTAGACAAAACTCCCTTTGATTTTGGAGTGTTTTGCTATAGTAAAAGCTCTGAGATTTGGAACACTGACTTCAAAGGACTCACTTCAGCAGAAAAAGCACAGGAGAATTTTTAAGAAATAATTCTTAGTAATAAATTTTTTTTTTGTTACTTTCTGGTTATAGTGCTAAACTAGTATCCAATGTAAACCAGTGTTTAAAAGCAAAAAGCTATAACATACCCATCAGGGGACAAATTGTTAATAAGGTATAATTTGATGAGGAAAAGCTGATGGCATCTGCAAAAAGAAATAAGAGCCCCATGGCTGCACAGAAGTGCCTTATTAACAGTTGCACTGGGCATCCTGTTGAATGAGCTTTATTTATCATGTTCTTATAGCTACCTCCACTGAGCTTTCAGCTTCTGGGAGAAAAATACCAAAATACAATATTCTTCTTCCAATGTAGCAATCAAAGAGTTTCTAAACGAAGAAAGATGGAAAAAAGGCTACAGGAGAAGGAGGAGGAGAACATTAAACAGCTTGTTCAGAAATAAATTTCTTTGATTATGCTCCCTGTGTGAGATTGTTACTAAAAACTGTGCATGTTACTGAAATTAAGGAGATACTTTCTCAACAATTAAGGGCTCCTTTAGTTTGACTTTCTTGATATAAATTGAGATTTGAGTTTTCTGTCATTAGTTTCAAGGGCCTATCACCCTTCCAGTTTATTTCATGGATATGGGGAGACCTTATCGTCCTCTACAACTACCTGAAAGGAGGTTGTAGTGAGGTGGGGGTCGGCCTCTTCTCCCTGGTAACAAGCGACAGGACCAGGGGGAATGGTCTAAAGTTGCGCCAGGGCAGGTTTAGGTTAGACATTAGGAAAAATTTCTTCACAGAAAGGGTTGTCAGGCTCTGGAATGGGCTGCCCAGGGAGGTGGTTGAGTCCCCGTCCCTGGAGGTATTTAAAAGAAAGATAGATGAGGTGCTTAAGGACATGGTTTAGTGGTGGGATGGCAAGGTTAGGTTAGCGGTTGGACTTGATGATCTTAAAGGTCTTTTCCAACCTAGATGATTCTATGATTCTGTGGGTGTTGCTCTTCAAGGTTCTGTCTCATCTATGATACCAGTGTTTTGCCAGGCTTGCCGAGTTCTCCCATGGCTACCTTCTTCCTGTATAGCTTCCAGAAAAGTGCCAGCAAGACAACTGTGTTATTTAGAAGTGCAGACATGGGTCTTTGGGGAAGTGTGATGGTTTTTTACAAATATTTGGGATTTTTCCACTTGAAAAATCACGAATAAAGAATGCAGTTAGAAACTGTTGCCAAATTGCTATCACTGTAGAGTAATCTATCAAAAAAACTCTTCACGGAGCATCATCTGATGCATTTAGCTAGGCATCAGTGTTTTATGAACTATTTTCTCTTTCTTTGTTCGTGATCCTCTAATATTAATGGATCATACAGTAATAACAAATACAGAATTCCCAGTCTGTGCACCAGGCATCACATGACACAGATTGTGATTGTTTTTCCCCTCCTCCATTTTGATTTTAGAATAAAAGCTCTTTTGCAAAAATCATCAGAGGTTCACCTGTCACAGCATGGGTTTGCGTGCACAGCAAATAATCAATGAGCAACAACGGCATATACTGAATGACTATCAGTTATTTATTAAATTTCAGTGTATAAAAACTTTTTAGCAGTCTATTTAATGATTAACTGTTACACAGTCAACCTGTTGTTTTAAGTGATTACTCTGTCAGATAATAGGTTACATTATGTAAGTCCATCAGTAGTGTTTTCTACAAATGTACTCATGACTATTTGTAACAGATTTATCAGATTTAAAACAACTGTTAATAATTTATAAAATATGTAAAAATGTAATCTCAGTCTGAAACATAAATTATCAATTTAATCTTTTAAGCAGTCCTAGAAAGTAATGATTATTTTTTCATCTCTCTGCCACTAAGAATCCAGTTGATTGGTAGTAGAGATCATCCACTGAGGAAGCTGAAAGCATACATAAGTTTGTGGTGATTGGCAATAAACTAAGTAAACCAAAATTCCCTGGCTCTAGAGTGTTTTACCTGCAACATACCCTCTAGCTGCAAGTGCACAAGGGACAAAAACTTATCCCCCTTTATTACATATTGTTTATTATTGTTGTTTTCTTTGGAGCACATTGGCTGAACTCCTTAGGAAGTGTCTAAAGGTTGAGTAGAGCTTCCTACAACTGTCCTATGTTTGCTCAAATATGAGGTCAGCAGGGGGGGAAAAATTAGGGGAAAAGCTGGAGGTGAATTGTTAAGATATGATGATGAGGAGGACTGTTTCAGTGACTATCTGCTTTTCCAAGATTTCTTGTCAACATGGAATGAGGTAAACAGCTTTATATATAACGGGTATTTCTTTCCCTCTAAGCAGCCGTTCTATTTTCTGTGCAAAAATGGCCAGTTCTGACTCATTTGGATCTGAATGTTTGTCTTTTAGAAATGGATAGAAATGTTCCACACATTTCACATACCTAATACTAGGTTACTGGATGTTACTGACCTCCACCAATTAATAACTTGAATGATGTTTAACACATCACCTGGAGGTGAAAAGCTCCATGCATCATTGACATTGCTCCAGACCATTCACTTGTGTCAAAAAAAGAGAAAGATGAACATACATTCAGGCTTTTACACAGCCTCACCATTATCTCAAATCTTCACGATGAAATTGTGATTTAAAGTTGTGTTATGGACCTCCTTGTTCCCTCTGCTCCTTCCATTGCAACTGGAGGATATGTTGTTCTCTTGAAGACTTTTCATATTCTGAACAGATACTCTTCTTAGTCCTGATGCTTCTGTTTGTCTTTTGATTTCTGTGTAATTTAATGGTGCAGCTACGCTCCAGTGATTTTCTTAGTAGCTATAGATTCAAGCTTTCCTGTTTTAATAGGCATCTTTTGCTCTTTGTGTTTAATGAGAATTTTTCTCAGTCTGCTGTTATTTTTTCTTTGTCTCCACAGCTCACAATATTATGTGTTTAGGACACCCATTTATGTGCTTCCTTATTCTTTTCCATATTCTTGCTGTTTTGTGTCTCAGATTATGTTAGTGTTTGTCAGATTAAATCCAATTATTTTAAAGTAAACATAACCAAAATAGAAATTACTTTATTTCTTCTTTCCCTGAATGAACTGTTGGTAGTGCTGCCATCAACCCTGTTACTACCACTTTGGAAATTTGTTGGTGTTTTTTTGCCCCATCCACTTTCTAAATGGTTTAGGTATCTATGTGTTATTCTTAAATGACAAGAAGAAAAATTAATCTTGATTTTTTAAAATCACTTTTCTGGTCAATTAATTTAACTAGAATGATGTAGAAAATCTGTGTGTGTCTCTGCTGTTGAACCATTTATTTCATCACGGGCTTTTCACTGGATAAGTCTGTACAAATTGGTGGTTCTTACCTGTCTACTGTTGTTAGCATTCTGCTTTCTCTTTGCTTTCATTTGTCTAAAATCTTCTTATCTTGATTTGGTCACATTTTTAATGGAAATATATATGTTAAAGTTCCTTCAATGATTTTTGACTCTTTGCTGTCTTGAAAGATGCTATTTTTAGGCTAACTTTTCAAAATATTTATGTTATTGTAAATAACAATTTCTGTAAAGTCACTGTAGTGTTTTCTCTAGAACTACAGATGTGTATTACCATTAACAGAATCCAGCCTGCCATCACTAAAGCCTAATGGCAAAACTATGTGAATAAATAAGTAAAAAAGGCAATTTAAAATTATGACAAAACTGTTATTCTGTTCCTAATGAGACAGTATGTACAAAATTATATACATACACATAGAAATACTAAGATCTCTATTTTGTAGTCTCAGTTACTTAGTGTGACTTGAAAGGTATTTTAAATGGCATCATCCACCATATCTCTCAGGTTCATCTGATTTTGTGAGCTCATATCTGGAAGCTGTAATACAGCTGTCTTTGACATCCCAGGGGCAAGATACAATAAGTTGGCTGTGCCTCTCAGAAATTATTTCAGGAAGGTTTTGATTTGCACAGAGTCTTCTGAAGTGTCATACCTTCCTTGACTGTCTGTGGCTGAAAGGACTGATTGCTGGGCTGCTTCTTTAAACCCACATCCCATGCCAGCATGGCTGTCTTGCGTCGCAAGTTAGCATGGGGCAAGATGGCACGCCCTCTGGCACCGCCGCCTCCTTGCCCATTTCCATGTTTCTTAGCAGCAATGAGCACGTGTACTGGGAACTAAACTTCTGCTTGCCTGTGCTCAAGGTCCAAACCAACATTTTGTGGCACTCCAGTGCCAGGGGACTTTTTTCCACTTACTCTGTTATTTAACCTAGGGAGTTCAGGAGTATGAAATTACATTGAAATACCTTTCCCTTCCTTGAAATAAAGAGAATTCTGACATCTCTCTTCAGCACCTAAAAGTTTACAATACCAGTTATAAAAAAATAAAATGAAACATTGCTTTCAAAAGGTCTTGGAGCCTACTAAAATCAATCTTATTTGCCAAAAAGCAGGAAAGTCTTTAAGACTCAGTGTGCTAACACAGATGTTAAATCTTAAAGGATTCACATATAATTTATTCAATACATTAAAGTTACTATATGTAGTATAATTTCAGAATGTGCATTAAAAATATGTTATGAAATCTCATTCCTACCTGCTGAATGGCTGCCAAGTTTGGTAATGCAAGAACATTTTGTTGTTTTACCCCTTCAGCACAATCCTGCATTTAATTTTTAAATGTCCATAAAAACTGTAAAAGCCTCAAAATGCCAGATTGGAACATTCAAAACTTTGAAAGTCACAGTGTGACAGTTTGGGTTTGTTTTTTTTTTAATAACTCTGGAAGCAGGACTAAAAGCCCTGGTCCCGAACACACTCAGGTTTTGAGTAGCTAACTTCCAGGTTTGGAACTGCATTTTCCTCTGTAAACCTGTCTCTGTTAAATATAAACCAAATGGATGTTTTGTGACATTTAGAAATCTTTGCAGAAGACAAAGAGGAGAACGCACTGGTGAATGGGTAGGTGGCGTTTGCGAAAGTTCAGTCTTGGGCAGAGTCTTGTTTCATAAAAGTCAGCAGAGTAGCCCAACGCTGAGGGTTTGTGAAATTCTTAGTAACTAAATTCTTCTCTAATATGCTTAACTTTTTCTTTAATTTTTACCATATTAATTCTGACAATTTTCAACAACTATTTATTTGCATAGTAAATAAACTAATTAAAACTTTGTCTCCTTCATGAATTGGGAGGGTAAGTACTTCTCACTTGTTTTCTATACTTCAGGTGACTATGTTTGAAATAAAATTAAGTTGACATCAGCTCCTTGAAGCCAAATAAAGCTTCATATATTACTTGGTTTAAGTATGAAATTATATATTTATCAGGGAATCTCAGTTCTTATTGAATCCCAAACCCTGGAAAATTTGAGCATGATTTGATGTTTATTTTCATGTATTTCACACTGCTTACTTTATAGGAAGCTGTAATTTTCTAACTGTGGATGAACAGTAAAAGCTGGTTCTGAACAAATGAAAACACACATGATGTTATTCCCAGGAGAACTGGCTGTTACATGCAGTACTTGGTGGCAAGATACTGCAGTGACTGTAGCCAATTAGTAAAGTTGTCCATACAGTGCTGGACTTCTTGTATGAGCTGCTGGCCTATCACTTCATATGAAAGCCTAACCAGGATGCCCTTAGTCCCCAGAAACCAGGTTTTCCTTTTGGTGAGCCAAAAGGGAAAGCTGTGTTAAAGGGAAGTCCCTTTTTAATATTTTACTCCAGTTTTTCCACAGAGGGTGATCACTCTCCGAAGTTGACTGTCAGACCCTATTGGCAAGGTAGCTCCAGCAGTAATGGGTGCAAGGATGAGGGTCATGACTCTATGGAAAGCAAGGAAAATGGTTCCTCTGAAGTACAGAGAGGTATAAATCTTTCTTAAGTGGCTTTACATATTTGCTGGAAGCAAGGATGTCATTATACCAAAGCACGCCTTAAAATTGCTGGTAACCATCAAAACCACCACTAACTCTGTGGCTGCTAATTTGCTGCTAATGTCTTGCTGGTATACTTCTCTGTGGCTACATTCTTTCTTTGCATTTATGATCCTGACAGTTTCTTTATGGCCTCTTTAAACTCAGCTTTTGGACTCCAGCATACATGTTCGTTGAGAGCTAATTAGGCAGGCTGCAAGACACCCTCATCAAACAAGTCACAACATTTTGAAGCCATTCCATTGCTGGACTGATGTGAACAATAAGGTGATATTACTCATGTTTGTTGACATATATTATTATGGTTATTGCCATTATACCCCAATTCCCCAGAGTATTGTTTAAATACATGATTTAAGAGATGAAAGCAAGCAGATAATGGAAAAGAAAAAAGGAAATATCATGTAGTTGTTAATTTTTGGCATTATGTAATTAAACCATTTTCTTTAACGTTATTTTTGCCAGTATCTAATTAACAGAACCATCTGCCTAAGAAGTGCTGGACCATCTGTCTGGAATACTGTTCTGTTCATTTTTTGGTTCTTGACTAATTAACTTCTTTCTCTATGAAATCTACTAGTACATTCTGTTTCTACACTTCAAAGAAGTTCATATATAAAAATACGTATGAATGTGTACCTACCTACATGTATATGTTATCAGTGTAGCTATAGGAGCGGAGTTCTTCCAGCAGATCTGGTTGTACTCAGTTACGTGTGCAGCTTGCGCTGTAGGTGAAAGCCATACGTTTTTTGTTTACCTGTAAGACAAATAATACATATCTCACCTAACACATTCTAATCGACCAGTCCTTTCTTGATTGTGTTCAAATTTAAAACTTTCTGTCTGCATTTACTGATTAAATTTGTAATTGTAGAAAGTGGCTATTTTAAAGTTAATTACTTAGGGGGTTGATTTTTTTTCCCTTTTGTATTTTGTAATTTTTCTGGAAAATTGTAGCATAATTTAGGCTTGAAGGGTCTTCCAGATGTCTTGCCTGGGGACTTACTTTGTTGCTGCATATTGGGCATGGAGAGAACCCCTTGACAGTTATTTCTTGAATGGGAGGGACACATGAACATTATTCATTGCTTCTACACTTTCCATGATTCTCTTTTAGTGTTATTCTAAGGTATTTGGATAAATCAGATTAGATTGGAGATTTTCTTTTGGTGTCCATTGAAGCTAATTTCTTTGCATTTATTTAGTTTGCCTGCTGAAGATACAATAGTTTAACTTTTAAGAAGGACTCGTATCACTCATCCAAACAGAGAAGTTACTGAAACATCTTTGTTTATAATTAATATATTAATTTTAATACTGTAATTTTTAACTTAAGATAGGTGGGTGTTGGATGTATATTTTTCTTCTTTTTGAAGATAATAGTTTCATTATCTATCTTGAGTTGGAGTTTGTTTCTTCTCTGGCTGGAATTTCTCTCTTCCCACTATCCCTTGAAAATGCCTGGAGGGATTTCATTTGAAGATTATGTAGCACTTTACAAAAATAAATAATTTAATGTTTAAAACACTGGTACAGTTAGTTATAATTGAGGTTTTATAAAGAGATGACTGCCATCAGTGTGATACTTGAGTTCAACCTTAGAGTTAAGTGTGTACTAAAGCAATGTTCAGTCCAATTTTATGTCAAATCTGTATGGAGCTTTGTTGTTCATGTATTTTTTTAATTGAAGAAAACAATATGTGTTCAAAAGTGAACTGTGACTTCCTCATCAGACTACACTGGGTCAAGTTCAAGTTGTACCTGTCAAGTTGGCCACACTGACTTTCACAGGACTAAAAATCTCGCTCCAAACATTTTACACTGCTCTACTGGTGACCGTTACATAATTAAGGCTTATTTATGCCTACTGGAATGTAGTTATGCTGAAGATTGGGAAATCAGAAAAAAACTAAGCCAAGGCATTCAATTTATAGAGGTGCTTTAAAGACCATACTGGTATCAGGATATGTAAAAGCCATGCTGTTGTAAATAGTGTCAGCTTGCTAGCAGAAACAGGCTGATGTGCTACCTTAAAACCTACTCCTTATCCTATGCAGCTACATTCTTTGTGGAGATGCGTAGCAGTAGCTGATGTACAACCCATCCTTTTTTCTCTAGCACTAATGTTCAAATCCCTGTTTCCTCTTTCCCTAGAGCGAACAGACTGGAGTGTCTATAATTTGGTTCAATGAATTTTGTTGCCAGCTTAAGTAGAATTATAATATTAATTAAAAACAATACACAAAATGCTGAAGGTTGTATTTTGCCTTGTGAAAATTGTAGCTTATTATTAAGAAATGTAGGAAAGAAAAGATCCTAACAGGATAAACTTTAGCTGTGTGGGCTTTCATAGTGAATCAAATATCCAACATAGTATGCATATCTTATTCGCACTGCTCATCTGAACTGCATGGAAATATTACCAAACGGTATCAAGCAGGAGAATTTAATGGAAGCGGTGGATAACAGTAACATCTTTAAGTAAACATGGTTTTGCACTTGCTTTCTAAAATAATACAATCCATATGTGTCCATCTGGTCTTTCAGAATTAAAAATTTAAAGTCTTAATCTTTTACTGACAAAACCCACATTGTTGTTATTCTGTTGGGACATTTTGTTTTGTCTTTGTGTGCTGAAGATTCAGGACACATTTTTCTCCTCTTTTTTCCACACTGAAATGATATTTAACTTGAGGAGTTTTCTACCTGTCATGTTACCAGTAGGCTGTGTTGAATATCTGAATTTCTGTTTTGTGGAAAACTCCCTCAAATTTCCTGAAGGTTAAGAAAAAAAAGAAAAAAAAAAAAAAAGCTATGTATAGAAGTGTTTGTCTATACCTGCTCTTTTAATTTAATCAGCAATAGGACATACGTTTGTGTAACTGAATGATGTGGGAGCCTTAGGGACCAAAGTACAACAGTTTGAACTACTCAGCTCTTTTCAGATGCCTTTGTAATATGCAGCCTGCTCTGTTATTTTCTCTTCCAGCAGTGGAACCAAAGGCTATAGGACTATAAGTACACTTGATTTCAAAGATGGCACTTAGCTTTGTTACCGGTGTGTCTGCACTTATTTCTTGTCCAGACAATATTACTCCTTTGGCATATGTAGTCATGAACAGGGTTTTCCCAGAGAGTATATGTATTTATATATAGTTACAGTAGTTTATTCTGTTTGGGTTCTTGTTAACTGTGGTATCCAGAAATATTACATAATGTTTTAATATTTAATGCCTTTATTTAAATCTATGCATTTTGTGGATGTCAAAGAAAGAGCAGAAAGTTTATTTTCAGTTATGCTCATAATGGTATTAGTAGTTTTGTGATGCGGTGGTAAAATTATTACTATTTAAAATTTGAGAGGTCTGGCTAAGATGTTTATCGTAATTAAAAGAGCATTCCACTGAAAGCTAACAGTCTGCGATTGTTTCCAACTCACCACTTCTGAGCTAAGCTAATCCAGAGTGTACCACTCCTACAGGCTCCACCAAGACCCCTAGCTCTATACTGTCACATGATTTACTGTTTGATTCCTTCTTAGAAGTGTGGCAGTTTGCAAGCTCCTTAAGAAGTCCAGCCCTCCCTCCCAGGGATGGATACCTGGCTTAGCTAACACTGAAATGATTGTTTTTCTTCACCTCTTTCTTTTTTTCTGAAACAGTATATAGGCTGCATCTCTGCGATCACTTGGCAGAGAACAGGGGAGCTGAGGGGAAGATGCTGTCCCAATGTTGTCTCACTATGATCAGAGTTAATAAAACTTCTGCCTGACTTGTCCTAAATTTTACTTGCATTATTATGTGTTTGGAGTCCCCATATTCTCCAACCATGACCTGCTTGCAGAGATGCATTGTATGCTTTTCTCAGATTTCATGGAAAGCTTGCAGAACTGTCACCTTTGGCTTCTGAATGTCCCATCTCCAAAGTCTGTTGATTTTCTTTTCCAAAGCTTTCAGTGCCTGAGAAATGTACGTAATTTGCTTGATTTGTGACATCATGAAATTTTTGCATTTCACATCCTTCTCATTCAAATTAGTCTTTTACTGTGGACTTAGAGCCAATTGAAAGCTAGGTATTTTGTCACTGAAAATTGATTCATTGATAAACATTTTATCTTTAATCCAATCTTTCTGTTGTCTTTCTTCCTGCTGTTCATGTTTGGCTTATTCTCAGTTCAGTTTTGGCAAGAACTTTCCTTCAGCCTTCCTTTTAAGGACCTGTATTTCACTAAGTCTTTCTACTCTGATCTCGTACTGGTAACTCTTGTGTTTCTCCAAGCATTTGAAATTTTTTATGTCATTTAGAGATAATATATTCAGTATTAGATACTTCTGTCTAGTGCCATATAACATATAGATTCAGTGTGTCCTAATGGATTGATTAGGAACTTACGTGGTTCATCCAAGAGCAGTCTTTTGTACTGTGATCCCCATTATGGACATAAATTGTTTTTTGCATTGCTGCTTTTTTGTCTGACACATTGCTGCTTTTTTATCTAACTCAGTATGAGATTTCTTTCATGCTGCTAGATACAGTTTGTTATAAACACTAGGGTCATTCACAAGTGGATTCTTCCAGAAGTTTTCAGTATCTTCCCCAATATGCTGTCGTCATTCATCTGCAAAAGCAAATGATGTAAATAAGAAGGTTTGGGGTGGAGGAAGAGAAGTAATGGCATTAGTTTTTGTAAGCCATTTTTTTCTGAAATTAAAAAGCTCAGTCTTGGGTTTGTTGAAATCAAAGAGTACTGCATAGTATACTCTAAAGGCATTCCCCCCTTAGTTTAAATAGGCTTTCACCCTATTACTTTTATTAATTATAGTGTCTGCTTGCTATTAATATAGTCTCCATTAAAAGACAGGTACAAAACATTACTTATATTAAATCTGAATAAGTGGTCTTTCATTATTTCCTGGTAAAGAAAAATGAAAAAACTGTGGTTTCAATAATTAAGCAGCAGAGATTAGTTTAAAAATCTCAATTCTTCCTGATAAAATGTGAAGTGCTTTGTGGCATTTTTATCTAAAGAACATATGGATGTGCACCATCGAGGTGAAAGAATGCAGAGTGATCTAAAGTGCGCTTTGACTACACAGCACATAGAGGCATTCAAATATGTACATGGATTGGCACATAAACACCAAGCATACGACCTGCTCCACTGAACAATAGAGTTTGTAAGTCATAGCTGTTGAATGTTAAATATGGAAATAATTGGAATTAACTCATGCAGTGAAACTGTAGTAATGCAGACTAGGCGTTACAGTCCTGGCATAAATCTGTTGAAGCAGAGAGACAGCTCAAAAATGAGGATAAATTGCTTCTGCTTTGCAGTGCTCCGTTGCACTGTTGTCTTGTACGTGTCTGCCCGTTGCTCCTTTCTCTGAATGGATGTTTTAGTACTTCTGGTTAGTGCTGCAGCCATACCTTGAAAAACTAAAATCTCCATACGATGCTTAAAGTAAATACTGCAAAAACTGCAACTGGGCACATTTTCCCACGGCGCAGAGCTGACCTCAGATGCTGTGGTGATGCAGCCTGACTCTACTGGGGAGAGAGGTTCAGCCTTTCTCTGTGCTCCTAACTGCTTACCTTAATAAGACTCATAAAAAGTGGCGAAGTAGCGTGAAATGTGACTGCGGTGATTTCTGCTGTAGCACGAGGTACAGTGAATCATGAGGATGGGCGGCTTCATTTTAGATTAAGACACTGAAAAACCATCAACAGCAAAACTACATTTCTAAGGAGAACAAGTATATAAGGCAATTATGGATAGAATGACCGACAGCCTATCATCAGTACGCCTGAAGCACTTATCTCAAGCATGGGGTTAGGTAGCTCTGAGGTTTGTATTTCTGTGTTCCCTGCATTTCTAACTAATTGCTGTTGATTGCAGGCAGTGGAATGGCAATGTGATGAAGCTACTAAAAGAGCCTGTTACAGTAAAGGCAAATCAAAGGTAAGCATGAGACAGCTGTTCTGCTTTAATAAAATTTATATGTTAATTGCAGGTGTAATTCAGTGTATAAATCTCTAGTTTATGCATTTTTTACTGTGTCCTTTTCTGAAAAGAGTTGTAGGAAAGAAGTTTGACACTGATGTACAAGCAAAGGAATAAAAAAGATTATAGGGAGTGTGGGATGAGAGGTACAGGCACGTGATTCTTTTCTGAAATGATCAAGAACTTTAATTTCCACTTTACTGTTTTGACTCTACAACATGTCATATGTAATGTACTATATTCTCACTTCATTTTCAGTGCTGTATATTCTGAATAACTGTGTAATTACTTTGTAAAATCCTCAATTTATTTCCCTGTGTATTAGATGCAATTTTAGGAACTTTTGTATTTCATATCTACTGGCACAATAAAGAAAGTAATATGAATTTCGCTAACTTTTTAGACATGAGACTTGATATATTTTTAGTATTCAGAACCAATTCCTGATCCAACTACAATTTCTTTTATTCAGCACAGGTAAGTCTAATGCTAAGATGGAACCTGTATCAATGCTGTCCTAAACTGAGGCTACTTATCAAATTAACTATAAAAGCACTTAGAAATGCATGCAATTGACGTTTATAATTATTACACTGTTTAATGATTAAAGTTAATTGAGTAAAAACATAAAGGGAAAACACATCAACAGCAATTACTATAATAGAGCACAAGCCTTCTTTCAGGACCCATGTTCAGTAGAACACGTCAGAATACGTTATTGATGTGCAAATCTCAAAAAAATCCCCAAGCTTTAAAACACCTATTCCAAAAGCTTCTACCATCTAGTAGAGGAGTCTCTTCTGCATAGCGTCTATTCACTGACTTTTTAACTTTTAACATTAAACACTGGGAGTGCTGGAAAATAAAATTGCAGTGTATCCATTTTCATTTGAGATCAAAGAGGAAGAATGGCCTCACTTTAGCAGCAAGGCATATTATACTGTGAGGAGAGAAAAAGACAGAATTACTTGGGAAAAAAGCAAGTGTAGTAAATACGCAGTGTAAAGCTTCATGGGTGGAAGATGATTGTCTTTATGGAGGAACATCTTTTGCTGTAAAAATTAGTTTGCTGTACTAGGAAATGCAGTAAGAATCTTGCCTTCTTTGTTCTCCATTCCATTTCTTTCCATCTCAGTGTGGGAAACAAGTATTTAGGAGTTACTGGTCACTAGCCATTAAAGTGAAGGATTTTCTAGGTATATAGAAGGTATTAATATCTAGAGAAAAAAATTGGTTAGATTTTACTTAAAGATTTATAATTTGAGTAGACAACCTCTGCTGACTCAAATTATATGTGAATGCTTTAATGGCAGAAATAGACTATATATCAGAAGGTTCACTAGATGATTGTCAGTTTGTGGAGAGAAAAGAACGAACTTTTGGGACCTCATATTTTAAGCAAATGCTTCATTTTGGAAGTTGTTATTTCTCCCTAGGAGATTTATGCTTCTTCATATAATATATCCCTCAAGCCTTCATCCTTAGCTTTCAGATGACAGTACTCTGAAGTGAGAGAGCATGCTCAAGTGACAACAGAATATGACAGATTGCATTGTCAGAGTAGAAACTATCATGGTAGAAATGCAATGTGTAACTTAAAGTTTATGCCTTTGTTTTACAGTGATTTTCCAAGTTTAAAACTGTGAGAATAACATTCAACTTGTCTGAAAGTCACACCGCAGTGACTGTGATCTTATGCAATGGATGAAAGTATTGGTGAATTTGAGGCTATAGTAGTGTACTTTTAAGTATTATGTTGACAATAGTGTTTGTAGTGTAAAATCCACATTCAGTTCAGTAATGAAGAAGCAAATGTTGCTATTTAATTTTGCTGGGAGAAATACTCAACATTGGTGAAATGCATTTAAGATTGGAGCTTAGTGTTGGACATACATGCAGGTTTTCATTCATGCTCATCACACTGTTTTGAAGAAGCTGGTGATTGGAGGTTATGTTGTCACTGTAAAATAATATATATGCTATTCTAATAATGACCTCTGAGATTGTTTCTTAGTATTGTTATTAGTTGGATAAAGATTTAGTGTTTCATTTGGATCCATAGCCTTGTTCCTCATTTACAATCTAGAAGTACAATCCTTATGTTTCGTTACATTCAAAGGTAATCCTGGGAGGAAATAGTTCTTTTCTGATTGTTACCATAGGGCTTTTTGTCGTTGTTGTTGTTGTGCAGTCTTTGTGGCCTGAAAGTTTCATGTGGAAGTTGCTGGAGAATGCAGAGATACTGGCTGAGGCAACCTACCCAGCTGGAACCACAACTGTCTTTTTGAACTTTTCATGCCTCCTTTGATTTCACTGATGTGATCGAGGTTAAAATCAAAGGATAAATTTAAGGCCAGAGAAAGGATAGCCTGATGATGTTTGTCTTTTTTTGCCTGATGTCCCAGACTAAACCAAGGTCACTATACTTTCTGTATAAGGAAGACTTATGCATGCAGATGAGTAAAGCACCAGATCTGTGGCATGCTCCCCTTCCTAGTCAAACCACAAAAGCCTTCCCATGGAAAATCTGGGAGAAATTCTCTCCAGTGCTGCTGAGTGCTGAGAACTGTCCCTTTTCAGAGGAAATCCCCTGGGAGACACAATTCCAGTTACTGTTATCATAAAGACTGCTTCCTAGCTTGTTAATGGAGTATAAATAGATCTAGCTCAAATTAAGCAGTTGCTGGGAGGTACGTTTCTATAACATTTCTCAGGGTGACTTCAGATTTCAGGGCAGACATGTGACTGTAGGGAAGGGACAGGAAAAACTGGAGACAAAATATACAGGGCCATCCCAGACTGTGGCGAAGGAGAGATGAGGCTTACAAGGATGGCTGTGGGTAAGTTATTAATTCAAATCCTGGTTTCCCTTCAAGCTCTGCTGCCCGCAGAGCAGCATGGGGGCAATGAGTTCAGGTGGCCAAACTAAAAATCAGTTTGCTGATGGAGTGCCCTGAAACCAGAAGCTAGCTTTGAACCCTGCAGCAGCTCTAGTAATTTTGAGATAATGGTCAGTTAAACCAAGTCTTTTTTTTTTTTTTTTTCCCCCTCTTCTCTCCTGAGAAATAAGCTGCACAGAATTTTTGCCTCTAGCTGTTAGCAGTAGTTGTTCTGAGGTTTATGCTTTAGGATCCAACAAAGGAAAAGAGCTGAAGGGGAAAATATATGGGGACATCTGTCACATTTGACAGTGTAATGCGCGCTTGACTTTTGAAGGCTGATGTTTGTTACTGAGACTTCAGACATTTATCCACCACTTTAAGCCATTGCTTAAAATAACTAGTGGCTCCAGGAGCGAGCCAGACAAAATTATGTCCTTGTGGCCAGCATGTGTTAGCATTTAGAAGTCTAAAACACTGTACATGGTTAAGAGAATAAATTTGGGCATTCATACTGGCACTTGTGGTAGGGACTGTTATAGAGGAAAAATATAAATACACATAGTAAAAATACAATAAACCAAAGAGAGATTAAAAAAAAATATATCATTGAAGTAAAGTCTCTTATCGCTTGCTTATTTAAGATTCTAATGGCTGTGTGTGCTAGCATCTGAACTTTCAATAAAAATATTAAAAAATTTAACACAAGTGTGTTTAAAATGTTAGCCTATACAAGAAACATTGCTGCAAACAGAAAACCATACGCAGGCAGATTGTCCTTGAACTGTCAAGTTGTTCTTAAACTTAGGTAGCAACCTAACCTGCTTGGCTGCTAAGTTATTTCTAATAGTTGTATTTTGTTTCTGGTATGCTGATATAAAAGTAGAAAGTACTTGCTAAATTAATTTATTTCTTTCCAAGATATTTTTATAGGAGAACAGAAAAGTACATGGCATAGAAGTCAAGACGAAATGGAGAATAAGACTCATAAAACCTACCACCTTTGCATTCACCAGTGCCACTTCTACAACACACATATCTCTTGCCTGCACATCTACAAACTGAACCAGTACAGCTGAGTTAGACTCCAGAGCTAGAAAAGTGACTCTGTATAATTCAAATGACTAAATAATGAAGTCCTTTCTCAATATGTTTTTGGATGGTGGCTTTTTGTTCATAACTATTTAAAAAAAAAATATTTTGTATTATTGTGGATTTGTCATATGAAGAAAATAGCCAATTCTAAAAGCTGTTCTTTCAGTTTTGATTTTGTTGTACTATGTACCCAACAAAAATTTTATGAGATATCTTATTTGCCCTGTTGCAGTATGGATTGTTGTGAAGTTGGCACAGGACTTGGGAACATTAAAGAGAAGAATCTTTTGAATCCTAGAAATGCCAGAGTTTAAAAAATTAACATTGTTTTTGAACAGAAAGAGTGGGTGATCAGTGTGCAAGTAATCTGGCAATGGCACTATTTGAGGGAGCTCTGGAATATGAAGAGGAGAGGTTGGATGGGTTGTAATGTCAGAACCCACTTATTTTTCCTACACTTACATTCCATGGCTTCCTGCAAACGGCTGGATGGAAACAGCCCAAAGAATAAATTACTGTGTTATATTCTATGAACCTCCCTGAACACTCTCCCCACAAAAAAAGGAGGAATTGTCTCTTTGTGTGTGTGTGTGTGTGTGTGTAGGTAAAACAGTCTACAAGAGGGAAACTACCCAGAAGTGAAATCATTACTTTTTAAAAGGCTTGTTGCACCACCCAACTCTATTATATGGTTGCATGTTAACTTCTGTTTGGCTGAAAGAATATTAACATGACAGTTTTGGTGTGTTCAATGTAAAGATGTATTTCTACCCAATGGGAGTCAAATCTTAATTCTAGGATGTCTGGCACTTACCTTTAAAGGCTCAAAGAGAACTGTTTAAAAGCTACGTTTTCACGTGAGACTAATGCAAATGTGGGTTTTGGAGATATTTTTTCAGAGAGGTGGATTTTTTTGGCAGGTTGTGAGTCTTTTTAACTTTATTTTCCATGAGGAAAGATACAGGTATTGAATTCTGGGAGTTTTCTCAGAGATCTTTAAAGCATTTTGCCCATCTTGCTTTGCAGTCTATTTTGTGCCTGGTCAATTTATTCAGGATTATATTTCTTGTCTCCCTGGGTGAGAGTCTGTTTTCAAAATAAACAAGCCATACATTTACTATAACTGTGAATCAGATAATGGGACTTCTACACCATTGCTTATTACACGGATTTACTTACATGATTGCACTTAATAGCGGTTAGAATTGTGTGGCTGTATTTTCACAAGTTTTTTTAATGCTTTACATGAGACTGTCTTGTGAATGAATGCTGGAAAGCATTCAAATGGAAGGTTCCTGGAAACTTTATTTTCTGCAAGCATATTATTGATCTTGTTAATTTTATTAGAAAGGGTCATTCGTTTTTGCAGGAGGAGTGTTTGAAGCTGTGCAGAAGGCTCTCTGAATAAACACTAGAAATTGCTGTTGGTTTCTAGCTTCTGAAATGAGAGAAAGGAACATCATAAAGCCTTCACACATTCTAATAGAGTAAAAACCATGTAAGATTATTCCTCAGGGGTGAGCATCTATATATTGAGGTAATAACATTTCTGGAGAAACTTCAAATTAACAGAAACATAGATGCTTCTAATAAAGCACATTGTGCAAATTATGGAAGTAGTAGTGACAAATCTGCATTTGAACATCTCAAGAATTTTATTCGTACTGGTTTCAACATAGTGGCTGACAACCTGTTCTTTCTCCTGTTTTTCTCACAACTTCCTTCCTTGGACTGATCTGTCTTCGAAAACAGCACCTGATCTCTTCAGACAGCAGTGTATTATTTAAGTCAGCCTCTATCACTTCAGAGTTTAGTTAAACCTTTGAAATATACACTTAGAAGAAATCGTCAGTAGTGATGAGGTTTATTGTAATCTTATTAAGAACTTTTCACAAAGATTGATGGAGGCATGTGTTGTAGGTAGGAAATATATGTATATATATCATGATTGCTAACACATCTGGTATGCTTAAGCCTTGTTTCCCTAAATTTTTATGTGTGGACACATCACCATGGAAAGCAAATTGTAATTAGTCTCCCTTATCTTTTGAAGTATCACTAAACATTCTTTCTTTTCTGCGTGGCAGGAGGAATGCCAGAACTACATTCGAGTACTTCTTGTTGGAGGCAACCATCTCTTTACCTGTGGAACCAACGCGTTCACTCCTATCTGCACCAATCGGACGGTAATGAGTTAAATGTTTTGTCCCACAAGAGCGAATCCCTGTTCTGAGCCAGGAGATTAAAAGGCAGAGCATGCTGTGGATGAGTCCAGGCTATTTGTGTATTGATGGGTGAGCTGGTGTGTAAAAGGCTGATTTAGCAGGTTTCAGGCTACAGAGGAGAGTTAACTGATGATCTCTTTTTGCAGTCTTTTCCACAGCTATGGGAGAGAGCACAGCTACAAGCAGCTCAGTTCCTCTTACATGACCATTTTCATGAACCTTAGGTATTTCTGAGACTTCTGCCAATCTGTCAAATTTGGTTGGTATCAATTGGTTTAGTTATAAAATGTAGTTGGGTAGCTGCATACTGTGTATGTGTTGTTCTGGAGAAGATGAGACTACTTGTATTAGTGATTTCTGACTGACAAGAATGAGAAATCTTGGTTGAGAAAATCCGTCATTCTGTTTCTGAAAAAAAACCTAGTTGCGATTTATTTGTATCAAACAAAAAGCATCCATTAAGGATCAATAATAGTAATAATAAAACTCAAAATGTCACTGTATGGACTAAGCTGGCTATTTATTTCAGGAGGAGAGAGGCTTTTAAAAACAAAGAATAACTGTATCACCAAAAAACTCCTTTGCACATTTATTGTATTTAAACCTATTGTACCTTTATTTTCAAATAACATATGAACATCATACTGTGGTTTATCAATGAAAGTATTAGGACTACTAAATCAGAGAGATAGTTCTGCTGAACTAGTAAGCTCCTTTTTTAATGTCATTTTTCACGTGAAATTCTTTCCTAGAACACACCAACAAAACAAATAATAGATTTTATTTTTAAAATTGTCTGACCACTTGCTGTGGAGAATGTCTTAGCTGATTCTGGCAGTCAGAACTGGTTTTGTTTTTCATAATAACAATCTGTGTAGAGATAATTAATTTTTGAGTTGCTTCTAATATAAAACATTTTAGTCAAGATGGCTAATGATTAATTTGTATGTTTTCCATACCAAAGGGGCAAGAGCGAGATCAGACAACATTACAGTAAAACTTTCTATACGAGACAGTTTCAGATTGATGTAAAGGTCAACTCATTACTGTTGTACAATACTAAAACAGATAACTGGTGATTCTGATAAGATTTTGCTCAGATTGATGCAGCTTGGCTGAAATGATAATTTTCCGGTCATTTTAATCCCTTTTTCTCACTCTTTTACAGTTAAGTAACTTGACAGAGATACATGATCAAATCAGTGGCATGGCTCGTTGTCCTTACAGTCCCCAGCACAACTCCACGGCTCTTCTTACTTCCAGTGGGGAATTGTATGCTGCTACAGCCATGGATTTTCCAGGAAGGGACCCTGCTATTTATCGTAGTCTGGGGGCCCTTCCTCCTCTCCGCACTGCACAGTACAACTCCAAGTGGCTGAATGGTGAGTGCTGATGGACCATGAGACTCGTCTCTTTTTAACCCACGTTCTCCAGATTCACGGTCTTGAAATTCCATTCGGAGAATTTGAATGTTTTTAGAGTAATGTTTATCTCATTTTAAAATTATTTTGCATAATACATTTTTTATTTTACTAGTATGAGTATTATAGCATTGAATTAATGCAGCTGCAGTTTGTAGATGTGCACTAAAATATAGAGGTCATGTTTGCAGGCGTAGGGATGAGCTGTACTGTATTTCTCAGGTATGCTTACATGGCAAAGCTGAGTCAGCCAAGAGCAGTAGCTTGCCTTGAGCATTCTTTTGTTGAGTCCTTCAAAAACCTAAGGCAGAAAATAAACAATTTAGAATGGACTGAATTCTCCTGGCTTTCCGTGCAGGTCCCAGCCTTGACAAGCAGAAAAAGTTGTGGTTTCAAACTGCTTAGGTGGTAGACTGACGTTTTTGATACTTATTATAGCCAAAGGATAGGAACTAGTCTGCAAAACATAGCATAAAATTGTGTTGTAGTGATGACTCCTGTGTCATGGATGTTAATCACCTGATGAGGATTTCCAGCTGGGAGAAGGTGTAAACTGATAGGTATTCCTGAGATGTAACAGGGCCTGTTGCCATTTTATGTATTACAAAAAAGAAGCAGAATCTTCTAAAATGGAAATTATTATTTAACATAAAATGCAAAATTAGGTATATTATAATTTGCCCATACTTGTCTCAGTAGAAAAAAAAACCTTGTTTTTGTAACTCCTGCTACGTGACAAAACAGTCACTAGTCCCACAGTGCATTTCATGTTATTATGGGATTATTCTCATGTTTGAAATTAAGCACAAGTATAAACCCTTCCAACTTAAGAACATTAGGTCAGCTGCAAGTGACAGACTTTATTTTAAATATTTCAGTTCTTATGTAATCTGAATGCTGAATTGCACACATTTGCTTGGTGTATTTTCCTTGTACAAAGAAGCCATCAGAGGTAACTTGGAGAAATTTGTGACCTTATCTGAACATCAGCTGATTTTAGAATATTAATTAACAAAACAAAATCAAACTGCATGGAACATAACAGAATTCTAGAAGTGCAAAATAAATGTGAGAGGAAAAATGAACTCCTTGTGTAGATATCCCTGTTCAGGCACCTTTTGTCAACACAGCCATGGTATTGGAACTAATTGCTATGCCACACTTGGGTGCTTCTGTCAAAGGGAAAAAATTCTTCACACTGAATTTTCAGTTTAACTGGAAAGGTCTTTTCCAACCTAAACAATTATATGAATCTATGAATCTATGTTTTATGCCAAAGGACACATTAAAATTCTCCCCCAGACTCCTCTAATTAATCAGATCCACTGTATTTACATTTTGTCTATTTAAAGCTTCAGCTACACCTATAGATTCTCTGTTAGAGCTCATTCTTCTGCCTCAAAACTGTTTAGAATTAAGTTACCAGGAGAGTATGGCTTTTATCTTTGGGGTGGAAGAACAAGATGAGTTTTGTAATTGGAGTCAGTTCAAGCAAATCAAATAAAAGTCTGGAAGCAGCCCAGTTACCTACGTGAAAGGGAGGCACAATGTTTTCTGGGGTAGCTAAGAGTTGGGGATTCATCTGCTTGAGTTGGGGATTCATCTGCTTCTATGTCAATTTGCCTGCTCCTATGTGACTCAGTGCCAAGAAACTGAGAGTTTTTCAGTGCTTGGATTGAAGTGAAGATTTTGCTGCTTTCACTGAGAAAGTAACATAGATAATCCTGCAAGAAAAGTCAGGCATCAACTGGAAAGGAAGCTTTCTAGCTGATATCTGTTCAGCCGCAATAGCTGACAGTTACTCTAATTCAGCCTTGGTTTAGGGGTGCATGTGCATGCACATGTGTCTGTGAATGTTTCCAGTTTAAATTAAGTTTTTCTTTTACATCCATGTTTGCCTCAGAGGTGCAATGTTTTTTCTCACTTAGATTTTTCTATTCTGCAAATCACATTGGACCAATTCAAACCATCTCTGGGGGCGATGGCAGTACCGTAAAACACAGCTGATTATCTTGCTCTGTGTTTTATTGCTATGAAATAAAGACATTGTTTTATTTTAATGGCTAGCGCACTTCTCTCAGTGCATTCAGGAGTTTTCAATGCCATCGATCAGGCCAAACGGACATGCCCGTGTGCTTATGCAGTCTGCTGTCAGTGTTCAATGTAACTTGCAGTGAAGGATCCTGACATGGGCAGCTCTGAATCTTCATCACAGAAGAAACCTTGTTCCTAATCTTAATTGTCAGAAGGTCTGCAATTACAGGAACTGTGACACAATGTTGGAGGGGAAAACAGCTCATGTGTCACATGGCTGGGGTGAGATCCCATGTACCATACCGTGATTCAGCTTCTGGAATCACAGCTATCACAAAAAAAGTAAATTTAAGTTGATGGCCAGTTTGAGCCTCCCCATTCATTCTCATTTAGCCGGAGTCATATATTTATTATCAGGTCCTGCCTTATACTGGGGGCTTGATAGTTCTGGAAGCAATCCACAGCATCAGCTGAATAGGTAAGTTAGCAGTTATTTTCAGCATGTGTTACTGAGCAGCATTCTGATCAGGTGCTTAACCTTAGTAGAGTATGGAGAAGTCAGTGAACTTTCATTTCTGTGTTATCATTTTCCTGATGCATTCAACACTCAATTATCTGGCACGATGAAGAGTTGGGATAGCTTGGTTAAATATGTGAATTACTCAGGATATCTGTAAAAGTGAGCTACAAGAATATACTTTGAGAGTGTAACTGAAAGGAAAAAGGAAAGTTCAGTGACTCCACAGTATGTGAAGCACAAAGATCTTGAACAGGCACTGATGCAAAAGGGCAGATGGACAACACAGCAATACTACCAGCACAGAAATCCTGTTGTTGACTGGAGCTAGTTATTGTGGAGCCATCTTAAAGGGTCTCTGAATATGCTGTTTGTTTACCCACTAGACAGTATCTGAGATCTGACTCCCCCAAATTTTGTCTGTTTTGGCAATTTTTAATGGCAGACAGAACAGTTGGCCAAATGTTACATATATCTGCCCACTTCCTAAAAGTTTTTCGTATTTTGGAAAATTTTAGAGTGTAAACAGTCAGGTCTTCTTCAGTGATGGAAGAAAGAAGCATCTGGAGGCAGTTACCAAACTTGTTCTCTTTTAACATTAAGAGTTGTAATCTATTCAGCTCTTGATTATCTCTGAATATGATCACCAGTTATATATTTTCACCTCAAAATTTCCATACTCTTCTAGCAAAAGAAATTAATGCTTTGCTTATGGATCCTATTTCTATCTTCCTTGTGCTCCTGTAAACAGCATTAACTGCAGCTGGGTCAAATACAGGGAACAGGTTTTTGACTACAGTCATCACCATGCAGGGATTCTGCTCCACTCCATGAGGAGATGCCATTGAAGGACCAGACTACCTTAGTGCTATGAGCATTCACCGTAGTTCAACAGTTCTACAAGTTGGGTTGCTCACAAAGAATTTATCAACTGACAGTGAAGAGACAAACCCTGTGTTATCCTCACCTTGCTTGCCAACCCTATCAGTACTCTGTAACTCTGTCACTATCCTTAATCAAGAGGAACATGATCACCCAGATAAGTTAACAACTGCTTGCAAACCAGCTCTCTTCCCATCCGACAGCCCAGCTGGCTGCAGGATAGTAAACTTGAAAATGTGAGAAAGAGAACCCACTTCTCCCTCTCACGATGTCATGTTTCGGCCTTCTCTTTTCTCATGTAGAGAAGAAAATAATGCTTGAAGTTACTCAAGTGAATATATATATATATGCACATACAAATGAAGAAGGTAGAAAGGCTGCTTGCCAGTAACTTATTCTTTAAGGCGTGTTGTTTTGCTACCTACTCTCCTTTCTTTTTTTCTGAGTTTGTATGTGAGCACTTTCGTACTTTAGAGAAACGATTTGAGGTAATACAACGTACGTACGTTGAGGATTTTGTCTAAAGCTGGCAACTCTTCCATTGATTTCTTCTCTTGACCAAAGCAATCAGCAAGACCTTGAGCTTCAGCCAACTGCTCAGGTCAGTAGAGGGCAGCACGTTGCTAGAAGGTTTTAAAATTACCTTTGTAGTATTTCATAAAAAGAAGTCTGCTTTGGTCATTATTAAGTTATATGAAATAAAATCTTTCATTAAGAAAAAAAAGTACACCTTGACATACTGTTTATTTGAGTCTCTTTAAGATGTCAGTGTAACAGAGTTTAAATCATATCCAGATTTGACTGTTATAGTGTGCTTCTAATTAGACTTCTGTTTAGAGTTGATCTGCAAAGTGCAGCAGGGACAGAACTCAACATCATTTGCTCTAGAGGACAGAGGTAGATGAATAGTTACATTTGTAGTCCACAAGCTGCAGTGGATCCAGATTGGTAAGGAAAAGCCTCCACTGCTTAGACTTAGAAATTTTTTCTGCAGTCCAACATTTACAGTTAGTAAAGGTATTTCTCCTTTCAGTACACCTCCTCAAATGTGTAAATATTTTATGTGATGCCTCAGTGTGAAAGTTTGCGTTAGTCTGTGTCTATTTGCTTCACTTAGCCAATAAAAGGGCAAAACAGATTAAAGAAAAATTGAAAACCCAGTCAATCTCTTTCTGTTTCATGACATGGAGAAACACTAGGACATTTGGTTTCATAAATTGTCAGATACCTTTGCTTACAATTGATTGGATCTCCAACTGTCTTGAAATATATTGTAGTTGTTTTCTTTATACTAGACATACAATGATAGATTCTATTGGAACATGTTAAATAAATAAAAGCTTTGTTCTAAATGTCAAGCCACTTCATCAGCGGGAAGGCCATAGATGATTAAAATGTAATCTTATATCAGATGTAGCCCCAAAACAGAAGAAAAAAAAAAATGTACAGATTAGAAGCCTTTCCAGCTGAGAAAGGTATAGAAATGTTTAGATTGTTCTGCTCTGCTGGTAGACATAATATTATCACTTTTTCTTCTTGCTGCTCTAAGCATTTGGTTATTAGATACTCCTAAAATAGTTCTTCTGAGATTACTTTCTTAAAAACATTTCACTTAATAAAAAACTTATTAATCTAGAGCAGGTACTTTTAGTCTTCACAAATAACAGTAAAATTCTTACAAAGGTGGTTTGGTTAGTGGGGTTTAATACCGCTCTGAATCCATCCCTATTATTGTTTGTTAGTGGACTTTCATTATGGAGAGAAATTATGAGCTAAGAACAAAAGTTAATCCTTTCATTTTTTCCTTTAAAGATTAATGAAAATGGTTATAATAATTCAGGGTTATCCCTTCCTTTTTCTGTTTTTTTTAAATGAAAAGCTTTGTAATTACCTAGTGCAAGGTTTTCTTATTATGTAATATTTTATGCAACGCAAAAGCAGTATGTTTTTGAGATGTGCAATTTGGTCTTTAGCTTTCAGATAAGAGACCTGACTGAAAATATGCAAAGCATATGCTACCAGTTGTTTCTTATTTTGCAAGAAGGTAAATAATTACCTTCTTTTGGTTGTGCCACCCATAAGGTTGGTTCTGTTCTTTTGTGTGTGTTGTCCTTTTTGCCAGTACCCTAAAATGTGAGGGAAAAACCTGCTCGTTTTGAAATCCATCTGCAGGCTTCTTCACTGGAGCTGCTACTAGAGGAAAAGTTTGAGTAGTTGTGCTGTGTTTTTCCTTTCAAAGCCATACATCTTCTCCCAGATGGCAGTGACTGTGTAGGAGAGCAATAAGTTGATGCAAGGAGATGCCTCCCTTGACCTCCTTTCTCCAATGCCAGACTAAGTTATTACAAAACACCTTCATAGCATTTCCTCACCCATCTAAAATAGAATCATAGAATCATTTAGGTTGGGAAAGACCTTTAAGATCATCAAGTTCAACCATTAACCTAACACTGCCAAGTCCACCATTAAACCATGTCCCTAAGTGCCACATCTACATGTCTTTTAAAATACCTCCAGGGATGGTGACTCAACCACTTCCCTGGGCAGCCTGTCCCAGTGATTGAAAACCCTTTTGGTGAAGAAATTTTTCCTAATATCCAATCTAAACCTCCCCTGGCACAACTTGAGGCAGTTTCCTCTTATCCTATTGCTTCTTACTTGGGAGAGGAGACCAACACCCACCTGGCTACAGCCTCCTTTCAGGTAGTTGTAGAGAGTGATAAGGTCTCCCCTCAGCCTTTTCTTCAGACTAAAGTCCTCTGCCACTCGTCATAAAACTTGTGCTCTGGACGCTTCACCAGCTTCATTGCCTGTCTTTGGATACACTCCAGCACCTCAATGTCTTTCTTGTAGTGAGGGTCCCCAAACTGAACACAGTACTTTAGGTGCAGCCTTACCATTGCAGGGGGACAATCACTTCCCTAGTCCTGCTGGCCACACTATTTCTGATGCAAGCCAGGATGCTGTTGGGTTTCTTGGCCATCTGGGCACACTGCTGGCTCATATTCAGTTGGGTGTTGACCAACACTCTCAGATCCTTTTCTCCTGGGCAGCTTTCCAGCCACTCTTCCCCAAGCCTGTAGCATTGCTTGGGGTTGTTGTGGCTCAAGTGAAGGACCTGGATGGTCGAGACAGGCAGCACTTCCCACGAAGGTGGGATTTTTCTTCTTCTTATCTACTCTAGGTAAAACAGCAAGGTCCACCTTCCATTTATGAAAAGACTAGGAGGCTGCTGAGGACAGAGCCTGCTCTTTTATATCTCATCTAGCCTGCTCATGTCAGGTGCCAACTGGAGAGGCTGAACAAGGAAGGAAGGAAGGAAGGAAGGCAGCCCTGCAAGCAGATCATCTGTGCCCAGCTGCAGAGAGGTGTGACAGGAGCATCAGCCGCATTAATGCTGCAGAAAACTGTAATACACAGTGAACCAAAGAGAAAGAAAGAGCTTAGAACTGAAATACACCTCAACCAAGGGAAAGTAGAAGAAGGGACATATTTTGGGGAACATGAACACACAAAAAACAGCATTCACCGAAGAAAGGAGGAGGACAGAAATATTGGAGGCAGAGATAGAATTTCAGTAGCAGACTTACCAAGCCTTAAAGTGACAGGGAAAGGGGATGAATATGAAAGTGAACTCTGGTTTCCTTTCTGTTATGGAAAAAAAAAAAAAAAAAACAACAAAAAAAAAACAAACAAAAAAAAAACCTAAAAACCCCAAACCCGCAAAAAAAAGGAAAAAAGAAATGAGGACTAGTTCTACAGGGAAAGCCCTTTGATCATCCACCTCTCTGCAAAACTAGATCAGAGGGAAGAAAAAGACAGTTCAAGTGTTTGTAGAGAAATGGGTAGGACATCATAATTGGGTTTTCTTTCCATACCATAACTGCTGTTTGGCAAAATCTGCTTAAAGAAGGCTGGGGTTTTTGTTCTTACGTATGTGGAATTCTGGATTCAGACTTTTAAGTAACTGTCCAAACTTCTGCATCTTTTGATAGAACCCTATAGCTCAAACCTCTAGATGTTCTGAGTGAAGTAAGGTAGTTCTCTAAATTTTTTATCCTTGTCCTTCCCCCAGTATACTGCTATGTAAGGAGTCTATCCAGTGAATATAGATGATGCAAAATCCACTGAACTCCCGATGGGACTTTAAAGGACTAGAGTAGGTATTAGATCAGAGTAGAGAATGGTTTCTGTCACAAAGTTTGTCACTGGCAAATTTGCATCTGCAAAATGATATTATAAATTGTGAAATATTATGCCATGTAAGAACACTTTACCTTGAAAATGAAGGAGATTTATTTGAAATAAACAACAGGCAATAAACCAAGGAATTTTGTAATACCGTTTTTGAAAACTATTTTTCAGAAAAGAAATAATTGCATTTCAGAATTTATTAGAGTACATCAGTAAAATGTAATGTCTAATGAGTGCATCCACTTTTATGATTATACTGAATTGGATTATAAAATCTATCAGCAGTATAAAAGAAGATTGGAAAAAATGTCTGACATACACAGTTTAGTGTATTTTGCAGTCTTTGGTCTTCCACACCCATAAAATCTTCAATTTAGCAAAAGGAAAAGAATGTAAAAGAAATCATGGAGAGCTGAGGCATTGCAGAAGACATAGTGGTCAAAGTAGACTGGTAGCCACCTCTGCTACAACAGACTAGTATTTTAAGCGTGTATCCTAGATAATTATGAAACATAGAGGAAAAATATCTATTAATAAACAATGATTTCTGCCTGTTAATATTTTACAGTTCAGCTACTGAGGATGGATATAAATGACTACAAGTTATTTATTACTTTTAAGATATTTAACACTGTAGGAAAATTTTAGTTTATGATTTAGATTTGTCCTTAAACATTCATGAGCAGTGATGCCTTGGTCAGCCTAATGCAAGATCTATACTGTTTACTAACAACTGTAGAGGGCTACACTAATTGAATATACTTAATGAATATATGGTATGGCAAAATGCAAATAGGAAATGGACTTCATTAATTATATCAGTAAGAAAATAAAATAGAATGGCATATTTGGAGCTTAAACTGTTTGCATTATTTTAAGCTTCCCTTTTGGACAGCATTTCTAGCTGGAGGTTGAACCTTATTCAAAAAAGAACTCAACGTCATCTTCCTAGAATTTAATGCCATTAAGTAGTTGGCTGAATACAAATATTTGGAAGAAATGAATCTTTAGAGGCCAACAGTATGAGGGTATGATTCATTGATCTAGTGAGGTCAATGAACAAGCTCCAGACAGATGTCATTCAGCATTAGACCAGTGTCTAGACTTCTAAGATTTCAAAAATATTATACATGCATCTATGTGTGTGTCTGTATTTTGTGTGTGTATGTGTGTATATATATGTATAATCTCAGCTGTGTCTAGATCTGAAAAACTTCTGATTTCAGCTTTCTTTTCACATTTCTGGAGTTCATTTCACTTTTGACTGGGTCTCTGAATGCTTTGCACTTGAGATGTGAGTGGTCACTTCTCACAGGGACAGTCAGTGGAAATCACAGCTCTTTCATGCTCAGAGTAGGCTTTGGACCTGAAAATCCTTAAGGTTAATTGCTGTTATCTCCAGAAAGACAGACAGAGCATTCCCTGTCATTTGGTTCACTCTGGAAACAGTAGCATCCACTAACTAGGTAAATTAAATCATTAGTCTACTTCAGAGGATGTGGGGCTTTGAAGAGTAAAGAGCACAAGCCAACTCTCTTGCTCCAAAGCTCAGGAAGCAAGAAGATGCCAGGCCTGCCTCAGATGCTCTCACAGAGCTCTCTCATGCTCCTGTCTCCCATTGCTCTTCCCAGAGAAAGTTTCTGTGCAGTTTCTCTCATTCTTCTACCCACTCAGACTACATCTACACCACTAAATAAAAAAGGTCCAGGATATAAGCTTGTGCATGATGTCCTTGGTCATCTGTATTGCCTAATTGTTGGCTCACTTCCCAGCCTTGTTTTGGACCACCCCAGCTACTGATTTCCCAGTGAAAACCTGGGTGGACTCAGGGAGAAGTTTATACAGCATTAGCGCGAGGCAGTACAGGTGGGGCTGCACCATTTGGCTCCTTCTGCCCTCCAGAGTGGCCCATCCCAATCCCAGTAAGCTTTGCACTCCCGAATCCCCCAGACTGTCCTTATGCCTCCTCCCAGGGTGTGCAGCACACCCTTGCTTTCATGCTACCGGAAAGCCATTCTCTGGGCGTCAGCGTCAGCGTGTGCTGCGTGGCAGAGCTGCAGCCAGTCCCTACAGGAGCAGTCGGCGCTGTCGAACAGCAGCGACGTGCGGCCGGTCTGGCAGCGAGTATGGGCTTGGTCTCTTTGGTCTCAGAGTTCCCTGGTGGAAAGGGAGAATAATCTAAAGGGAAGCATTGTCTCTTCCTAGTAAGTGCCTTCTCATTAAGAACAGAAACTGTGCTCCCCAGAAATTGTAGCTTTGTCTCTAAGCTTTAGAAAAACAATTAGTTAATTTCAGATTGAAGCACTATCTTGACTTCATATGGTTCGTTCATCTTTTTTGTAATAACTTAGAAGAGTCTGTGAGGAAACATCCTTGCAGGACAGTCATGCTACTTTATCAAGGAAGCTGGAGAGATTCCCAGGCTTTGTGCCGAGTAAGCAAATTTCAGAAATAGTGCACTAATGTGTTTGCTCAGAGGCAGCTCCAACTAGCCACCTAGTGCTTTCAGCACATGGGCTTGTGTATGTGTATAGCACTGCTCCATGTTGCGCACTGGAGATCTGTGTCATGGCACATTGACAAACTAATTTTCTGGCTTTCCTGATTCCATTTAATTTGTGAAAGTCTAGTCAGCCTGACGCATCCATAAATTAAATATATAAAAACCTATAGAGGTCATACACAATACTTGTGACATTATTACAGGCTGATATTCTCATGTTGATCCATACTAGCTGTATCCTGTCACATTCCAGAATCCTTGCACTTTTTGTCATGATCTAATAATTCACAAATGCAATGCATTTACCCTTCCAGAACTATTCACAAATTCAGCAGCAAACAAGAGAGTCATTTCATTTTCTGCATTAAAAACTTTTATGGGAAGTCCTCCATGTCAACAAATAGGAGTTCACAGCACAATATTTGGAAACATATAAACTCATTTTTCCTAGATGGGAATCTCCTTTTTTCTTTGAAGCTCTGAAGTGATTCATTTCACTTTCCCAAACAGAAAATGAAATAAATAAAGTCTGACATGATAATCCCTCCATATCCACAGAATTCCCTGAGGTAGCTCTGAGATTATTACATTTCATCCAAATGAAAACAGTTTTCACGAGTTTCAACAAGAGGTCACATTTTCATCAGTTCATAATCAGTAAAATACATGCATGGGTTTGTAGATGTATATATTGTTTCTCAGTTTTGAATCCATGAAATATGAGTACTAGTTTTTATTTATACATGTATTATGATTTTCAGTGCAACTTTAAAATATTGTTTCTTGAAAGAGTGACTTGGATTTTTCAAGAACATTCTGAATGCATTTCATATGATTTTTATTTCTACAGTTTGTGAAGATTTTATTTGTAATTCGTTATTCTCCACACTTTGAGTGATTTCAGTAGTGGTTTTGGCTCTGCAGTGAGATCCTATTGTGCCAATATGAGACTTTTATACATCAGTGGGCCTCCAGTGAGAAGTAGCATCATCAGGCCTCATTGCAAGGCAGGGCTTCCATGTTTAATGGTTGTACAGGATGGTTTTGGGGGTGGATCATATTTGCACAGTAAGTAGAAACTTTTCACATTAGTCAAGATATTTTTGAGATGATTTCAAAGAGCAAGCAGTGTTATAAGCTACAAAAAAGTCAAACGCATAGCTGGAAAATTTTACTTTTTCATGCTATTTCAGGTGGATTGTTTTTCTTGATGTTTACCTGTAGTGGATTTTGCTTTAAGACCTGACCTTAGTACCATGGGCAAGTAGCTCAACTTACACTTGAGCTCAGACTAGTGAATGTTTTTTCTTTCCTCCACAGACAGCAGTTCCTTCCTTGAATATAAGATAAATCTAAAAGGATTGCGTAGAGTGAGGGATGAAAGTACTTTACAGATTAAGAGAAGTAATGGCTAGATGTGGTATGGATGTAAATTGAAGTGGGACAATGAGGGACAGTGGGTTCTTTTTGTTGAGTTAGCCTGGTATTCCTAAAAAGATTTTCTTTCTAGTATACTTTAGCTACATAAATACCGGTTTGTGCAACGGAGCTGAAAACATTTATGTGTATTGAGAATGAATGAAACATAATTAGGCTTCATAATAAAAAACTTTGCATGCAAGTATCTCTGGATATGTGATAATATATAATTTTGAGATTTTTAGCCACGTATTTTTGTCATCTTAGCATTAACACTTGTAATTAAATCTTATACGTCATTCTGCCCTGTTACCTTTTCAGTAAATATGCATATTTTTAGAGACAAAAAAGACTAACAAACTTAAAAAGGAAGGTCTTTTTTTCAGTTTTCTCCAATTTCACTGTTTAGTGTGTAAATGTGTAAGAGTATTACATGTTATATTTAAAGAATGAGAGCTCATGAGCATCTAAGAATTATTTCTACGAATTTGTAAACTGTAATAATGAAGTTTAAAGGTTTTTGAAGCCTTTGAAGCAAAATCTCTATTGTAATGGAAGTTTTACACACATGTGGAATGGAGATATGATGTTCTAATAGGGAAAACATTCCTAATAGTTTAGCTCTTTGTATATTGTCAATCCAATTTTACCTTTATTGCTATCACAAGTCCTGTCACGCAACTTTATTTTGCCTTTTTTTTTTTTTTTAAAAAGACACAAATGTGCTGGTACTATGTAATTTATGAGAGCTCAGGATACCAAAAAGTTCTAGTTCTGTTCAAAAGTTTTGACAGGTTTGAGATGTTCCTGCAAAATGTTTAGATTCAACTGCAGCAGCTTTTTTCAATACAATACTGCTGTCAAGAAAGGTTGACCTATTTAATTTCTTTGGAGTGTTTCTTCACAACAGATGTTTTTAAAACAGTTTTGTTTGTTTCTTTGTTTTCCCACTTTAGAATAAAATTTGGGAATGAAAACAAAAATTTTGCTTGTTTCTCAGAGGTACTAGTGTTTTATAATGGTTCCTTATGTGAGGGGGGCTCTTCTCCACAAATCTGCGTATCAAATTTGTCTTTCCTTTAAGAACTCATCAAGCTGTCATGGACTGTCCTCAGTTTTAGTAATCCTTATGGGAAATGGACCACATGTTTGTTTTGTTTGGTATCCACTGTTTCCTTTTTTTGTTTTTAGAAATATTACCAACTGTTTTTTATAGATTTTATATATATATTTATATATATATTCTCTTAATTTCTCCTGCATCACCATCAGTTTCTTTGATCAGTTTTTAATCAATTAAAAAAAGATAAATATTGTAATACTATCAAAAGTTTTAAGCAAGATTGGGATGAAATTAAGTTATCTTACCTTCGAATGGTAAGAATTGTTTAGAATTCTCTTTCTTTTCATTACAGCCTCTGAGCACATTCTTAGTCATATTCAGTTACCATCCATTATTCTGGTAATCTGCAGTAATGACATGGTGGCAAAGCAGGAACAGAGTTAATGCAACAGAAAAAAGCAATTGCATTGCAAAAATACACCATGCCCATATGTGGAAAAGAAAAACCCAGTGATGCTTTTGACGGTAGAGTGAGCTGGGCCAGGGCTGTCCAGCACAGCTAATGTGTGATAGACACCCAGAGCAGAGAGTCAGTCTAGCTTTGTTCATGTAGCTCGTAATCCTGGCTGGACATGAGCTGGCTTGCTCAGATGTCATGGGACCGTTCCTTGCAAAGGAAATAAAATATGCTTTTTTCTAAATCTAATGCTTGAAGATCAATCCAACTTCCATGTTAATATGAGTGCATATATCACAAGAAGGCCATAAATAGTCTTTTCTGCCATTATTTTCAGAGCCAAATTTTGTGTCGTCTTATGACATTGGGAACTTCACCTACTTCTTCTTCCGGGAGAATGCGGTGGAACATGACTGTGGGAAAACAGTCTTCTCTCGTGCTGCTCGTGTGTGCAAAAATGATATTGGTGGCAAGTTTGTTCTGGAGGACACCTGGACTACCTTCATGAAAGCTCGGCTGAACTGCTCTCGCCCTGGAGAAATTCCATTTTACTATAATGAACTACAGAGTACATTCTTCCTGCCAGAATTGGACTTGATCTATGGGATTTTTACTACTAATGTGTAAGTAAATTCCACGATATATTTTATTTTCTTGCTATTTGTGACAGTCAAACCTAAAGCTTCTGAGCTGCTCTCTTCTGCATATGCCAAGTAGACATCATAAATTCAAGCTACTGTTTTGCCCAATCTACTGTCCCCTTGTGAACAAGTGTCAGTTCCAAATCCTTCCCACATGAATTGTTGAAGGCATATGAAAGAAGGAAAAATTCTTAATATTTCCTTACAGCAGTGAGCCAGTTGTGTTTAAGACTATTCAGTCATCTTGTTCATACATTCTTATGAAGACATTATTTTTTATTTTGCACACTATTGTAATACATAAATACATTATGGTATTAGAGTATTGATTAAATAAATATTTTATAATTGTAATGTGACATGATCATGAATTTGACATGATGTAATTTGACCATGTCAGGAAGAGCTCACCTTACCCAAAAGAGCACAAGAGGTGCTCTTACATATTTTAAATTGGTCCTAATGTATACTCATGTGAGTTTGAGGGTCAAACCAAAAATTAAATCTAATTTTAACTGAACCTGTTATATCAACAAGGCAAAATTAAAAAATGTACAGGTTGGTCTTAAAAATTAATATTTATTAAATATTAAAATAAAAAATATTAAAACATTGGATGGACATAAATGCTCCCTAGACTCTGAGCTTGCTATCAAGAGTTACTTAACTCTTAGGAAAAAAGAGACATTCGTATTTTAAATGTCCTTTATTAATTATTAATTTAAACATGATAACTGGAGTTCATATGTTGTTTGGTAAGAGCAGCCCGTGTATTATGACTGTGTTCGGACCACTGGAACAGGGTTTCAAATTTTGTCTGATTCTGATGTCTGATTCTCTTACCCACTTGCAGTGTCTTGCTATGTAAGTCAGTTTTGCCTAGACTTTTAAAAGGTACTCGGGCGCCTAAAATGTAGATCAGTGCCCCTTTCTACTGCTGTAAACACCTGGATACCTACCTTCTATAAATATCCATTAACCAGGTGGAAACACTCACAAATTAATGCCAGCAAATTTTGATCCTTAAGTTTTTTAAATAATTATGATCCCTAGTTTTTTTAGACCACGAGCATGACTTTGGGCTTGAACCTCCTTCTGCTTTTAGTACAGTCCTTTATCAACACATCTAAGAATCTTCCAGACTCAGGCTGGCCCCTGCACCAGCAGCTCAGGCAGTGATCACAATTGGTGAGAGGCTGCTTGCACCAGGCTGTGATGATTCCTGACTTGGGACATCAGATGGTGAGCTTAACCCTGTTCCTGCACCAGAGCAATGCATTGAAGCTAAATGCTGCTTTTTTGAAGACAATAGTAGAGACTTTGGGACTACTGGGGATAAGAAAATTTGATGCTGTTTTCAACAGTAATTTTAATTTCATTGGTTTGTTTTGCTAGCTAGTTCCAAGTCTTAGAAGACAGGTATTTCTCAGCATGCTCATACACTGTTCAGCAAGATCTTTCATGAGAAGTCAAAACTTCTACCATGGAAAGGCCGACCATAGGAATTCTGCTCCAGAAAATCCAATAGGGCTTTGGCCGTGGAAGATCAATGCTCTTCTCTCAGAAGGGCTGTCCTGACAATTTGGGGAATGATGGATTTTCCTGTACTACAAATTCTGCAGTGTCTGAGGTTGTGTAAGGATGTCAGAGCTGCCTTCAGCATACCCTGGCTCTTCTGAGAAAGGATTCACTAATGTAAGACGACTTCTGCCACATGAAAGTGGGCAGTATTTGAAACCTTGCTGCTACTTTCCTCTTCCCCAGTAGCTCAGCATTCTGCCTTGTCCAACAGAGATGGATTATTCAGAGAACAGTTAATTACAACTATTCAGAGGTGGGACTTTTTGATAGCTTCATTTAAATTATATTAGTTCTTGCCATCAAATCTTGTAGCTATAGTTTTGGATAATGTTGAAATGTTGTAGATTTAGGATTACTGCCCCATGTTGAATACCTGTTCAGAGATATCTGCACCACCCGTATGATCCACCTTTCAGCCCTGCAACCTGATGGTGGTGAAGTGCCAGGGTTTCTCATGAGGGGAGAACAACCTATTCCTTTCTGTTGGTGTAACAGCATCGGATAATACTGAACCACTTTCAGCATTCATCAATCTCTATATCTTTAGAAATGCATTGATTTTATTGTACCCTAATGCTTTTTTAAATATACTGTGAATAATTTTATTGGGAAAAAATGAAGCATTTCTGTCAATAAAGATTGAGTAATAGCAAAGCCTGCACCCTTATGTGTGGTTGACTATTAAGTCCACTATAGCCACTGCTTCATAGTGAAGCTGGTTTTGCTTCTTTCAGACCATCCAAAACTCTATAAGCATGAGTCTGATGTCCTTTAAGGACTTCAAGAAATTCAAGAAGACATTAATATGGTTAGTAATACTAGTGAGCTGCCTTTAGTGATATTTACATTGGCAAGGAATTATCAAATCCGATGATAATTGATTCTGCAGAAATTGTTAGCATGAAACTTCAAGTTTTGCGGATTCTTTGAAATAAGAGTGATAAACATAAGAAAGCAAATTGTTCTTTTGTGTGTTATTAAATCCATATATCCTTTTTTCAGTTGTTGGTAAATTTGATCCCCTGGAGTTATTTTTTCTTTTCATCATTTTGTTTTTTATAGTAGTCTTTCTTAAGCCTTGTGTAAATTACAGGCTAAGTTTAAAAAAAAAAAGAGGAAAAAAAAAGGGAAAAAAGAATGCTGTGTGGATCAATTGTCAGCAGTTTTATCTGCAGTGGAAATTTGTGCAACTACTACCTTCGTTATCTATCCCTTTATCTCAAATTGTGGAAGAGAACAATGTTTTCCATATTACCAGCTCTCATAGTCACTGGATTATATTGTTAACACTGTGCAAAATTACTTTATTGTCATGTATATCACATTTTCAAGAAAAGAGCAGGAAATGGTATGTTTTGTTGGCTGCTGTTTATTTCTGTTTATTCCTCTAACAGGATATCTTGGAAAGTATGCAGTCCAAGTGTTTTTTCTCTTGATGCATTTCAGGAACTTGCATTCTTATTGCTGTACAACATCTCTTGGAAGACAGGATTTTTGTGGAGGTGTCTTGCCCAGGGGTTCCGTAGGGTCTAGAGACATACCATACATTGAAAATATTTACTTCTGTCGTGCTACCGTTGGTTGTATAGAAGAAACATTAATGAGCCCTGAGAATAATCTCATCTTGTACTTTGTAACTAGGCCTGTGGTATTAGAGCAGCAGCAGAAGGTAGGAAGTTCTGAGTATCTCCCACACCAGCTACTTGGCAATGTCTGTGCCTAAATCAGCACATCATGTATTGTTATCTTGAGACACTGTCTCCTGGCTAATCATGTCTGCTTTGTTAATTACTTGAAGGATTGGAGAGTTATTGCCTTTTTTATTTATTTTTCAGCAAATAGACTTCTTAATGTTGTTACTTAGGTTAATGTTTATATTTCTTTTGCAGGAACAGCATAGCAGCCTCAGCAGTTTGTGTTTTCAATCTGAGTGCCATAACTCAGGCCTTCAATGGACCCTTCAAATACCAGGAAAACTCTCGCTCTGCTTGGCTTCCATATCCCAATCCTAACCCTAATTTTCAGGTACAGATACGTGGGAGAAAGACAATAATTTACATGAGGTTTTCTCAAAGTGCTGTATGGTTCATAGTGAAAAAGTCCAGTTGCTAAAAAAAGTCCATTGCTAAAACAAACAAACAAACAAAAAAAAGGCTTTTAAGGTCCCCTTATTTTGACATACTTAATTTTATCCTTCCACAAAACAATTTGGGTTGAAAAGCAAATGTGCTTTGAAGGGTAAGAGAAAAAAGGCTTAACTTCAATCTTCTGTCAAAATGAAACACTATAGTTATCTGTCAAGGTAGCATTAATTCCTGACTGAAGTATGATCAAACTTCTGTTTTCTTTTACATTGTGTTTGTGTAATTAGAACCTGAAAAGGGAATATTGTTTGACAGAGGAAGGAAAGGGGGGGGAGGGGAGTAAAGGAGAAGTGGTCAGGATTTTGTATATTTTCCTGTGCAAGGTGGTCCACAGTCCCTGAAGAGTCTATTTGAAAGAATTTGTGATGTGGTGTGCCCCTCATTTGAACTTAACAGCCTCAGAGGGTGTAATAATTTGCAGTTGGCTAGCAGCGTAAAACTAATTAGTCCAAGGTGGGTTGGTCAGTGGAACTTTCTATAAAAAGGGTGTTTCAGGTAAGCACATATGCATTGTTTTCTTCTTCTGCATGGTCAGTACTCCTACTAGGACAATTTTAGTGAGCGTGATTCCAGCAAGGGAAATGGAAGGGAAAACAGCATTAACTTAGTGATTAGCAACAACAGCTTTTCACCAGGATACTTAAGTGTATTCACCTTTGTCCACCTTTCACCCTCCCTTAATCTCAGTGCAATTTCACAAGTTTGGTGCCTTCCCTATTTTCTTGTAAGTCATGAGATCTTTGCAAGCATGAAACAGAATCACCCACCTGGGATTACAGGTAGTTTTAATTGCTTCCTGATTTATGCAAATGAAGGAAAATAAGGAACTGAATTTGCTCTGAGTTACAGACCAAAACCATGTTATCTTTCCTAAATAGATGTTCGGCATTAGCCCCAAGTGACAAGACGCCATTTAAGTAAGCTGTATTGTAGTAGCGGGATATATTTGTATATAGCTTTTTACATATTATAGAAATACTTGTATTGTCAAAATAGTGATAGTAAGAGGGTCTAAGTGAGGCTAAATTTTTGAAGGAGAAAGCCTGAGGAAAGGCTTGTATGTAAAAATCTTATCTTCTTTCTGACTAGGTGAGCAAGTCCAATAAAAGTTATTAACCTATCCCTGCAAACCTTGTATTAATGTGTTGATTATTATTGTGAGAGCACCCTATCCAGAATGGTACATACAAACAAAGATGACAGTGTGATGGCTGTGTAAAAATAGTTTAAGTCTCTGCTGTACTGTTGGTGCTCAGCTCTAAATCCCAGTCAAGACTGAGGTGTTGAAGAAATCTCTTGCTTGGACAGTCTGGCTGATTTTAATAGGGCTGATACTTCAGCAAATTTACAAGAACAATGTCATATCTTATTGAGCAACAGCTTTGCAGACAGCACTAGTGTTAAAAGCTGTAATGTGGCCTTTTGCAACACTGTATTGAAGCCAATTGACATTAACTGATTTCTAGGTAGCATTAATGATGTCTAACTTGTGTTCTTTTACAGGTGCTACCTTTATTCTGTTGAACTTTCTGTTAGATTTCTGGCTCTGTAACTGCAGCAATGATGTATACTAGAAGCTAGTCTAGTGCTTAGAGCTAAGTGTAAGCATTCTTTGTGACTTGATGGTGCTTTAGAGTACGTACTTCATGTAGATGGGATATATTCTTTGGCTGAGTCACTGGTTTCCTTCCCAGAAAGGACTTTTCTTTTGTAGAGTCCTTATGACAAAATATCAGATGTTCTGTTTGTGTAATCTCAGAAGTAGATTTATCCTCAGAATATTCACCTACTCAGCAATAACAGACAGAAGTATGTGATTTGAAGGAAGACTACTGCTATGTAGTGGTAGTTACATCAGACACTTCACTTCCAGGACTGGATTATATTAATGAAATATTTTCCAGATTAGAATACTACTGGAGTTCAAATTTTTGAGGAACACTGTTTTTCTCCAGAGATTGTTGCTTTTCTCTTTATATACAACAATTTCCATTGTAAGACTAAGGAGTACTATGTACAGTGTACTATGAGTGTTCCAGCTGCAATCTTCCCTGCTTGATAAATTCAGAGAATTCTTCTTTGGCGTGGTTTATTTTTTCACTGGCCTGACATGCAGGGTACTCACAGAGCAAGTATTTGTTTCCTGCCAGTTGCTTAACTGTCTTTCCTCATCATGGAAATTATGAAATTTATCTGAGTTTTTCTTAGCATTTGTGGATTTGGAATGATCATTTAATTTCATATTGAAAATATGGCAATAATGAAAAAATAACTGGTAGAGTTTTGCACACTATTATTTTGTTCATGCTGTAATTCATGGCATAATTTATGACATTGTAGAATAGAACGAAAAAGTATGACTTGGGTATGCCTTTCACATCACCAACATGTAAATGTTGTGAAGTACTACTTTACTTCTCTGATGCAATTATGTGTGAGTTTATGGATGTTTACATATTCACATGCGCTAAACAGCTTTCTCTTTTGTGTCCTCAGTCGAAGATGCTAAAATTGACTGACACTGATTTTGCTTTGTTTATTTGTGGTTGAAATTTGAGTGTGTAATTAGCGAATGCTTTCCTGTAAGGAAGGGGTACAGTTTTCAGATATAAAATATGGTCAGTTCTAAAGCAAAAATATCTTTGCCATGGATAACACTTTATTGTTAGAGCTCCGCACTGTCCATTCTTGGCCAGTGAATGCGGGGTCTGAAGAAGCTGTAAGAACTGTGCATGGTGTTTTGACCTGGGATTTCTGTCAGATTGTGGCTCTGGTAGGACATGGGATTTCCTTTGAAAATTTGGTGTGTCTTTACCACTGTGTCTGTGTAAATTATAAAGAAAACTAGTCAGAAAATTCCATGGTTTGTTGGATGGTAGTTTTTCTCCTTCCTGCCCTGTGAACATAGGATATAGAAAAATATCACTATAGCCCACTTGTTGTGGTCAGGCTGGTGCCCTTCCATATTTCTTAGAGTTAGGGAACCTCCATAGTGCTGCTTCAGGAAAGTGGAGCTTCCTCAGTCACTGTGCTGACAATCTAGTCAGCACCAAGAGGAGACCTGAAGGTGGAATTCCACACTGTCACTACAAGATATATTCTTAGTGTTTATTCTCTTGTGCTGCAAATCAGAGAGTAAATCTGTTATCATTGACACATACAATAATGTTACTTTTCTGTGTTTACAGTGTGGCACCATGGACCAGGGTTTGTATGTAAATCTGACTGAAAGAAATCTTCAGGATGCTCAAAAATTCTTCTTAATGCATGAGGTTGTTCAACCAGTGATTCCAATTCCTTACTTCATGGAAGACAACAGCCGATTTTCCCATGTGGTTGTCGATGTTGTGCAGGGCAAGGATATGCTTTTCCATATCATCTATCTTGCCACAGGTATGAACTCTGCATTGCTGTGATAACTGCAAAAGTTTATGAGGTCTGTAAATTTTAATGTTCTGTGATGTTATGGAATATGTATAGTGCACATTAAACAACAGCTTTTCCTCTTTGACAGCATTAACTCTACCTTCTACCTTTTCTGAGTAGACAAATTCAGCAGTTCGCAATGTCTTTCTTTATATTATATTATGAACTCAGTTTTTGGTGTCTATTTCCTGTTCTCCTTTGAAGCTATGAAGCCTACATGCTCTTGAGGGAGCGAATGGTTGGAAATTCTACAAACAGAACTTCATAAATTTCTCTGTCTTTTGTTCTTTTTATGTACTTCAGGGTACAGTCTCGCCCAAGATAAGATGGTTTAGGATCCTCTGAGATTAATGTAATTCTACAAATAGCAAATACAATTACTGCTATTGCTATTTCTGTCTTTTCTGCTCACAAGTATTTTATTACCTTTCCTTTTCATTTCTTTTTTAAGTTATTCATTATGCAGTTTTACACCCTGCCTTATTATTTGTCCATTTATATGTGAGCTTAGCAATGAAAGAAAAATAATTCTTCACCTAAAATTGTCTTCGTTAGAAGTATTGCTTTCTTGGTTTAAAATTTCAAGCTTCTTAAAAATAGTAAGGGTGTCAGAGAACTGTTTTTGCAGAACATGCAAGTCCATCCCCAGCTGAGACTGAAATACTAGGTTGGAGTAACGTGTTTAGAGTCTCATGGCATAAGACTTAGCGTAGTTCTCAAATATTTAGTCCCATGCACATTAGCAAGGGATAGCTCATCAAAGCAATGGTTAGTAGGCACCAAATTTAGGGAAAGAATCTGTTGATCAACAAGAGGAAAAAAATCCTAATCCTATTTATTTGATCTTGCAATCAATGAAGTAAATTTGAAAATTTTCATTGATTCAGTAGAAACCAGATCAATCCTCTTAATTACTAAAATTATGATTTACTAATGAAAATTGTATATTCTATAGCTTACCATTTATTAAGAGCCCAAGAAAAATCTGCATTGTGATTCAATATATGATTTAATTTTCCCTTGAAAGCATGATACCATTTTTCAGAGAAGATTACTTCTTTTGAATCTGAAGAAATTTTATAGTAACTTGGTGCATTTGGGTGAGACAGTATTTCTTTGCATATTATCCTCGTAGCTTTCTTATTGTGCATAGGTTAAAACTGTGCTTGGATTTGACCAATTGTAGTCAAAACAGGCTGCTGGTTGGTAAATCATAGCATTTTAAGTGAAATCATGCCAATACTAAATGCTGCTTGTATTGTACAGATTTCCTGAGAGAAACTGTATTACAGAAACATGGACTGAAGTGGTTTTATATGAAGAGACTATGGCTGCATTGTGGGATCTTTACATTATAATGTCAGAACTGAGAATGATGTCATTTGTCATTATTGTGATTGTTTTCAGTTTTCAGTTTTCCTTACTGTGTTTTCTTTTACATTTGATTCAGTAAGTTAAGATCTAAAACTGTATGTTTCATGGTTCATTAATAAATTGTGTTCAGTAAAGGTTCTAGGTTCTTTTTATCTTTCTTGCTGCTAAAAAGACATTGCTCTTATGCTTCTTACGATGTATGCTTTCCTTCCGCTTTTAGTCTTCTCTGTACCTCTGGTTTTAGTCATTCCTGGAAGTAGGATACTACTTTAGCTGGATCTTTAGTCTTACTCCAGCGCATGTAATCAGACAGTGTATGTTTTATAAGGTGAGAAAACATATGGTAAAAAACCCCAGGTAACAATAGAGTGTTCTTGAAGTTTTCTTGACAGAGCCAATTCTATTTCACTTCTATTTCACTGAATCACAGTGGGGTTTGTTAACATACCTTCTGCCCCCTCCCACCCAGCTGAATGTAAGTACTAAGCTTAATTTCCCAAGAAATATTAATATTAACTTTTCAGAAAAATTACCTTTTAATAGATTTTTAAATTACCACACATGTTTATATATAAATACTACCTATAATACATAAAGGAAGTTTAAAAATCCCAAGATATACCAAAATAGACAGTGTAATTTACTTAAAATCTTATGATTTGAGGAGAAAGACAGTATTTTTACCTTCTTTGGGGTGCAGGTCATAATTTTAATTTCATGATATTGGTAATGATGCAGCATCTTAGTTCTCCATAATCCTATGTAGACTTGCTTGTGTAGAAGCTGTGGAGCACTTAGTGTTGAGCTTGCATGCTAAAATACATGTGGTAAAAGATTAGTGATTACACTGCTTCTGTAAACAACAGAAACTAAAAGGCAGTGGCCTTAACTTTGGAAATAAACAGTAACTTTGGAAGGAGACCAAGTTTAATAGTTTTGAATTCATCCAGTGTCCAGCCATACTCCTGCATACAATGTCATCTACCCCGAGCTCTTAAGACCATAAATCATGAGTATGTTTGGGAGAGGTGGAAGAGTGGGGTTACAGTCACTGCCAGACTGAGAAAAGTTTTCATTATTGTATCTTTTCTGATTTAATTTACTTGCATTCTTAAAAGTGCTGGCAAATTAAATTTGGAGTTAAATTTTTGCCACAATGCTCCATCTTCAAAAAAAGCCAAACAAATTATCTGGGGACCAATGGGCTGGCCTGCATTCAGTCCCTGGGAAAATCAAGGAGCACACCTCCTTGGAGCACACTTTTGTGGGCACATGATGGAGAAGAAGGTGATTTAGAACATTCAGTACGGATTTCATAGAATCATAGAATGATCTGGGTTGGAAAGGACTTTAAAGATCATCTGGTTTCAGCCTCCCTGTCATGGGCAGAGGCATCCTCTACTAGCTGAACATGAGGCAATAGCGTGCCCTTGCAGCAAAGGTGGCCAACAGTGTCTTGAGCTCTGTTAACAAGAACGTAGCCAGTAGATCAAGGGAAGAGATTATCCCCATGTACTCAACACACTTCAGACCACATCTAGTTTTGGCCTCCCTGCAATACAAGAAGGTTATTGATAAACTGGAGCAAATTCAGTGGAGGGCCACCTTCTGTTGGGGGCTGGAGCACTATGCCCTATGAGGCCAAGCTGAGACAACCAGCCTTCTTCATCCTAGAGGAGAGAAGACTTCTGAGGGGGTCTAGTAACAGCCTGTAAATACCTACAGGGACTTTACATGAAGAATGGATCCAGGCTCTTCACAGTGGTGCATGGTGGGAAGACAAGAAACAATAGGCAGAGAGTTGCAGACTGAATATAAAGAAAAACTTTTTCATTCCAAGGACAGTCAAGCACTGGATCAGATTTTCCAGAGAGGTTGTGCAGTCTCCATCCTCAGAGGTTTGCAAGACTAGACAGCAACTCAGTCTATGTTACAGCTAGCTGTCCTTTGAGCAAGTGGTTGGACTTGAGACCTCTCGATGTCCCTTCAGCCTAAATTATTCTCTGTCTATCATATGCCAGTACAACGTGTAAATTAGTTGGGCTAAATTACATTTTTACTCAGCCCTGTGATAATAAATATCATTGTACATTCTGCTGCCAAAAGGGAAGTGCATTCAACTCTAATAGTACTGGCAGTAAGTAATTTACACCTAATGGTGTAAAGCAGGATGGATCCAACCCATGCCGTGTGAGATGTACTCTGCATAAATTCTGTAGTTATAATTCATTACAACATTCTTACAAAAATTGTATTTTAAAATGCACCAAGCTGTTTCAGTGGAAAGGTAGACCTATAAATTGGATTGAATACAAATGAATGCTCTGCTGTCTTTGTTATGCATAGCAAAAAATCCCATTCTTTGAAGAAGATGGGCAGTAGTTAAGAGAAAATTCTCTCCCTACCCCGCCCCACACACACACATTCACTTACCTTTCTATCCTGTTATTAGAATCCAAATATTATGGAGATGAACAGCCCTGACAGTATAAAAGTGTAATCTACTTTCATTAAACCTTAAATAGATATAATATTACTTGAGGAAAGACTGGGAGTAAGCAAACAAATGCATTAATCTACTGTGTCAACAGTCTTCATTTCCTAAACCTTTGCCAAGTCATCATTCTGCTAGGAGATTCTGATGTACTGGGATTTAACAGCTACTGCTCATATCAAAAATATACTTCAGTACTTTGGAAACACATCTTAATCTTTTGCTGCACTGACTTCTAACACAGAATAAGGGATATATCAATTCCTGCACATTTTGTGTTTAGAACTAGCAGTGTTGCTGGCTTTAGGCAGGCAGAAATCTCTGAAACAATTTTCAGTGATTCAGAAAGGAAGTCAAGGAAAGCATTCACAGAAGTTCTGAACTAAAAATCATCTATAATAAGAAGTTAAAAGTAGAGCAAGCTAGAGAACAACCCAATATTCTGACAAATTTTCAAGTTTAAAAGACTTTACTTCATTATTAGAAAAAAAATCAAAGCAAAATGGTGCTATGTACATTATAGTTTTGTTTCCCTCCTTTTGGTCCCTTTTTTTCTCCCTCCCATTTCTTTCTCCCTTTTATTTCTCTCTTTCTATTTAAATGTCTAGGTGTCCCATGGTTGCCAATATCAAAAGGTCTTCAAATCATTTTTCAGAAAACAGGATGCTGCAACAAGAGCAAGTAGCCCTTGCATAGATGACTGTTGCAAAATGTATTGATTTGTTAGAATGAATAAGACAATTATTAGGTATAGTGTCTAGTTTGAGGGTATTCTGAAAACAGTTTATGGTTGCTGTTTCTTGGGAGTTCAGAAAAGGGAGTATTTGCACTGTCTGAAAAGAAACTGTAAGGCCATATTTTAAAAATGACTTGGTGGGAAAACTCCCATGTTTTCTCAGTTCTTCAGTCGCAGTGGACAGAGGATGTCCCCTCCATATCCTGACTAGAAACAACGTATGCCCAGTGGTGGATTTTGATAATTAGGATTTATAGTTTAACACTGACAAAATTGGGGCATGGGTGACTTATAAAGAGAATATGAAACCTGAATAAGAACTGTTTATTGTTGGCTGCATTGTATGTCTCTAAAGAGTAGGTAGTTCACTGAACTGAACCTGAATTTTTATGCCATAAAGACAGGTTTTATTTGAGGCTTAAAGATGACTGGAGGATGTTACAACATGTTTTGAACTTCCCTTTCCAAGAAGTTCTAGAAAATGGTTTTTTTCCTGCTCTTAAGACCTCAAAATTACAGGTAGCAATGCAGAGAATAATGATCAGAATAAATCTGATTAAACAAATGCAGCAGTTCTTATGAAGAAATGGAGAGTTTTCAGAAATTTCAAGATTTTTTTTGAAAATGCAGAAGGATTTTTGCCTTTAGAAGGTTTATAACAGATGATAAATCTCTGCAAATGCAACATTTTTCTCATAAAGCCTCGATGCTGTATATTATCCAGAAACCAGTCCCAACCTCATGAAGTGATTTGGAAGTATGCATGAAACTCAGTTTGAAAGTGCTATCCAAACAGTTTGTATTTCTCCTGTTTATCTTACTAGATGGGAGTAAATGGATGCAAAGTAATGCACAATTTAATTCCTCTGTGATTTTTGTTACAGTTCTATCTTTTTCCTTTTGTTTTTGTAATCAATACATGACACTTTTTGCTAGGGAACAACCCAAGGTCTTAACAAGAAAAAAACATTGTGCGTGTATTTTTGTTAAAAAATCTCAGATGAAATATTGTCATTTTCCTGGCAGACTACAGGTTCTGATCAAAGTTTGCAGCTTTCACAGTTTAATGTGCGTGGTATCATAATATATGTAGTAACTGAAAGTTACGGACCTTAAAATTGTAAGTAAAATCATATGCTTATTTGTGTTTAATACGTGGTGAAGAGAGCAACAAAGCTTAAAATGACTGCATTTTTTCCAATTTGGTGCTACTTCTGACTGTATTATCCCAGGTTTGTTGAGGATATTGGAAGTAATCTACAGATAATTTTTGTGGAAAGGAGCTATAGACTTTTCCTCTCAGTTTGAGAAGCACCTTTTTAGTCTAGAAAATACAATATAGATGCAATAATAATAATGATCAAAGTAATAATTTGAGTCACAAGTCAAGTGTGAAAGTAGTAGTCTCTTTGTTCAAAAACAGAGAAACAGGAAAATCAAAGTGTAGATGGATAATGAGGCACATACACTGTGGCAGGGAGTTGTCACCTTTAAAAACTGTTTCTCTTCTGCTGTAACAGAAAACACAGTTGCTTTGCTTTTTATGTCTTTCCTTGACAAAGGTATCGTGTGGTTTTATACAGTTGTGAAGCACCGCTGCAATGGTTTTAAAACTACTTCCCTGTAACTTCTTATCCTTCTGGCCTTATGCAATGTCATTTTAAGAGGCTCGAGGTAAGGACAGTGATCATTTACCCTGCTGTCTAAAACTGATGCGTGTTGGAAGACACCAGTCCTAAACCATAAAATTAATAACCTTATTCTCCACTCCTTTTGCAGTGACCACTACTTCTGATAAGGAAAACCCTAGCTGAATGAATACTTCGTTTACTCTATTACTCTTTCCAGGAAACATTTTGCTGCAAAGTTAAAAAAAAAAAAAAAAAAAAAAAAAAAAAATTAAAAAGTTTGGGGGNAAAAAAAAAAAAAGATTTAAAAGATTGCGTGGTTTTGTCCTCGAGAGTCTAATGCTCACTCTGGGATTTATGCTAATGTTACTAAGGATGCTTGCTATATATTCCTACTACAATATTTATGTTATTTTCCATGTAGAATATCTTTAAAGACAATGAAGTGCAGTGTAAACCATAGCTGTTTTACTATGTAATTTAAAAACAGAAATGTTGATTTGCCACTGCCTTGTGTATTGTGTCATCTGTACTGGGCAAAGTGGCTTTAAAATGTTACCAAATGAGAATGGTCATGTCTAAAGTCCAGGCTGCATAGTTATAAATTATATTATAGGGCTCTAGAAAATCAAACCCAGCATTTTAAATGTCTGGTAGGACTGATTTCCCTTGGCTTTATCACTGTGTGTAGAGATAAATCAGTCTGCCAGCTCCAATTGGAGAGTGCTAAAGAGGTTTCTTAATAAATAGATGGCTCTAACCAGAGCTGGTTAAATTATTCATTGACAGCAATTTATATGTGAGAATCATAGCCCTTTATTTGATTCACAAATTACCCACCACTTATTTGTAGTCATTTTTGTTATTATAATCAACCCATAAATAGGTCATGATTTTGATTAGTTTGTTGCTGATATTTGCTCATAGAGTTTGTTCATATTTTAGATAGCATGTTCATGAATTGCCTGCTGTAAGTAGATGGCATTTGTATTCTGTTCTCTCATGGGACAAATTTAAGCAGGAGAAGCCCTTTTTTTTCAGTTCACAAATTATCATTATGTCTTTATAATTGCCCAGCTCTATCAGATAAGGACTGTAAATAAATGTCCAAAGGACATACGGTGTGTGCACTTCTGTGCCACCACTGGAAGTCGGAATTGCTGCGAGAGGCAGCTACTGGCTGAAGAACAGCTGGCTGGGTTTGCATGGGAGCAAGATTAATGCACGGGCCAGGGAGGGAAAGATTGTGAAGAGCTGGAGACAAAGTCTCAACCTTCCATTAAAAAGAGAGCAGCTCCTCTTTATCACAGGGACAGTGACAGTTGGACTTGATGATCTAAAAGGTCTTTTCCAACCAAAACAATTCTGTGAAAATGATTCTATGGCCTTTCAAATCCTGTTTATCTACTTTATAAACTTAGAATGGTCAAATAGCCTTTCCTCCTTCTTTTCAGTTTTTTTGGGAACTATCACCTCTTCTTTCTGGCAGGGAGACTAGACTAGTTAACCTCTACATTCCTTTGTTGTCAGATAATTCTAATGCACAGAACGTGAAACTATGAGTGAATGAGGTGTCTTACGTGGCACTCAATGTTGTTCCTGCTGTCTTCAAAGCTATTTATTAGTATCTAAAGGTATATTAAAATTTTTTGTTTTGCCCCTGATAGCACAGAGTGCCGATTAACAGGCTTGGTCCTAATTTTGATTTGGAATCAGCCTTATCTCGGAGTAAAGTTTGAACTTTGAACCAACTGTGTGACTCTGGCATGAGTACACCGTTAGTGTCCAGGACCCTTCCTGAGAGATGTGGGGAGGAAGCCTTCCCTTTGAAGGGATGCGGCTGTATCAGAACTTTTCAGAAAGGATTAGGCAACTTGGCACATTGCTGAGCATTCCGAACACTTCAGAATATTCTGAAAGGCCTTTTACTTCTAAAAAGCCTTTAATTTAAGTTGGACATGCATAAGAGTGGCTGAATGAACCCCTGCCAACCAAAGAAGAAAGTGAAAAAGTGAAACAGTTAAATCATAGGGAGGAGAAAAAGTTCAAACTCTACACGAAACTCATCTTTGACCCCAAAAAAAAAATTTAAAGGAAATGTTGGGTCACAAGCTTGATGATATTATATGTACGATATTCAGTGTGAACTGTCAGTAAAGTAATTGTTAAATGGGATGTTCTGCTGGACTCTTGTTTTTGCTAATGTTTATGAGCTTCTTCATTCTGCAGCATTTTTTCCAAAAAACATCAATAAATCAAAATGTTTAAATTAGGCAAATAGATGCAGTAATCAGCGAGGATTTTCCCCAGTAGTATTTGTGGATCTTTTTTCCTTCGGTTTATCCAGCTGTCATCATTGGGCATGGTAAATCTTCATAAGATAAAGAAATTGTCAATAAAGATATGCATTATTTACTTTGTTCTGTGACTTGTAAGAGTCATCAAAATGTGGAGATGTGCTATTCCAAATACTGTGGCCTTTTTGTGAAGAGTCCTGTAACCTGCAGGCAGACTCACAAAAAGATGGATTAGGTTCCATGTGCATTTTACTGTATAGAGTAACTGGGTAAGAGTCATGATATTTGGAGCAGAGACTCACTTGTCTACAGATTAATTCTTCTAGTTTTTATTTATTTTTATGTTTCTTTCTTATCCCACAAATCTTGTAAATTTGGTTCTACAACTGCACACCTTCAGTAGGAATAGGAATGACAACAGCCAAGAGTTGTTAGACCACTTGCTTAGGAGATAATTACTAACAAGTTGTGTGAGATTTCCTGGTTATTGCCAGATGTCCTGAGTCCTAGACTGTTGTATAAAGAATATAAGTAATATGATTATATATATTATATACTAGGGCTATTACTGCTTCACTGTCCTAGAATAGTGAGATGAACATCTTCTGGTGAGAGGGTTTTAGGTTCATGTTTCTGATCCCAACTTTGCTTTTGTCTCTTGTCCATTTACTTCCTAATTTACTTAGATTAGAAAGAAATCAGCTTCATTCTTTCCTTCTATCTTTCTGAACAAAAGCCGTGCTTTATGCTGAAATTGCTGCTGAAGTTCCATGCATATCATAGTGGATTTGTCTCGTCTAGGGACTAAGGCATAGGGTCATGTACAATGCAAACTGCAAATGAGTTTGAGTCCCCGAAACATTCTAGTCAGCCAAGTTTGTGATGCTTCTGGATCCATGCAGTAGTCAGTTGTCTTTCTGACACTTCCAGTGAAAATAGCTATATATGACTCAGTTAAGAAACCAGGCATGTTTTATTGTGGGTTATTATCTGAGAAGTAGTTTTCTCCACTTGTGCATGTAAGTGCTTCTTTGATCTGGGCACTGGAAAATTTATTCAGTGGGAAAACACTATCATATTCATAGCATGCGTTAGGTAGTACAAGGTATTTATTATTGTGGTGCCATGAAGGAAGGCAATAAAAAATAATAGGAGCAGTAAGCACTCCCTGCTCGGTCAGATCCAATCAGAGTTAATACATCTCAACTTTGGGAGACTGGCAGGGGTCCAGGGCCTGTATTTGATAGTAATTTTATTCTTTGTGTACAGTGTGGCATTCTTCACTGCTGCTCTGTGTCAGAGAGCAAGCTATAAATCATAAGAATCATTTCATCTTGTGATTAATATCTATGTTTATTACTCTCTCTAGTTTAGGTAGAGGTTACACACTTCTTTAGAGGTGCTTATCTCCACTACCTGAGAAGCCCAGGCTTAGCTACTGATTAAACATCTTAGAAGGTCTCTCCAAAATTGGAATGTTTTCTCTTCCTGAGAAATTTTTTGGAAATTAATGTAGACTTGTTTGTTTGTTTCATTGTCTTACCCACTAAGCAACCTTATAGCTTTGGTTTTTTCTCTTTTCAAAATCCAGGATATTGAAATTATGCATCTCTTAACAGATATAACATTTCCCATTTGGAACCATAAGAATTCTTGTTTCTTCTTTGCCTCGAGTCTTCAAGTTTTGTGTGTGCATATGTGATTTTTAGTACAGGAAAAGCTCGATGTTACCAACTAGAGTGGCTGTAATTACAATATATTGCCAAGTGGGCATTCTCTGAATAGGTGTGATTCACATGTAGCTCTTGATATTGAATCTGTGTAGTTATCATCTAAGTGGCCTTAGGGAGTAAAATTTTTTCATGCTTGGGAATAAGAGAGCGTTGCCAGTCACACCCTTCTCAACCACCCACATCTGAACTGCAGCCTAATTTGTCCTAATTTATGTCTGTAAGCATAAATTGGATGGCTCACTTCTAAAAACATCTATTGGGATTCTTGGTAAAGGTAGTCTCATAGCACATGCTCACAGGTTAATGTGCACATTGGCAGGATCTGTTTGATTCAAATAACGGAACTATGATCAAAGGCTGTAAATACGTACATTTTCTTTTGGCTTTGGGTTTGATGCACCACCATAGTCTTGATATTCTATTTCATTTTGAACCTTATGTTGTTGAAGTGCATTCCTTTACTGAGCTGGAAGAATGTGTCTTTTTGCATGCCAAGTTATTTCAATCTGATGCAAGACAAAAAAATGTTATACTGGCCTTCTGTAAGGATGCTGGCTTCGTTTGTCATAATTCTTGTAAATATTTTTTATTACTGAGTAACTTTACAGACAGAACTTGGGTAAATTAAATAGGAATTCAAGATTAGATTATTGCTTGGTAAGATCAGACTTTGAGCTTGATGTTGTTATGAATCATGCCATTGCTCTGTATTGCCTACCTGAAATTTCCTGATACCTCCACAGGAAGAAAAAGTGAACAAATGTGGGGTGTTAGAGCCAAACTTGAAATTGTTGTCAGTCACCTGTTTGCCAAGTCCTGAGAAATAACTTTCTGTTGTTGAACTCATTAAAGCCTCATTTCAAGATTTCATGCTGTAGTTTTAACCATATGCTCTCTGCATGAGCAGCATTTCTTAAACCAATGTTAGTCTCTAAAGTATTGTTATGTGTTTGAATTCTCACATTTTAATGTAACTTTCTGAAGGGTATATATATGGTGTTACTTGGTATGGGGCCGTGATCAGGTAGCCGCGCCTTGAGCAAATCTGATACACCTCCCTGAGATTATCCTTTGCAATGAGCACAGCAACATGAGAGAGAAAGGTCAGCCTGTTGATGCAGCCGTCTGGATGGTAGTAACACTCACATGGGGAATGTAGAGCTGAGGTTTAATTCCTCTTGGGCTTCAAAGTTCAAAGCCATCTCTTCCACTTCCTTGCTGAATGCTTGATCCAGGAGAGAAGAGGCTGCTGTGGATGGAGAGGAGCCTTCCCAGATCCACTCACTGACAGTGTTATAATGTGCATGCAGAGCACACAGTTCATCTGGCCTGCAGATGCAGGAGCACAGCAGCTCACAAGCCAAGCAGGTAGAGAATTCAGTTAGAGAGATGATGCTTTGCTCCCTTCTGCAAGGACTATTAAGATATTTTTCCGATGCCTTTTTAAATAAACAGTAAGTACTCCCTGAAATTCCCTAAGAACATGGAAGGCACCTATTGCTTGCAGGGCATAAAATCACATCTGAAGCTGCTAAGAGTAAGGAAGAGGTGTTTTTCACAGGCTTAGTATATTGCTTGTCTCTCTACCCCCTGTTCCCTGCCTCTTCCCCACCGGCGTATGTTAACATGACTCTCAGAGACTTCATGGTTTTTCTTGGCTGCAGCTGAGACTTTTCTGTTGTTAGTTCAGCTGTCTCCTGTACATTGAGGGAGTAAGGTAACTGTCTGTCCCTGCTTTGAATTTGTCAGCAAATCAAGTCCGTATGCAAGAAAACAGCATAACTATAGAAGTTTTAAATCTTCAGTAGGAAAAGGTACCTGTTAAAGTATCTGTACTAAGATATTATTATAGTTACATAAAACAGTTTTGCAAAAAGTGAAGTTTCAAGTTTTATTTTTTTTTCCTTTAGATGGTATTACTCTTCTGAGTATCAGTTTCACGCATGGAGTCTTAAGAGAGAGAAAGGTGGCAATTGAACTCAGATCTCACAAGTCTCCAAACTGATCCATGAGAGCAATTTCTTGATTAAGACTTTTATTATTGAAAAATAAATGAGATATTGCAAATAAAAGATCATTAATAGATACCACTTCATAAAGTCTTAAAATAACTACTGCTTTATGTCATATAAATACAAGTAATGTACCATAGATTGAAATGTTAATAATAACCTGTTAAGGAAGTGTAGCTACTATAGCTTCTGCTAATAGGTATTCTAAAATGATGTGTTACTTCTGAGTAAGTTGAGTGCATGAACTGTTATGGATATATTCAGCTCCTCTGAATCAGACAAAAACCCTATGTATTTGTATCTTACCTCTCTCAGTCACATCTTTGACAAACTGAGAATCTCTTACAAGATTGAAAGTGGAAGAGAAGTGGTAAATAAAGGTGTGAACAATAGGCATGATTCATGAAAAATACATAACTTTTGAGATTGTTGAAATTGCTTTGTTTCTTTTGTCAGGCAACAAGAAATATCTGTTGTAGATCTAGGAAGGGTAAAAATTTGGCACTGGTGTATATGATCTTCAGTCTAACAAGCTGAGGAAAAGGGGTGATTTGATTGAATATTCTGTCTTTGTGAAGAAAACAGACCTATTTGATGTGGAGGCTGAGACATATAATTCTGCATGTGTTTTATTGCTTAGCATGGGTTTGTGGGTTTGTGCTTAAAATTCTAGAAAAGTCTAAGGGGAAAGCAAAAAAAGAGATTCCGGGTTTATGAGTTAGCAGCTTCAAGTTTGTAGACATAGTCTTTCAAAAAAAGGCATGCTGCTTTGGTTTAGCTGCTAGTTGCTTTGCATTTTACTCTCAAATAAATCTGAATTTACCTTCAGAGCTTGAATTCTCTTGAAAGATTTTTGAGTAAATCTCACTGGAGCTGGCTTTAAATTCCAATTTCACATAGGAGGCATGAAATGGCCACTGGAGGATGGTACACAAATTACACTATTTTCTAAATTATAATACGTTTTTGATTCATAGGAAACACTGCTTGTGGAAACCTTAATTGTACCAACTCAGAATCTGTTGTACTTTAAGGAGCGATAGAAGTTTTCTGTATTAAAGCAGGTTTTTAACTCTTTGCATGGTAATTACTGGAAGAAGCCTTTGCTGATTCAACTGCAAATTGAATAAGTCCTTCATGTTTTGAGACATTGTAATACATGGGAATTAAGTCTACAGGGGACAGAAAGTGTTCTAAAGAATGTGTTATGTTTAAAAAGCTTCCTCTGGAAAACAATAGAGAGGATTGAGATGATAGTTATCCTGATTTCCATTCATAGATAAATTCCAAAATTATTTTATTTGAAAATTGAAACTAATTTGTTTGGGGGGTGAGAGGAGGGGTGGGAGTGAGTTTAATCTTCAATAGTTGTTGAACAGTGTTTGTCAGCAATTTGTATGTTCTGTCTCTCTACCAAACACATGGCTTTGTTTGAAGAAGGCTCCTTATTTTGGAATAACTAGTATCTAAATAAGCACTTTTTTATTCAAAAGACTCTTCGAATCAATAGTTCTAATTCCTGTGTAGAAAGGATAGTCCATAAATATTCTCTTCATAAAATAAATACATATTAAATTTTGACACACAGCCATGAGAAACTCCTCTAGTTGCAGAGGTACAACTGAATTTCTCTTGGAATAGCCACTAGGGCATTAAGAAGCTTGCTAATCATTTCAGAAGGCATGCAAATAGATAGTGGCTAAAATTGTACCTTTCAGATTCTTAATAGTTGGCAAATGAGTTAAATTATCTCTCCTGTATAAAAGCCTGGGGACCTGTAATAGACCATCCTAATTCCTTTGTTGACAGGCTTTATCAACAATGTATCTCATTTCAGCTTTAATTCAAATTAATTTCCAATACTGTAAGGAAGCACATCAATATTTACTTGAAATGTAATAGGAAACAGGGAATAAGAAGGAGCCAGAGCCAAAGATAAAGAAGGTAAATCTAAAATACTGTGTATGCTTGCTTTTCATAGACTGTCTTTCAAAACTGCTGCTGTTACATCTAAGAATTGAAAAACAAAACCAAGCCAGATTGTAGAAATACGAGGGTCTTGCCTAGAGAATAATATTTTAATGTAGGACTTTTCTACATTTTTCTTCTGCTGCTTCCAAAACTCTCTTCAAAGAACGAGCCAAACCTTTCCTATTTCCTAAGTGTGATAGTTAACCAACTATTCTGTGCTTTGAAATTGTTAATACACTAAACACCATATGGTATAACTATTTGTATGTAATTTAAAGGCGGCTGTTGCTAAAATATATTAAAATTATATATGTACCATTTTAACATTTCTTTGTTTCTAATTGTCAAGACACCAGAAAACTGAATGTCTAGTTGTAGGATTGCTATTATAGTATGACAGGAAGCAGGAAATTTTGTTTGATTAGTTGTGGAAATTACTTTTCCTTAAATTTGTGAGTCTTTGCTTCCCTGCTCATTTTTGTTAACTTTCCTCTTTCTATTAAACATACCAGCAGACCAACAATGACTATGTCTGTGCCTGGGCTTTCCTAAAAGCTTTTAAGCTGTAAAAGTCTGTGCTCTTGTATGGCCAGGGATTCTTAGATTATTGTTACTCTCTAGCAATACCAGAAATCCATAAACAATCTCTGAAATCCAAAGCCCTTTGAAATTTATCATGGAGAGAGTTTAAAATCTGAGATCATAAAAACCAAACAACACCCCTCCAAAAAAAAAAAACCCAAACAACCAAACCCAAGCCCCCTGCTTTTCTGTCTGGAGTAGACCTAGAACTAGAAGGGACCTGGTCCTGATCTAATATTTACTTCACATGCGGCCAAAAACTCCAAGAGCAAACATATTCACAGTTTTGTGCTAAGGTCTCGCATGAACAAGCAGCAAGATTTCTCAAGCCCCAGACTGTAGCTTTATTTTAAAATCTAACAACTCTTGTTCTACTTCTAAAGTCCAATTCTTGAGACACATTGCTCATCCTGTAATAATTCAGCTAAAAATAGAGTTCACTTGGTAGATTGTTAGTTGTTTTGCATTCTTGCAACTCTAAAAAACAACTAGGTAATCTAAGAACAGGCTCATATTTTGGTAGTTTGTGTATATTTTTTGCAGGTGACAGAAACCAATTAGTATTTCTTTTTGTTCCAGATTTTCAGTGATATTAGTACCAGCTTTTATAGTACTGAGTTTTTCACATGGATTACTGTTGGTTCAGTTAATTAAATTTACTGAAATTTAATTAAATGTCCATGAGCAATGATTTGTGAATTTTCCAGATTGCTTGCATACTTTTTTCTCCAACAGTGTCCTGGGATGGAGTGAAGGAAACTAAGATACCTGAATAAGGGAGAGCTTAAGCTTTTCTATTTCCTGTAAGTGATGGCACAGAGACTAACCAACATTTAATTTCACATATTTAGTGTTTAAAAATGTTTCTCCATATTAACAAGGCAGAACAATTTACAACATTTCTTGAGGAAATGCAACAAAATTCTTTTTGTATTTCCAGCTACAATATTTGTCAAAAGCTTTTGTTATACAGTTACATAATTGTCTTTTTAATCTAATAAATGTGCTTTATAGCTGTATTTCTGTTAATATCCACCATTGTCTTGTTATCATCATGATGATAATGAGCTGTAAGAGGAAGGCAATCAGTAGTTTATTGTTGAAATTCTTTGTAAGCTTATCACAGTTTTTATTCTCTCAAGCCTGCAAAATGGAACATGTTCAGATTTTTAACCTCTATTTTTGACTGAAACTTGGAGAAAAATTACATGTATTTTATTACACCAAGAAATATATTCAAAGCAGAAAAAAGGAACAAATTAACTAGCACACTGACCAGATTGTTCAAACAGTGGTTTAATTTCAAGTGGAGAGACAAACTGTGAACATGTAAAAAACCTCTGAAAATAAAAATAAAAAAATTTAAAAATTTAAATTTACACCTTGATAAAGCATCACAGTTCCATATTCATTTTTGAGATTTACTTTTTTTTCCCAAAGAAGTAATGAATATATATTTTAAAATATGCAAATATTTAAAGTAAAACCCTGTAAATTAAGGTGGGAAATTTAAATCAAACTATATTCTTTTTGTTTTCTGTAACATTGTGGAGATACTACATTTACCCATAATATATTTTTAATTTTTAAAGCAGAAGGGTTGAAGCTGAGTCTTTTGCTTGTCCTTTAGGCTTTAGTGTGATTAAAAACCTCTTACTGTAAATCAAGTATAAATACATATCGCAGAAACCTGGAGGTAAAAGATAAATTAAGTTACAGAGAATGGTTATATTATCTTATCTTCTGAATATGCCCTTGCTTCAAACCAAATTGTACCTCACTCCCATATGGGAAAACAGATTATAGCAAAAGCTTTAATTATCCATATTCTCCTGATGATTTAGCTAATTTTGAAGTTATTTTTAGGAAGGGAAAAAAAGAGCAGGTTTTAAATTCTCTCCTATTCTGTGTACCATATGCATCTTTTTTTATGTTACACAGATTGCTAAATCGTAAGTCCTGGGCTTTCCCTTTGTAGGCTCAACCAGCTGCTGCATTAGTTGTTGCTGTGTCTTTTTTCTGTGTTGAGCGCACTTAAGCCCTTATGCAACCTAATACTTTCTGTCATTGGAATAATTTTCTGCTGTCAACCTAATGAACACTCTGCTTTGCAGTAGTGCTTTACCTCAGTTCCTGTGGTGGAGAAAAGCGAAGTCTGGTGATACATTTTTTCACAGTGACAAATTGTTTATCAATCGCCTTGTACTTTCTGTGGTTTTGTACTGTTACATGTTCTGTACATGTGTACATGACAGACATGGACCTTTTGGNAGGTCCCTTCCAACCCAAACCATTCTGTGGTTCTATGATGATAATTTTCCAAAGCCTATTTCAAATTACACTTGAAAATATATGTAATTTGTATCCATTTCAATTACTGATTTTAAAGTGTATTCTCCCAAATATCCATTAATTTTAAACTTCTTTAAAACAAAAAAAACTTGTGATTATTATTTTAAGGTAGATTTTTGTGGGTGTCAATGAATTTGTTTTCACATATTATAATATCATAGTGTATTTCTTGCATAGGTGATACCTTATTCAAGTTTAATTACAAATGTCACTTCAAGTACTGAATATAGCTTTAGCTTCCATTTAGTCTTGCATTGACTGCTGCTTTCCTCCATTTTTACCACACTCTTTTATCTGGTTAAGGCATCTTGCTTTTCTAGACAATATTTTGTGGGGAAATTGCAAAATAGGCCCTTACTTATATTGCGTATTCTTAGTTTATATTTTGCAGTTGATTTTGCTGTTCCTTGAGTTTTTCTTGGTATACGTGAGGAGATTTTCAGATCTATAAAGCCACCTTATTGTGCTCCGAAAGTTTAGGAATACTTGTAAAGTCACAAGAATAGGCATATAGCTGGCCTGTGATTATATTTGAGACTATTACAAGTTTCTTTTGCCAGCAACTCATATAGTTTAGAAGGCACCAATGACTTCTTTTTGCAACATTACTGAAAAATGATACTGTAGGCTTTTCCACTGAAAAACAATGACTTGGATTCTGTGTTCTGGTGCTGGTTCTGTTGCCTTCTGGAGACCAACCCTCTCTCCGAGGTACTAAAATAACAATAAAATGAGGATTGAATTAGGGATTTTTTTCACTGTCAAATATGGCAAGAGTTAAGACTGAAAGCGTTTCCTTCCCAAAAAGAAATGGGTAGAGGTTTTTTCCCTTCTTTCATAAAAGTGAAATGAACTTACTTCAATACTGCCTCTTTTTGGATGATTTGTTATAGATGGTTTTGCTTGAGGCATGCAGCAATATTTGTAGATATAACAGCTAATACAAATATTTAGTCTTCTCCATAGCAAGAAGTTGCTACAGATTCTTTGTGTCATTATTTCTGTTAGAAACCTTAAGAAATTGCAGGTTTATTAGTTTGTTGCATCTGCCATTTGTTTTGTCTTTTCATTTTCTGTTTTCCTTTGCAGTTGTCACCATAGATGTTATGATGATATTAACCACACTTTTGCAGTCTTCTCCATTGCTGGCTATGCTTTATACCATTTTAATCTTAAACTGCGCTTTTCAGTTTTAGAGATCGTCCTTTGATTTTGTCTCATTATCATTTTGTTCATTACAGACTCTGTTGCCTCCAAGCTTGTTCTCTACAGCTCCATCTCAGGTTTTCCATTCAGTTCTTCATAGTCTCCTATGCATTACATAGTAACACTTCAATTAGAATTTTTCTTTCCCCTTTATCTTCATTCCCAGTGATTAGATTTCTAATGTTCAGTTGCTGGTTTTGCAGATCTCTCAAAATATTGCAGTACAAGTTAACAAAGCACGTTATTTACTCATTCTGGCCAGTGTCATTATCTTTTTCTACTCTTGTATATACTCTGTCATCCTTAAACCAAGGCTGTCAGGGTGTCTGGATCTATTCCAGCATGTCTTGCTTACGTTCTGAATGTGAAGATGTCATCCATTCAAATTCTTAAATAGCTGTTGGACTCAGCCTTGACATTTGTGATGAAACTGGAACTTTCCCTGTGTCCATGGCAATAGTTACATCCATTAGTAAGGTCTGTGTTTACTGTTCTTCTTGCCTGTTTCTTGGCAGAAGTGGACAGTTAGTGTGATTATAAAGTAAATATTCACTTGAAAGGTTTTGATAGGTCTGAAAACCTCCATGCCCCAGAACTGTACTTAAGACTCATTTTTTTTCCCTACTTCTCTCTTCATTTTGCTTTACAACTGTGCTGTGAAAATGGCTGAACAGATAACACTTTTGAGAACGAGACTTTCACAAGTTTTTTAGGAAACCTGCAAACTTTGCTAGAGGCTGGATGCACAATGTTGAATACACTAGCAGAATTGGAAAGCACCTGGATTTTGAAAGTACTGATGATTTTCCACTGTAAGGAAGCCTAGTATAGCCTACATGCTAGTATAGTTTGAAGATGTTGATAGCTACATACCCTTGCTATGTACCACAGATAGATGAGCATAGCTGCCAGTTTAGTCTGTGTCTGTCTCAAAGTTGCAGAATTAAAACAGATCCTCACCCTAGTTTGTGCTCCCAGGTGGTCCATGCAAAATTGAAGTCATCGGAAGGAGGGATTTAAAGCAGAGAAAATAGGTTATAGAAGGTCAGAAATAGGAGAATTTACTGAGGCAGAGGTAGATCTCAGATAACATTTTATTGCTTTATACTGAACTTGCATATGACCCACATTGCTGCTATGAAGGGTAGTGTTTCTTCGTGATAATCTGTGGGATCTCTGGCACTGCTGCTTCACTTAGAGCCCAACCATTTATGACTTTAAACACATCTGTATGAATGCTGATCCTCTTAGACCACAAATTGGAAAGGAATTATTTGGGAAATGCTGAAAGAAAGGAAAAGAAAATGGGAGGAATGGAGCCTGTATGCCAAGATAAGAAAGAAGAGCAATGACAGCTGTCCTGGGGAAGCTGCAGTTCTCAAAGTGAGAATTCTTTCTTTTGTTCTAGGGTAGTATGTTGCTGTAAGCATATTGTCAGGTCATAGACCTAAACGTAAAAAAATTGTAATTCTGCCATCTACACTAAACAAATTTACTGAAGAGAAAAGAAACACAAAACATTTGGTTTTGATCATATTCTCCTGTCCAAAACTGCACTTCTAATTAAATGCGTGTGTAGGCATGGGGGAAGGAGGCCTCCAGTCATGGGGTTTTTTTTCTCTTTTATCTTTGGGGAGGTGATGGCAAGTGACTCAGTCTGTAGATGCCAGGCGTGGCACAGTGGGAGGAAGAAATGTTAGTCTATACGAGAAGCACATGGTGAATCCGTACCTGATTTTTGTCTCATAGAGGAAAAAAATGACAAGCCAAGTGCAATGTACCACGAATCGTACTGAATCTGTCGGCTGCCAGTCAGACAAGTGATACAGAGTTGTAGTAACTGATCTATCAAGTGATACCAACTCATTCATGTGTGTGAAATGATCTCACTACTGCTTCTTTTCTTCCTCTTAGTACTTTTTTCCAACTTTTGTGCTCCAAAAGATTTGTTTTTCACTCAGTGACTAACTAACACAGCCACTGAATTTTTGTTCTAGGCAGTTTTCAGACCGTATTTTGACCTTGAAACTTGCATCCAGCAATCACTAGTGGAAACATTGCTTGTTATGCTGTTTAGTTGAGCTGGTTATCACTTAATTGTGAGGCAAAACTGACTCCTGGACAAGATTTAATTAATTTTTGAGTATAATTCTACTTTAGGTGATTTGGAAAAAAAAGTGATAGAGATTTTTCTATCAAAAAAGTTAAATTTTAATGAAAATTGTCATTTAAGGAAGGCTTTTTTCCTAACAAACACTTTTACATTCAGTAAATCCTGACAGGCTTGTTTATACCAAGAACGGAGAAAAATCTAAACAGTTATATGGAGTGATTATATTAAGAATTGAGAGGTCAGAAGATTTTAACATGCAGACATGAGCTATTACGCTCAAAATCTTGTTATGAGCAAAGGGAATACACTTTATATACTGAGCAAAGCATTTATGGTTCATCTAATTAGTTTTGACTGTCTAATAAAATTAAGTCCATACTATCTAATTATTAAAGTTTTGTTAGTAATATGGTTAAAATCTTATGCTTACTACTGACTCCCCCTGTTATTTGGTGCTATGCTCCCCCTTCTAGTACTTCTGCAGGTCTTAGAGATCGACTCTTCAGTCTTCCTCAGGAAGAGGGAGATTTTAACAGTAATTAACACCTTGGATTCTCCACCTCCTCTTCAGTTTTGGAGTCTTCTTCAGGCTACTTTTATGTATTTTCTTAAGGTTGCTTACTTGCTGTTCCTCCCTGCTTCCCAGGCGAAGTCCGGGAGCCGCAGGCTGCCCTCCCCAGCCCCGTGACCCCGGAGGGGCTGTCTGTCCCACAGTGACTAGGTAGGGCTGCCAGCCCCCTGCCCGGGAGCCCCCCGAGCGAAGCCAGCGCAGGGAGGACACGGGCACGTGGCCACCAGCCGATTGCTGCCACGGCTAAAACCAGCTCCTGCCAAGGCAGGGCCAGACCCGTGCTGAGACCCTGCGCTGCCAGCTGCCCACCAAGCCTCTCTGGCTTGGTGCTAGTGATCGCAAAAATCATATTTACTGGGCTGCAGAACAGAGCATCCCAAATATTTGTCTTGCAATTGTTACCGACTCACAAGAGATGTTACAGTCTTTCAAGACTTGGCATGAGTGAGAGCTGATCTCAGTATGTGTTCGCAGTGTTCGATCTTTCATATTTACCATGGCACACAGAAGATTGCATAAGGCAGTTTTGGTCAGACAGCTACCTAAAACATTTCTCAGTGTGAGAAGGTGGTCCTTTGTGTTCAGAAAAAATGTTCTTTCATATCTTTAAATTCTTTAAAAACTTTACATGAGTGAATCAGAAATCTCATCAGTTGTCTGATACTGGTTTGTGATGCTTAACAGTTTTTGCTTAGAAATCACAATAACAGTGAAGAGCAAATGCTAAAAGATATGATTTTTCAGAGGTCAAAATTCAGATAAGACGAAGGGAAGCAGCCTCATTTTATTGTTATATGCACCTAGACTCAGTTAAGACCTGCAGATATTCATGCATATATGTGTTATTACATGAATGTGATACATATTTAAACCCAATAGTTTTTAGCACATAGAATTTTAAAACAGACTGGTGCGATGATGGACGTTTAAACTGCTTTAAACATAGTAAAGTGTCGTACAATCTGGTAAACTGAAATCAGTAACCCTTACTGTGAATGTGCATTTATACTAGCCAGACTTTGAGAGCTTGTTTTCTAGTGACTACTGCTGTGAAGCCTGTTCCGCACTAATGAAATGATTTTTTTACTGTATTACATCACATAGAAAATTTTAATGGCTGTTTTCAAGTTCTTTTCACTATACTATATGCAATTTAGGAAACTCCAGTCGAAGTTCTTCCACATTCTGAAGCTTCATCGAAAGCATCTAGCATGGGATGAAGATTTGTTCACTGAATGACACCAAGTAGGTAGAATTCCTAGTATGATTTTTAGTAACTCATTTTTGTCTTGCCTTTGCAGACTATGGCACAATTAAGAAAGTACTTGCCCCAATGAACCAGACTTCAAGCAGCTGCCTGCTCGAGGAAATTGAACTGCTGCCGAAAAGTCAGCGAGAGCCCATCAGGAGCCTTCAGATCCTGCACAGCCAGAGTGTCCTTTTTGTGGGCCTTCAGGAACACGTGATTAAGGTCCCCCTGAAGAGATGTCCTTTTTACAAAACATACAGGTATGAAGAATCTGCTAGTTTGATTTGATTGGTGAAAAATGCTTGCAATGGGTTGTTGAAAAATGGGAAGGAAAAATTACTGTAAGTAGGAATCCAAATTAATTACCTCTCTCAGCAATGACTTTTTATGTACACTGGTTATCAGGGGCGTCTCTGACTTCTTGTACTAACTTGTTAGGACTAGATGAGACTCTCAAGGAATTATATTGATATTTAAGTGTTATTATACAGATTCTGAATTGTGAAATGAAACAGTAAGAAATGGTTTATATAGAAAACAAATATCGGATAACGTGTGATATAGCTGCTGGTTAAATATGTTTAAAGATTGAAACTCAGAAAAATTTAAGTTGAGGGTTTTTTTAAGCTGTATTATAATTGAGTAAGCAATATCTTTGTGGGTTCAAAAAGAAAACTGGATTGGATGAACTGAGAGTTAAGACTAGTTGGAAAAATGGGTATTTAAAGGTAGTGCTCGATCAAGAGACCGTAATAAATGTAAATATTCTACTAGGTGAAAGTGTTATGCAGCTAACAGTTACTCAATCAAACAAGGAAAGAAACTTAGAAATTATCACTTGTGTTTAGAGTGTATTATGGTAGATAAGGAATTTAAAGTTCAGTATACAACTTTTTATATAGGTTATCTAAAAGTAATTCTGGGTTACGAAACATGGTATTAGAGATTGTTAATTTAATCTGATTAGTTATATCTTCCCTTTGATAAGTGCAGTTCCAGTAATTCAGTAGAATTGTTCTGGTTTACATCAGATAGACTCTGAACCACTGTGACGAGCTTTTGAGAGCTGTAACAGATGCATTTTGTTGTGTTTTAGCTTGTTTTGCTTTCAGTTTGTTTAATATGTGTTCCTTTGAAAAGCTGGGCTATTAAAGGAGGGAACAAGGCTGCCAGTTGCCTTTCGTGACTGCTATACTCAGGCTCACAGAGATGTTACCTGTGCAGCAGAAAGGCAGTGACCATTTGCAGGTGGAGACCTTTCTGGCTGTCAGAGGGAACACGCGCGTGGTCACAGCAGGAAGGTGACTTGGAGCTGTGGCTTGGAGGCAGTGGAAGGACTTTTCTGAGGCACGTGGGGATCGGTGCCACGCAGGAGGCCAGTGAAAGGCTACTGGATTGAGAACAAGACAAAGAAAAGCTATGCCCTGGCAAATGAGTAGACCAGGGCACAAGGTGGGGAGGGGGGGGGAGATATTCTCCTTACTACAGTTCTTTCCCAGCCCTTTTTGTTTATGCTGTCTTATGTAGCATATTTTAGGCATTTTTTACTAAAATAGAGGTGATAGGACAGTCAAAGCCCCATTGGAAATCCTGCAAAGCTTACGTTAAAGAAAAGTTATATATATGCAACTCTATACCTCAAGCTTGTGGTTGGTTTAGGAGCCAACATAGGACCAAGTTTCACCTTTCTTTGGTTTAGTGAGTTGAAACATGATATGGAGGGGTCCTGTAGCCCTTTTGGTTTTGTTTCCTCCTTTTTGTTAAATGAAGGACTTGTATTTTGGGAGAGAGAGAGGTGTATGTGTGTGTATCTGGAGAAGGAAAAAATCGTAGAATCATAGAATGCTTTGGCTTAGAAAGGACCTGAAAGACTATCTAGTTCCAACCCCCCTGCCATGGGCAGGGACACCCTCCACTAGACCAGGCTGCCCAAAGCCCCATCCAACCTGGCCTTGAACACTTCCAGAGCGGGGATGGCCACAGCTTCTCTGGGCAACCTGTTCCAGCACCTCTCCACCCTCACGATAAAGAATTTCTTCCTAATATCTGATCTAAACCTACCCTGCTTCAGCTTAAAGCCATTACTCCTTGTCCTATCACTACCTGCCCTTGTAAACAGTCCCTCTCCAGCTTTCTTGTAGGCTCCCCTTCAGGTACTGGAAGGCTGCTGGAAGGTCTTCCCAGAGCCTTCTAATGACATATTCTTGTGCTTCTCTCTTTTCTTGAATATGACATGATTATGGCATTCTGATTGTGCAAGACATTAAACATGTTTTCTTAAGCAGATGTGTTTATTTCAGAAAGGGATATTGGGCTGGTATCCTGTGTTTTCTTAGGTGTGTCCCCTATTTACACCAAGTCTGCAGTTTGCTTGAAACATTGCAAGGCTGGAGCCTTATTATGTTATTAGTAGGTGTGAACTCCAAAACCCAGAGGTGAGACTTCCAGAGCACCTGCTTGACTGGTGCCTGTGCAGAGGTTCCAGAAGGTCCCTGGTACCTGTGCTTCTGTCAGGACAATTCCCGAGGCCCGTCAGTGCTACCCTGGCTGCAGGTCCCAAACGTGCTTTGGGACTGCTGTCTCAAATCATCGACCCCATACATGGCTGCAGGCTAGGTATTCTTCTCCCTTTTTGAGCAGTGGGATTTAATTGACTAGATTTTAAGAATGTTTTTAAAAAAAAAAAAAAAAAGCAGTACTGTTCCCATTTTATTGAGTAGAACAGTAGTTAAATGACTCAAATCCTGTTGAAATGATAATTTATTTCTCTGCCCAGAGGTATGTGAAGTCTTGTTTTCCACTGGAATGACTTACTTAAAAGGAGATAAAATTATTACTTATAGGTTTTTTCAGTCATATCTTTTGTAGCTGTATCATTTTGCCTCAAATAATTAAATATCCATTGCACCAAAGGGGTTACCAGCCACGTTTTCTTCCTGGTTAAAGAGTTCACCAGGGATTCTAGCTCTGTTTTGTAACAAAGGAGAGGATTTACAGCTGTGATCTAGATGAAATAAGGTGTCTCCTCATCATCTATCATTAGAGACTCAGATCATTTGGAAAATGCAAACATAATCTTTCACTCACTTATCACTTACTTTTGGCTTGACTAGTTTTTTCCTGGCTTATGCTGGATTTCAAGCATATTTAGATCTCTACATGTGGATAGAGTGTAGGTACCTTACTTGAGGCTATAAATTTCACTAGGTAATGAAACATCTGAAACTTAGTCACTGCATTACTGGGTGCTTTAATACTCAGATTCTTCTTATATGTTGCCAACCATGACTTCTATAATATAAAAATGGATAAATAGAGTAATGAGTAAACCTTACCTAAGGAAAATGCCTTGGGGCAATGTCATTCTTTTTTGGATTATTTTAATTTTATCTATTCACATTCATCATACTTAGGGCTGTATAACTGCGCCAAGGCTATATTCTGAACTTCCATCAATAATAACTAGAGTTTCTTTCCCAGATCAAGGGCATGTGTAGTCTTTAATATCTACTTCACATAATTTTTGAGAAATAGAGCATGCTTGTGTATAAATAACAGCCTTAAAAGAGCCAAAAGGCTGGAGACGTACTAGCTCATCTGTCCTGCCTTTTTGTGTGAATGGCAAAGTGCTCACTGTGAAATCTTTTCTAATCTTTTTATTTGGGTTTATTGCAAGGGTTTCAGACAATGTTACTTCAGCCCCTCTGTTAAGCAGACTGTTCCAAAAGCTAATATCTCAATGTCAAGAAAATTTTCTATTTTTTTATTTTTATTTTGTTTTATCTTCATGTACCAGCCTCTAAAGCATGTGGTTGTTGCTTTTATTCATAGTTTATTATGTCTCCTTAATTATCACTCTGATATGCTGTACATATTTAGAAATATAGAAGTATAGAATGGTTTGGGTTAGAAGGGACCTTAAAGATCATCTAGTTCCAAACGCCCTGCCATGGGCAGGGACAGCCACCACTAGACCAGGTTGCCCAAAGCCCCATCCAACCTGGCCTTGAACACTGCCAGGGAGGGGGCCTCCACAACTTCTCTGGGCAACCTGTTCCAGTGCCTCGCCACCCTCACAGTGAAGAATTTCTTCCTAATATCTAATCTAAATCTACCCTCCTTCAGCTTAAAGCCGTTACTTCTTGTCCTATCACTACACTCACTTGTAAACAGTCCCTCTCCAGCTTTCCTGCAGGCTCCCCTCAGGNTTGTTGAACTTCATGCAGTTCGCACAGGCCCACCTCTCAAGCCTGTTAAGGTCCCTCTGGATGGCATCCCTTCCCTCCAGCATGTCAACTGCACCACACAGCTTGGTGTCATTAGCAAACTTGCTCAGAGTGCACTCGATCCCACTGTCCATGTCACTGTCAAAGATGTCAAACAGTGCCGGTCCCAACAATACTGACCCCTGGGGAATGCCACTCGTCACTGGTCTCCACTTAGACATGGAGTTGTTGACCTTTGAGTGTGACCATCTAACGAATTCTTTATGCACTGAGTGGTCTGCCAGTCCAATCCATGTCTCTCCCAATTTAGAGACAAAGATGTTGTGTGGGAAAGTATCAAATGCTTTGCTAACTCGTGTTTCCTTGTAAATCTATTCTTACAGTGCTTTCTTGTGGTGGAGTCCTCTGTGACACAGTGTTGCCTCTGACAGACTTTCCCTCTGATTCAGGACAGTCCTTTTCTACCAGCTCACGACTCTGCTCCCAAAGACACTTATCAACAGGCCTTGAAAATAGTTTTGCACATTTTTAATATTTTTTTGTGTTCTCTGTACAGTTCAGTGCACTTGATTGCTGTGACAGCAGACCATACCACTGGCAGAGCCTGCTGTCACACCTGTAGTGTGGGTTGCTCAGCATTTTCCATTATGCCATGATGGTTTTGTTGTTTATGAATGTCCAGTGTTAGTTATTTGGGTTGGCAGTTTTCATGGAGGGGGTCTCCCTCAGACTTATGCCGATGGCTGAATAGTTTTGAACATCCTCTTTTCAGGAATCATCTAGGGAAAAATACTTTAGGCAATGTGAATTCTTACAAGCAGTGCTTCAAATAGCCCTGGCATCTTCATGCTCCAGGAGGAAACAGCAGAGCTCTTACCTTTAGTTTGACTCTCCTTGGGGAAAATCCTTGAGATTTGGCCAGGTTATTATCACCTGGGTATTGCAATGCACACATGCTTATCAAACTTTTACAGAAAACCATCAACATTATTTGCTGGAGCTATTGTTTTCACTAAGAATTCTCCAGCTCTCTTCAGAATTGAGTAGGCCAAGCATAAAGCACAACTGACTTTTGTATACCCGCTAATTAACTATAATGTGAGATAAAGAAATTATTATAATGAGAAGATAACTATTAAAGTCCCTAAAGTTTCAGTGTTTGCTATTTACTTTGCAGGTTCTAAGCATTTGTAATGAGTAAGATCTGTAGCAGGGAGGTAAAGACTCTGTCCCCTGAAACAAAGAACCAGTCAGCTTTCTTCTATTGGCACCTGTAGCCTTCAAAAGCAACCTTAGATGGCAGTGATTTCTCTAAGGCAAATATGTCAATGTAATAGTTTGTACTGGACTTTTCAGTGCATCAGTTTTGAAAGTAGGGGCAATGAAAGGTTGTATCAGCCCAATGTTCTGCAAAATCTTACCAGGCAAGGGTCAAGAGTTGGTATTTCTGATGGAAGATAGGTTTCACACACTTAGAAGGCTTGAAAACTAATCTTAGTATGATATTATTTCTAAGTAAATAAATAGTGCCATCTGCTAAAAGCTGTACAAATAATGACTTCGCTGGTGTAAAAAAACAACTTTTGGAAATTTTTCAGTATTGTTTTTTACACTATATGCTTAAAATATTATTTGGTCACAAGATTGTTTTGCTAAGTAATGTTATCATAGCTATTCTGCTATAACCCTGACTTTTCTGTCTCTGTGCTCCATCATTTTTATTTTGGCTTCTTTGTTAACCATCAGCTACATTCACAAAAGATAACTGTAGCAGCACAGTAATAAGAGAGGTACTGGAATAACTAACAGAAGAAAAGAATTGTTGCAAATTTGGTTGTGCTTTATTTCATTCATAGAACTCCAGCAAGATTATTGGATTAAGTATTTCAACTGCTGTTGCATTCCTTTATTTTCCCTTGGCTATAGATGTTGCTTCCTCAGAAGTACAAACCTGTTTTCCTGGGAATAAAACACTAGGTGCTAATGTGTCCAGAAGAGCTTGCCAACACATGGAATTGAAAATGCTATTTTGAAATAATCGTTCCAGAATAGTTATTTTTGGATATCCAGGTAGATTTCCTTATTTCAAAATATGCAAGCCATATTCCAGTTTAAATCAGAGAAACACACTGTATTAGCATGGCGGAACCACTTGAGGCCTAATCTGAATTAGTGATTCCAGAGTAATGTTCCAGAATGACAATCTTCATAAATTTCCCAAACTAGGGTAAACCGTAACCCTGGCTGCAAAACTAGATTATAAGCACATTTTAAAAATATGAAGTCCTTTTTTAGGTATTAGATGCACCGCAAAATTATCTTTAATAGGTGTGAACTTATGTGAACACTAGTAAAGTCGGCAAAACTATTAAATTAGCACAGTTGAAAGACTTCCTCACTCAAAAGAAGCAGAATATTAGTCTCATACTGGGGAGGGGAATCAACTGAAGCTCTACAGATCTGCGGTTGACCTATATTTATTTCTTCCTTTGTGAGGACCAAGGTTGAGTTCTTTGTCTATCTGGCCCACAAAATGCATCAGAGACAAACTATACATTTACATTTTGCTGCACCTGAAATACTTAGTCGCAACTGTTTAAAGTATGTGATCTATGCGTGTATGTATTGTACTCTAAGGACACATTTTTGGCAAATAAGAAGGAATTTTGATAAACAGGTAGAATTTTACAGCCTGATCCCAATGTATTTATTGCAGTATCCTATGAGGACAAAGGAAAATGTCTTTTCGTTTTAGTTTGCAAAGTTGTAAGAAAACCAGATGGACTTGACTACATATTCGCAATTCAGATCTTATTAGTAGGATATTATTTTAAACAAAAAAGTGAGTTAAGAAATAAAAACTTAAAACAGGCATGTGGTTTTCATATGCCATGATGTTATTAATTTATTTGTTTTAAAATTACCAAAAGTTTGAGGAATTTTAAGTTCAGTGTAGTTACTGTTAGGTTTTTCTTGAAAATCACCTGACATGTTTAAAGCAATGCACTTTCCAAGAGATCGTTTGACTAGTCATTTGATACTTGGCAAGTGTATTCTCTGGAAACAGAAGTTAAAGGCACTGGATGGTTCAAAAACAATGAACAAACAAAGGCAAATCTGGAAGCTTTTTTATTTTAAAATAATTTAACCTATCAGATACTGGACTGCTGTGCATCTCAGCTTACAGTGCTCTGCATTACGCACCAGTTGTTTTCTCATGAGACTGATTTGAAGCTCTCTTAATATTCTATAATCTTTTTGTGGACATTTTCATTTATTTCAAGTTTTACAGAAAATTAACATCTGAGTTTGGAGTCCACTATTGGCCTGAATGTATGAAAGAGAGAGAGAGTACTCTTGATGCAGTAGTGTGAACTGTGGGCAGGATTCCAGGACAGGAGTTTTGATGCTCTGGTCTACAAGCCCAAACTGAGTGGCTTCAAAGGCCATCTGATCCTCTTTATGTGTTGTCAGGCCAGTGGAGGTATCTACAGTCACTTCTGGAATGAGAGGTAACAGTGCTCTCAAAATGTTGAGATAACTGCTGCCTGGTTAGTACTTTTAAGGAGTCAGGTTGTACATCTTAAATCTGCGCCTGCTATCTTTGTAATTGATTCATATTCTAGTTAACCTCAACGTTCCAAAGAACCTAGGTTACAGCTGACTAAAAGGATATGGCAGTTGTGTGCTCCATTTACATTATATCCTCTAAAGATGTGCAGGTCTTTTATTAAAGACATGGGGATGCCATATGGAAGCAAATGTGTCCAGCCTGGGCAATCGCTATTGGTGTTCTGGTCTGGCAAGACATAAACTTGTGGGAAAATCTCCCAAATCTATTGCTCTTTGGGTTGCCTTGCCACTTAGGTAGCTCAGATTTTCAAAGCCTGTTTGCAGACCACTGATTTGCAGGCTCTAGTTTCAGCCCATCAAAAGGGCTTTAAAAACCCTAGCTGCACCTGGTGGTCCCAGCGTTTCCAGGCTCTTACCTCCTAAGCAGAGGGCTGGAAGCTCTTTCTTGGCTGTTTGACATGGACGAGGACCTCAGATGTGATTTCTTCACAATGAATGGCAACCCTGTGTTCTTTTGTAGAGAGCATGCTCTGAAAGTTCTTTCCCATTTGTTCCAAGTAAAGCCACTTGGGAGCACCAATATTCAGAGAATTGTATGTTATAAACAACTTTACTAAACAAATTATACATAAATTCCTGATTCTGAATTTGAAGGGAGGAGCTTGTAGATTTAGGGCTAGTATTGTCAGTGCATGTTGCAAGATTGAATCGTACGTAGATGGATTTTAATTGTCTTATAGAAGTCCAAGTAAGAGAAAACAACAGTAGTCCACACAGAGTGACTGAGATGAGTGAAGGATTTGAGTTATCTTAACGGTACAAGCAAGGGCTAAGCGGGATTCTGAATATTTGGCATGCATCTTAGTTTGAGCTCTTAGGACTTTATAAGTTGTGTGTCTACCATTTATGTTCTTCTGCAGCATCCATCTATATCTTTAGATCCCCATTCTTCATTGCACACACATATATATATCTACAAAACCAGTAGTAATGGAAACACTGATAGGTACCTTTCTACGGAAGTCTAGTATTAGATTTATGTATTCATTCAGAAATGCACAGTACATTTGGAACATGAGACATGCTTTTATCTTCAGTTGTCTGTTCAAATTTGCAGTGAGGAATCTGGCTTCTGTGAAATAAGATGGTGACCCCAGTTCAGTTCCTGGTATACAAAGTGTCCAGATCATAGTTGAAAGTAATTGGAACTAGGTAGGCATGGCTGTCTCAGTAGAAACGATTGCCTGGGTCAGGAGACTGAAATACCTCTGTTCTTCAAAATGCTATAAAGACAGAAAAATATTTCATTGAACAGTCTCAGAAGATGCACCTCATGTTTATATATTTTCTGAATAAAATATTACAGCTCAAGAGGATACTTGATTAGCACTTAGAATGTATATTGATATGGGAATATATTCTTCCCCTGAAAGTTTTAAAAATCTCTTTGAAATCAATAGTATCAGGATATAGCTTTGAATCTTAAGGGGTTTTTGTTCTGTGGAACACACATAATGAGTTCTTTTTAGTCCAAAACTGTAAGGGGTTTTTTATATATTTTGCTCTGAATGGTGTTCATTTCTGCCTCATCTTCTGTCTGAAAAAATCATCTCAAATGTAACTGAAGTAGAGCAGTTTTGCTAGCCTGCTTGGTGATAATTATAAAATAGGTGAAGAAAATGACCTGCTATTGCTGGCTTGCTTTAGAAGGAGGCGACTTACAGTTTTCTTACTAGTCAGTCAAAATCCACCCGAGCCAAATGAATGCCTTGCAGGAGAGATACTCAACTACGTAATCATTTACATACGGTAAAAAATGTGAAATGACAACATAGAGAAAAAAATGGAATCAATCAGTAGAAACCAAGAGCTGTTGAATGTTTTTGTCGAGAGTGCTGACTCGACAGGGTAAGTGGCATCAAGAATCTTAGAATGAAACAATTCACTTTTATTCCTGAATTTCCTTCCTGCACGAAAATACCTTTTTTTAGCAGTGCTGGGACAAAGCATGTGAAGTCTTAGAGATGTGGGCTGGTGCCTACTGGGAGTAACAGACAAAATGTTCATTTTCATCTCTGGTGAAATTGAGATGTAAAGTAGACTTCCAGAGACAAGATGGGGAATATATTCTCCAGCTCTGCTACTTCCAGTGTCTCTATCTGAAAGGGCTCTCTCAACTGAAAGACCTAATACTAATTTTAAAATTCATCTATTTTTTCAACAGTAGTATCTAAAATGGCTTTAATTTAGACAGAGATTTGGGAGGAGAAAGGGATAAAGATATGTAGTGGTATCTAATTTTTTACTTTCCTTACTTACCTGAATTTGACAGCCATTTTGTACAATTTCTTTTGTTATTTCATGTGTACACTGAAGCTGTTCCTCTTACTGTTGTCTCTTGAGAGAGAGATTCATTAAAAAAAATTAAAAAAATATGACATTTTCATTCATGAGGGACAGTAAGGACACATGGTCCCTTTAAATTTCACATTTCAAATAGAAGTTCTGGTATTTTCATACTTATATGCTTTATTCCATCCTCATTTTCTATCTATAAACTTATTTTGTTTTCTGTTTTTTTTATCTAAGCATAGCATATCAAAATAATCAAGTGCTGTTATTCTCACATTAAATTATCCATCAAAGGAAAGAAAATGGTTTTAAAAGCTGACATAATTAAGCAAATATGGATAAAAATTTACCCGCGTATTACCTCTGCTCTTCTCTTAATTTGAAAGAAAATCTATCCACTTTTTAGAGATACTGGTGATCTAAACAAGTGATCTAAAAGAAATAATTAAGAAAATCCTCTGAGATGTGAGGCAGGGAGTAGAATGCCAATATCTGAAAACAGGGCAGCTATTTAAGCCAGGTCCTGCCTCAGTTTATGAATATGTCTGGCATGGTGAACTGAAATGCCTGAAAGAGGCTGATGATGCTCAACTACACTTTTGTGGTATGATTTTTCTGTCTGAGTATAAAGTTTCAAAAATTAAACTTTTTACAAAATGAAGCTTAGATATAATAATGAATAGGATAATCAATTAGAACATTATAAATAAATAAAAAAAAAAGGCAAAACTAGAGGTTCTCATGTGAAGAATACGTCTCAGGAAAAATTTCCTGTTGCTTTGTTTGGAATAGTTCATATGTTTCCAGGATTCATTTGTGTATTGTAGTCTAAAGAAAAAAATAATTATTGAAGACTGTTAATGCCTCTTATTTTTGTAGGAAGTTCTTCAGACTTAGCCTCTTGTCATCTGCATGGCATTAGCTGAGTTATTAACTTTTTAAAACCATAGTTTTTGTATGCTCAGTGGACCTTCTTAACTAAATTCTGAAAAGATTCACCTCATTTTATCTTGCTGCAGTGCTCTCCAAACCTGGTCACTTACTGAAATGGCCATGTTCAGTGTCCGCAGAGTGATTGAACATGCTTTGTCCCAGCGGTGCAAGAACTTTTGAGCATTTTTTAAACTTTATTCCTTCCATGAAACTAGGATCTGTTCTGATACCAGGAAATTTATAAGAACAGTTGGAATATGCTTATAACTATTTATGTCTTCTAAGTGACTTTTAATGAAAGGTGCAAGCCATTTTGATTTCCCTGAGTGGAAAGTAATGTGGAAGCAAAAGCAAAAGAGGAAATGGGGTTTAAGAGCAGAGTGGGAGAAAGATCAGGTTACTGCAAGGAAAGAGGGACTGTGCTTTTAAGTGCAAGGATACTGACTTCTAAAATATTTTGTTTTTTAAAAAACATGTCCAAAGCATAATAAGTGCATTTAAAATTATTAACACTTAACATAAAGGAACAGTGAAGCTGGAAAAGTGGGCAATTCTACTTTGAGAAGCAGCACAGCTAATGTTGCCAATTGTGCATTATGTCAGTCTTTTGTTTTGTTTTGTGTTCTTTTTTCATTAAATGTGTTTTATCAGAGATACTCTGAAGGAGAACACTAAACATTACATCTTGCAAACACTGGGAGACCAAGACACTTAAAACTTTCCATAATTTGCATTAATTGTCCTCCTCACTTTCTAGATAGTTAAATAGAAACATGTGCAGCCTGCATTACAAAAATGCTAAGTGCTCACAGCTGTAAGAGCCATCAGTGGGAACTCTCTTCTGAACACTGAATCCCCTAAACCAGAAGCTTTATCTTTGAACTGGCAACCTAATTAGGGCTACCTTGGGAGTTTTGGCTATTAAGTCTCTTACTCTGTGCCCGTTTTGTAGATAGGAACTATCCTCACACATAGTACTGGCAATCCACATTGTCAAGTATACTGTAGAAACTAATTCTTTGAAATTTGTAAGCACTAAGAATCCTCTGTGATGGTATTATGGAATAGCATACTAGGGAATTAGTAAGTCTGCATTTTGTCTGATGTTAGCATGGAACTACATGAGGAATGCCAGCAATAAATAGAAATAAGAATAAAACACAGGATTTATGAGGAGAGGATTATAGAAGGGCTGAGGTTGGGCAGGGACCTTTGGAAGTCATCTGGTAGAACCCCCTGCTCAAGCAGGGTCAGTCGCCCAGGACCGTGTCCAGATGGCTTTTGATTATCTCCAAGGAGGGAGACTCCAGAACATTCCTGGGCAACCTGTGCCAGTGCTTGGTCACCCTCACAGTAAAAAAGTGTTTCCTGATGTTCCGATGAAACTCCCAGTGTTTCAGTTTGTGCCCATTGCCTCTGGTCCTGTCCCTGGGCACCACTTGCAAAGAGCCTGGCTCCCTCTGCTTTGTACCCTCCCTTCAGGCATTTGTACATATTGATGAGATCCCCTCTGAGCCTTCTCTTCTCCAGGCTGGACAGTCCCAGCTCAGTCAACCTCTCCTCATGTGAGAGATGCTCCAGTGTCTTAATCATTTTTGTGGTCCTCCACTGGACAGATGTGATGTGAACAGACGAAGAGAGAATGATAATACCCATTGAATAACAACGATCAGTCTGGCATTTTTCCTAATCTAGACAAAATGCTGGGATTTATTAATTTTATGTGTAATTTATAGGTATTTTTACAAGTGTTAAAACAATTATATTATGCTTCACTATGATGGGACTTCCACTTCCTTTCTTATGTATCTTTAGCTATGAAACTGTAGACCTATTGCCTGTACTGCTAATGCTGACCTACCAGTAGCAAGAGAAAGCTGACATTTCATAGAGAAAAGATCTTCTAGTTTTGTACAGTGGGTCTTTCAGAGTCTGCAGGAAGTTAGACTACCATACTTCTCTCTAACCTTTTTTCCTTCTCATGTGCCACTTGGAGGAGGGAATGTCTAGGGCAGCATGCCATATGTAAGAGGTGTGATGGCAGCAGCAGCACCCCTTTGAACTTACTTCCAGAGATTCTATAACACTGCAAAAAACAAGTCAGAGGGTTTTCTAATTAATTTTCAAAGACATTGTCATCTGATTTCTGACCAAGATGATAACTATAATTCCAAAACTGATAAAAAAGGCTAAGAACTGTAACTCCTGAAATCTTCTTTACTTGGAGCAGACAACATACGCATTTTATGAATTGCTGTAATTCTCTAGTAATTAAGTACAATAATCAATCTTGACAACATACCATGCATGCACCCAGAAATTCAGCTATGCACTTAAAAGAAATCATGGCTTTGTGTAGGCATTCAAATTCATTTCTCTTCTGTTTTGTCATTTCATCTGTGCCATACCACAACAGGGATCAATTTCAGTATCTGTTTTAGGCCTATGAAATATGAAGAGATGCCACATAGTGATTTAGAGATCTTTGGCCAGTGCAGATGAAGATAAATGTTCCTGTTTTCTGGTTGGTTTTCATCCACAGTGCATGCATTGGATCCCAAGACCCTTACTGCGGCTGGGACATGGTGATGAAGAAATGCACAACGCTGGAAGAAAGTCTGAGCATGAGTCAATGGGAGCAAAGCATTACTGTCTGTCCAGTAAGTCCAAATACATTCATTTATCTCTTACAACTTTTGATTCTATGTGAATTTCATGAAAATGAGCTGGCATAGATTTTTCAAGCACAGAAAACTGTTTTTAATGCCATTTTCTTCAGGTCTTCCCATCATTTTTTACAGGACGTTTAGTTTCTTTTCTATTTCTTATCAAATTATTTATATAATATGATCAAATTATTTATAGTACTTTCAAAGGGTAGTTGATTTTTACCTGTAATGTCTGTATTCCCACCTTGAATGAAAATGTTCGCTAAGATTACAGATACATGTTTTTCTCTGCAGGATTTTTCTCCCATTTTGTACTTTGAAAAAAATTTAATCACTGGTGGTATAATCTTTTCTTTTAGGATCATTATTGCTAATATAAAAGGCTATATAACATCTTTCAATGTCCATCAATAGGAAGGGTGAATTGTATGAGTTAAGTCTCACCCACATAAATGACAGGAGTGATAATTATAATAAACTTACTGTTAATATTTACAGTGACTTAACACCTTTCTTTAAAAATTATTTTGAATAAATTTAATATAATAAAAAACAAACAACAAAGTGGCCTAATAAAAAGGCTTGCATTTCATTTATCTGCATTAGCATTTTAGCTCAAATAAGGAGCGACTTTGGGTCAAACACTCTGATTTTTCCCATCTACTATTCTTTGGTTCACATCACAGAGTGGTCTTGAAGCACACAAGCCACATTACCTTCAGATGAAATTAAACAAAAAATGTGCTCTAGCCACTGGGCATTTGATCCATGTACAGAGTGAGTCCAAAGTAAAGCCCATAAAATACATATGATGTATGTGTCAAGTCTTCAACACCAATTGTTTTGTTTTCCAGATTTGCAGTTTATGTGCATACCGCTCGCTAATACAGACATAGCCATTGTCTCACAGAAAGTCTGGATTCAGTCAGTAGTGCAGTCCTTGCCTCCCTGATTGGCAAGTAACTAGATGCACTGTACAGTATATTCATTTCCAATATATGGACTACATCATATCTCCCTGTGGTAATCCCACAGGCTAAATTTGGTTTCTGAGGAGGGTTTACTGGTGGCCTGGTTGGGTTACTGTATTAGGAAGGATTACTGGAATGGGTTGGTTGGTTGGTTGATATTTGCATGAGCAGTCTGCTTACTGCTTAGTCTTTGAATTCTGGCATTAGCCCTTATTTTCTTTTGTAGATACAAAACATGAGGCCAAGAGGAGGTGGAGGGGAGGGACAAATGGTTTAGAAAGCAGAATACAATTGTATTCCATTCAACTGGAAAAAAATTATTTAGTATCTATTATATGAGGGTTGCGTAGGATATGACAGTCTAGTCAAAGCAGGGGAGCACCAAAGGATTGCTCAGAAATTCATCCACAGCTGTAAGACTTATAGTGCATATCAGAGGTGAAAAGATTTAGCAAGCCTGTAAAGGAATTTTGGAGTTGAGCAGATTGAGGTTGCATAATATCAGGAAAATTTTAGAATTCACTATCTGAATTGAAAAGCATGGTTTTACCACTTTGCTGTCTTAAAACCCTGAACTCTTCTAAGTAACACATTATGGAACAAATGTGAAAACTTCATAGAAACTTTCCTTTAAAATAACACTGTATTCTAGCAAACTGCAATCGATTACAATTTTGCTTAGCAAGGCTTTCAAATATTTGTTTTTATGGCATTTTTACGTGCTGCATTCACAGGATATATAAGCCAAGATGTAATAATTTTCATTTTGTAGGGAACTGAGCTATGTGCACCCTTGACAGTTGCTATATACATTTATGATAGTTGCAGACAGAACATAACAGAATATAAGAAACCTTCTACCCTTCCTCTTTTGGTTCCAATTGGTTCCAATATTTTAATTGTTAGTAAATTGTTAGTAAAACTACACTGATCTTTTTAACACTATAAAATATTTGTCAGATGAGAGCATGACCAGTTTCTTCTCTCTGTTAGATCAGAGAGGCCTGTTTACACACTAGTTTAGCCAAAAATTAAGTGTGACCAGTTGCTCTTGAGAAACTATTTCCTAGGGAATTATTCATATATCTGAATATTTATTGTCATGTCATGATAGAGCAGGGAGGGGGCTATGAGAGGTATCTGAGCATCTATGTTACCATCTCTCTGAACTTCGAAGATCATTTGTGACAAATGTGGTTATTTTGGTTATCTTGCTTTGATTTAATTCTTAAGTTGTTTCCTTTAGGTTATTGTTTCACTTGGCATGAGCAGGCCAATTGTACATGAATATAGATAGTAATTAATGCTATGGCGCATATATCTACTTGAGCTTCTTCCAGTTGGTCAGATATCTCTATTATTCATCTAGTATTTTTTATAGTAATGAAGGTTCATTGCTTCGTCGAAATATTTTCCATTGGGACCACTTGCAATCCATCACTTAAAAATACGCTGTCTTACATTATCTAAGAGCTTTTACAAGGAAAGTAAAAATAATTTTTAAAAAAGTTTGGTTTGGTGTGGGTTTTTTTACATAAGTATGCAACACGAATGGCTTTATTTTCACAGCTGCATGAAAGGAAAGAGTATAGTATGGGATCTTACCTGAATTCATTAGCAGCCTCAGGAAATAGTCCAGAGCCACTGAATTCTGCACAAAGTAATCTCAAACCAAAGAGCTTGTGGCAGATTTAAGGACTGGGTCACTGAAGATGTGACCTTGACTCAGAGTGCAGAGGCACAAACCAGGAAGACAAGGTGGGTGCAGTGAGACAAAGAAGATTGGTACTTGGAGAACATTAGGAAGGAAGAAGTGACTAGAGACATCTGCAGAAGGGGAAGGTGACAAAAACAGAGTGGTAGAGAGGGAAAGGAGAGTGTAGTGGTGCCAGGAAAGTACAGCCGTATTGTCTGCTTGATTGTGATTTTCCCATTGAGGTGTGTCAGATGGTGAAAGTTTAATGGGCATAGGTTCTGCTGAGGGCTAAAAAGGCCCCTCATCAGTACATTGTGCTTTTCTATAGTCTTATGATGGAATTGTTTGATATCACTTGTGGAAGGGAGATACTCCTAGAGAGACGGAGCAGGTGAGTCATGGGGAACAGCAGGGACTGCACTGGGATGAGCTTTACAGGAGTATGAGAAAAAGTCAAGAAAGAGAAACCTGCCATCAGTATGTGCCTATGAGCTCAAGTTTTCAGCTAAGTTTTATGAATACTTTCCCTGCCGCTCGATATAAATCATGGTAACCATAGACAACTGTAGCTTTAGTTTATAATTGTAGGTGCAAAAATAAAGATGCTTTGGTTCAGCATAGAAATAGAAAGCAGTACAGACATTTTCACATCTCTGACATTAATTGGATTGGGGACGTACCATTGCTGGTTTATGGACTATAGATTTGTTAGACCAACAGTGTAAGAGAGAATGGGTTTACTTGTCACTTAACAAGAAGTAAGTATTTCCTGTTGTGTTATGAAAAACAACAGTGTATACTCTACATGAGCAAAGGTCAGTGAGTTATTTTCAATAAACAGCTGCCAGCAGAATTTTGAAATGATGAATTATGGTTATGTCAGTTGCAGCTGGCAGATTATACACATAGCTGTTCTGTGGAGAAGCTATATCTGTGAAAAATAAATCATGAGAACTGTAATTAATAGTGAAATGATGGAACCTTTACCACAGTGGAAAGAATCATCCGGCACCCAGCAAGGCAGTGGAAACATGTCTTGTGCTGTAATCAAATCTCTTGTATCTTCAAATTATTAGTGAAAGGGACACTTCCCTCACCACTGTTAACATGAACAATACTAAAAATAGCAAAGGGAGACATCATTTCAGACCATTTATGACAATCTACAACTATAGTTTCTATTTCAATAAACAAGCAAATATTAGTGTTACATTCTTACACATTTGATAAAATATGCATGACCTCAACTGATACATATTTATTTTTATCTGAGTGACTTTAAATGCTATTTAACCTGCACTTGTTAGTCGTGTTTTTTTCACTGAAAGTTAAAATGTGACAATCAAAAAGCAAATCCTTTAAGTGAAAAAGTGGCCATCATTTCCATTTATGAAGACAGATTTGTCAAGAATAACACCTTGCTAAAAGAGTTAATAATATGAAAGCCTGTCTTTGTTAAGAGAGCTGAATTCCCCATGTCCAGCCCCATTTTCTTGAGAAGTTCCAGTAACCATGGAGTCCGCTGCAGTTTCCATTAGCACATTTTGTATTAGCTGGACAATAAAGATTTCTTATTAACATGTGTTATGGCTCCATGATGGAAACATTCCAGTCGAGATGAGAATGGTCTGACTCTTCCAGCCAAAGGTGTTGAGAATTGACTTCAGCAGGAGCAAACGGTCTCATCATGTAGAGTTAGGTGCTGCTTTTTGAAGATGTTTTTAGGATTTATGTATATAATTACTCTCTAGTGTTTAGAGATTCATATTTAAAAGCACATTTCACTTTTATGAAATGGTGCTATATGATACGTGCTTCAAAAACCTGTTGCCAGAAAAAGACACTCATCATGGTGATTTGAATTTAATTCCTGCAGTTTTGTTACTCTGGACTATTCTCTGCTGCCTTTTGATCTAGATTTGGATTTCCAGAAGCATTCTTACACATGCTTTTTTACAGTCAGTGTACAGGTTCCTAATCACAGGTAAATTTTAGGAAATAGGGAATACTGTCATCAGAAGATAACTGAGAAAGTGAAACTATACCTTCTATTGAATCACTGTAGGCAAGCATGGTTGCAAAAGGTAGCGGTTAGTTGCGATTACTGTTACTACTATAGTGGTGGTATCCAGTGGCCCAGAGTGGTTGGAGATAGTGGGAATTATGCAGCTACATAAATTATAAGGGGACCTTGCTGTCTGGAAGGTATACCTCTCCAGTGGAGGCTTTTAGTGTTTGTGGCTGAAGGCTGCACCTCCATGTACTGCAGAATCAAGAGGTTGCATGAAGGAACCGTCAGGCCTCGGGTAAGCTTTTCTCTTGTGTTTGTTTCTAGGTGAGGAATCTGACAGTGGATGGGCATTTTGGAACCTGGTCGCAGTGGAAACCTTGCACCCACACTGACAGTGCCAGTGTTGGCTCCTGCCTCTGCAGGACACGTGTGTGTGACAGTCCTGCTCCTCAGTGTGGAGGCTGGCTGTGTGAAGGACCAACCGTGGAGATTGCCAACTGTTCCAGGTACACAAAACAATTTCAGGTTCTATTGTTTATGGTTTAAAAGTTTTTAATGGAATCAGAATAGAACCTACCCTTTGAAATCTCACCTGCAGTCCACTGATCCTGTTCTGTGGATGAAAGAGCTCGTAGCAATGGCCACAGCAAATGAGACATTAGAAAGTATCTCTCGGACTTCGTGGGAAAGAGAATGAGCCAGATGGCAAATAGTGCTGTGTACCAAATAATATTGTCCTTAGCCAATTTTAACAAAAGCTCAGAAATTTAAAAAAAAAAAAAAATCAGTGTTAGGTAATACCCAAAGTATGATAAACAAAAAAACTTTTTTTCTGGAAGTCAGAAATGTTTACTGTTTTGGAGGTCTCACGTCACTGTTGTATTTCCCCATTCTGCCTTGGCAGAAATATTTTCATTGTATCTTTTGGTTGTATCACGGCATCTAGATCTATTAACTGTCTGTATGCCACTCTTTAGCCACTCTTTTGTCTTCCTCAGGCACATAACCACTCCCAGAAAAACAGTGAAAGCAGATCATTTCAAAGAGACTCAGAACATTGCATATTCTGAACTGCATTAGTTCATGTTTAAAACATAATTTGTACTTTAATTGCAAGTTGAAACTTACATACAGGTGCATTCTGCTTATTCTCAGTGAATCTTTCTCCTTATGTCTCTGCTTTTTTTTTTTTTTTAAATTTAAACCTCAGAAGCACATCATGGTAGACAATAAAACTGATTATCCTTCTGCACAAGATAACTGGAAGCCCTGTAAGTGGAAATAGTCAATTTTAGGGAAATTATTAAAAACAAACCAATATAGTATATAACATCAGATCAGGAGAATGGTAGAAAAGATAAGCATGCTGTGAGATACTGAACAATCAAACAACAGCTATTGGCTGTCAGGTTTAGAAAGGAATTTGGAACATGATTTGGGACTTGATTCACGTACTGTCATTGGCAGTATTACACTACTATTCGAACATCTTACTTCTGTTGACACTACTATATTAGTAATTCCCAGAATTTATGGATATCCAGATATTTTGTTCATTTTACTAACTCAGACATTGCACTGACAGAGATCTTATTTTTTGGTGTGTGTTACCAGATTATTTTTTTTCAAAAGCATTTTTTCTGTGTTATCTGTGTATATCCCATATAATAACAAGACTCAAAATGAGTGAAATTTAAATTGGTAATATTTGTGATAAGTTACTTTAATAATCTTATGTCACTTTTATTACTGGATTTAATTAGTTTTCAGTGTTAAAAAGTGTTTTCAAAATTAAGTAAGGTACTATTTTAACTTTTACTTTTATGATGAAACCTCTGGAACTCATTATAGTTTAGTTTTATTTTACTTGATTTCTGTTTGTCTTCTACCAATACAGAAAGTGCAAGCTAGTCATCAAAAGTTTTGGGGAACTGCTGAAGTGTATAGTTTTTTGGTTAGGACAGGGTACAAAATTCCTTTTGAGATGTTTGGTCTAGTATTTTTTTCCTAGGGTACATTGGGCAGAGACAGGAGCATCCTTTCCAAAAGTTCACAAATGCAGGGTACAGCATATGAATTCTGTTAGCTTTCTTGTTACATTAAAAATAAGGTATTGGTGCCTCATCAGAGGATCCTGTTGAAATTGCGAACTGATGCATTTTGACTGTTACTTATTACTCTTCTTCCTTTAGAATCATAGAATCATTTAGGTTGGAAAAGACCTTTAAAATCATCAAGTCCAGCCATTAACCTAGCAGTGACTGCCAAGTCCATCACTAAACTGTGTCCCTAAGTGCCACCTCTATGTGTCTTTTAAATACCTCCAGGCATGGTGACTCAACCACTTCCCTGGGCAGCCTGTTCCAATGCTTGATAACCCTTTAGGTGAAGAAATTTTTCCTACTATCCAATCTAACCTCCCCTGGTGCAACTGGAGGCCATTTCCTCTTGTCCTATCGCTTGTTACTTGGGAAAATAGACCAACACTGCCTGGCTACAACCTCCTTTCAGGTAGTTGTAGAGTATGATAAGGTCTCCCCTGAGCCTCCTTTTTCTCCAGGCTTTAATCACTTTCCTTTCAGAAGAGGAAGCAAACCTTGACATTTTAATCTCCCTGAAAAAAAGACGCACAAATAATAATTGGAACAATATGTAATTAAAAGTTATCTTCAGAACTTTGTTACAGTAGTTTGCAGATGAAGTTTACCCAGAATAAAGTGACTGAAAGCAACTAAATAGCTTCTTATCTTTGTACTTTACTTCTTGTGCAATGGGGTCATTTTAGCAGCTGCTGATAACAAAGCATGGAATATGGAAGGATCAGAGCACCTTTATTTTAGTTCAGTATTCTTTAAGAAATGGAACGCGATGCAGTATTAATGACTTCTACAGAAATATTAATGGGCCAGATTCTGCTGTCAGTCACACCTAATCAGCCATTCGCTATGTATAACAGATGACAGAGCCTGAGCTTTTTATTCTACCAGAAATGGAGGCTGGACACCATGGACTTCTTGGTCACCTTGTAGTACCACTTGTGGAATAGGCTTTCAAGTTCGTCAGCGTTCCTGCAGCAATCCAACCCCTCGACACGGAGGACGCGTCTGTGTGGGACAGAATCGTGAGGAGAGGTGAGTTATCTTTTTTCTACTGTCTGTTTTAATTTCTTCCGCCCAGCTTCCACAAGACATTTTCTCTTTTACCTGCCTTGTTTTTCTCTTTCCTTTCCCCCTCTCTTTAACTCCACTACTGCACAGTAGCAGAATTCCCATTAGCAAGGCTGCGGGTCTGCAGCGGTTCTTTCATCTTTCACTTAGCTGCATCCCTCCCGAGCCAGCTGAGAGCTCCTGGTAGTGCCAGAGAATTGTGCTGAAGCAATGCGCTGCTGTCCCTTGAGACCCTGAAAATTGATTCTCCTTGAAAATTGATTGCAGTGTGTTTGAATTGTAACTCGCCCAGCCTCAAGACCTAAAATTCAGAGCAAAATATAGTAAGGTCACAGCACTATGTTACTGATGCTGTGAGTTCATTTTTTTCTGTCTTAAATGAATTAAGCATCTATATAACATGAAAGGAGGTTTCAAGGGCTTTGTTTTGTATTCAATAAATATAATACACCTTGAACTCAAATAACTTTTAGTAAGGTTTCAGTTTGTTGGTTTTTTTAACTTGTTTATATATATATTAACCCCTGAGCAGATGAAGTCAGCTCAGAATTTGGTTTCACCATCTACTGCTTTGGCACTGGGCTGGGTTTTTTGTCACTAGCTCATGAAGTTCAGGCCTCTGATTCCATTTTATATGTACCCTAATGTCTCTAATTTGTAATTTGTGTATTAGGAATTTTAACAGGAATTAATTATTTCTTTAAATCTAACTAGAATATATTCAGATAAAGTGCAACTCTTTGATGCATCATGTTGTTTCCCAAGGCGTGCCAAAAAGCTAGATAGCAGAAGACTGGTGTTTGTGTAAGAATTCGGAGTACTGTAGTCATCCATTCCAAGAGATGTTTCCCCTTAATATCTACTTGCAGCTTACTTCAATGTTTCTCTATGAATGATTTAGTATCCTGTATTGCTGTTGGATGAAAACAAGATTCAGTAACCTTTATGATGAGTTTCAGTAAGGGATTTGTTTAAACACCAACACTGGCATTTCTTCAGATGAAGAGATTCCATTGAAGGGAAGTTGCGTCACACATTTATGTATTAACAGATCGTCAGGGACCTGGTCTTTTTAACTCTAAATCTAAAGGATCACTATCACAGAAGATGTGAACACTTCTTGCTGTTTTACAGCCGTGAATATTTACCATTTCATCACAGAGGAGAGCATTTTGTTATTTTGTAAATTGTGTTCTGAAAATACGTTGCCCACCCAAAAAGCCATCACCACCACATGTAGATTATACCTGCTGTTACATAGCTCTGTCCCAGCATGAATAACAGTTACTGATTTTCTTGAACTGAGAGGTCAGTCCAGGGCCGGACACAATGAGACTGAATAAAGATGGAAAGAGTTTAGTTTGGATAGACTTTTTGGTGATGGACTATGAACGTTAGTAGTCATTGTTCATCTGAAGTTTAACATGGAATAAATGCCCAGTAAGAAGTTTCAGAGAAATACAGAAAACTGTGAGAAATACTTCCATGTTTATAGGAGAAAACATCCAATATTAAGATAATGGGTGCACAAAAAAAGCAGTTACAAAATGGAAAGCGATACTTACAATGAGTTGAAGTAATAGCAGCCTAGAAGGATTGAATTTTGGTATGTAACAGTCCTGAAAGAACAGCAGGCTAACTTTGCTTTGCTTTTGTAGCCTGCAGGTTACTTGTCCTTTCCCTCTTCGTCCAGTTCAGCAACAATCTGGGATGTACGTGCCTGTGAGTTTACCGCAGGATGCCTTTTTCTCTCATAGTTCCTCGGTCACTGTTTCCTATCTCCTTGAAACACCCTTCACTCTCACCAGCCCTGCACCTTCCTCTCACTCACTAGCTTGCTCACAGATGACCTTCCTGCCTCTACCCTGATTTTGTTTGTTATCCATGATGTGTGCTGATACTTTCAAAGTTTTCTTTCTAAAAAGTACTGTTGAAGTTTATTTCCAGAAGGTGTGGTATGGTAGGAAGTTTTGTCATACAATTTGTAAAGGAGCTAGAGGAATGAAGCATCAGTTATTTGCCAGGAATTTTGTCAGTGTCAGACCAAGTACTTGGGTAAATCTTTTCAGAGCTGTAAAAATCAGGTCCAGCACTTCAACAACAACATGGTTCAGGAAGAGGTTGAAGGTCCCTGGCAGAGCTTGAATAGAGCTCCTGGGTCTGTGGGTGTGGGTAGAGTTCCCAGGTGAGGCTGGCTGGGGCCATTAGGGCTTTATGAGTGTCTTCAGGGCTCTCACAGCTTGTAGAGAGTTTTGAGCTGTGAGGGTGATGGATGCCAGTATTTTCAGTAGTCCTGATTCACTGCTTCGCTCCAATACTGGAGTTACATCTGCACCAAATGGAAACACTTCCTTTGAGGATTGGGCCTGATACATTTAGGCAGACTGAGCAAATATTCTATGTGCAGTAAGTCCTAAGAAATGGTTACCTCAGCTTTGTATCCAGAGTACCAATAAGCAGCTTCTCAGATTTTTCTCATTTAAATTTATTGATGCTTATAAATAGCCTAACATTTTACTCTCTTGATGGCACAGCTCATACGTAAAATGAATATATGTGTAGTCTTTGTAAAAATTAGAATTAGTTGGTTTACACATTGTGTGCATTTGTCTTTATAAAAGTGCATATTCATGTCACCTTCACATGTTCAGGAGCATAAATAAGGGATTCAGTTTCCACAGCCAACATTGTGCCAAACTTTGAAACAGCTTTTCAACAAAGAGCGATTTCAGTAGAAGTCCAGTGCACAACTCCATAGAAGGCAAACGCAGAAAAGTCAGTGTATAGCTGAGGTAAATCCACGTGCAGATGCATATTCAGTTTGAGAGTATTTGTTCATGCATTAAGAGCTAAATGTTTGTCTAGGTTATGTTTGTTTTACTTCATGAAAGCCCTGATCCTATCGTGGCTAATGTATCAGGCAGCTCTGTGCTTGCTGGTCATTCCCTTGAAATCAGTGGCAATGTTTACCAATTTAAAGTGTTGCAGATAGGTTAAGCTGTTGCATGCTCTGCTGCTAAAGGGATGCGTGCGAGGTTGGAAAACAGTTGAGAGATAGCAGCAAAGACTCATATTACAAAGCAAATTCGCCTTGTAGAAATAGGTCGAAAGTGCAGCTGATGTGCGTTTAGACAGAATATGGAGAGGGTGTAAAACTAGTATTTTAACAAAATTTGCTAATCAGATCAAATAATCTTGTAGTTAATACTCCAGATGGAAGACATCCTGATGAATTCCTTAGGGGGTTGAAAATTTCTTTTTCTTCCTGTATGAGAAATATTCACCAAAGCTGCTGGAAAACTCTCTAGGTTTTAGTTTATAGAGTCTGCAGTATCCTGTCTTGACTTTTTCATTGAGTGAAAATCTTTGTCCTCTCCTTTCTGTGGAAGAGGCTGTGGCTATAGGCTCATTAAGTCCACTTGTCTCCCTCCTATCTGTGCAGAAATGAGGAATATTATAATGAGAATCCCCTGCTTTTAGTGAGTGTAGTTATCTTTTATTACATAGGAAAAAAAGAAAGAAAAAAAGCCTGGCAAATCAGAAGTAGAAAAATAAATTGGCTGCAGATGAAGAGGTGATGTTTGAAAGCCCTGGAAATTTTTGGGTGTATTAGAAGATTAGAGACAGTACATTTTGTCACCTTTTTTTTGTACAATCCTCAGCAGATATTCAGAGCTTTTGGACTCGTTTCCATGAGAAGGAGGAACTGCTGAGAGTCAAGTGCCTTCTCTGGGTAGCACTGCTTGACTCTGAGCGGTGTGAACAAGCCCGGTCCCCTTCAGCAGAGCAGATCAAACACCACGAGGCTTTGGGCTTACTTGTGCCCCCACGGCTGTCTTGTCTGCCGGGAAGTGTGTGCTCCCATCCTCCTTGCTTTCTCTGCTCCCTCCTCTTCTTCCACAGAAGCACCCAGGAGCACATGCCCCAGCCACCTTCCATGGTCTCCTGGGTGGGGAATTCCGTCGATTCGGCAATCTCAATCCAATAAGGCATGTGTGTGCATCGTGTGTCTGCCATCAATTAAAGGAATCCAGCATTCCCATCAATCTCAGTATAGTCTGTGCTTCCCAGTAAGTCACCAGCTGGTAATCACGAGTACCCACCACGTAACAGTATATTGCATAGGAATGGGCAGGCAGTGATGAAGGTTAGTTTTTTCTTAAATACATGCTTGTATAATATGGTTCAAAATTAAGAACTACGTGTTTAAATTAAGTAGCATCTCTCTGTGGAATAAAAAGGCATATTTGTAACTGTGCTGCAATTAGCCTGTGGTACTCAGCGCTGCATGGAAACACTGAAATAAATTGATGGTTTACTAAAAGCTGTGATCTTCACAGGAAGAAGAGTGATTCCAGTTGTACTAGAATTGCCCTGAGTAAAAATAAAAAAAAAATACTGTAGGAACTAGTGGTTGTGGACACCACTGGACAGAGGATGTTCTCATTTCCCCCCGTATGACAATTCCTTTATTAGGGCATTTGAACTTGGATTCACTGCGAGGGGAAACGGGAAGGGTCACTGTACAAAACGCACATTCTCTAGGCTGTTCTGCCTTCTGACCTCATTGCTGTTAGATTAGGGGAGAGGGCAGTGGTTTCACAGATTCGAGTTTCTTGCATTGCATGTTTTGTTGAATTACTGTAAAATGTTAGCCCTGTAGGTCCTGAGAACAAAATTAAAAGGGGAAGAAAGAGCAAAAGGGAAAAAGGGTTACCGAGTGACTTGAAATGCAGCCAAGAAGACATATAATGAAACTTGGCTGAAAGCCCCGTGCTGTAGCACAGCTCTCAAAGATCAATTGCAGGGATGTCTTTAGCTGTGAAAACATACCTGATGTTTTCAGAGGCTGACTGGCTGAAATGAAAATAAGATTCTAATTGTATGCTGTGTTGTGTTTTTTTTTCCTTTTCCGAAAAAAAAAAAAAGGGAAAATTGCCACTCACTTCTGTTGATTTTTTAAAAACAATTTTCCTAAATTGAAGTTAAGTAGCTTTCATTGGCATTTTAGGGCTTTTTTGAGTTTCATCTTGTAGTTTCAGATGCATCTTTAAATAGTGTTGGTTACGAGAATTTGCCAGCCTTTGAAGTGCTTACTGAGTCTGTCCTTAGGGGTTTTTTTCTGTCTTCCGCTTAAGTAAGCAAGCAGATGATCGGGCACATTGACACTAAAAGAGGTGCTGTATAGCGTCATGAATCTCATCTAAGTGAGATTTGTCACATCTGACTTCAGGTGTCCACTAACGTGAGTGATAATGTGAGAGACAGGTGTCTGAACTTCCACTACAGTCTGTAGAAATCTAGCCAATACAAGCTGTGGAGAACAGAGCAGTTTGTCTCCTTCTACTGTATATTCCTAAGTTTGGTCAAATTAATCATTCCAGCCTCCATAGCTTGTATTGACATTTCTATTGGCTGTAATGGGAGCCTAGATGTCTGTCTCCTATGCAGCCTTTATAATCAATGGTGAGAAATCAGTATATTGAGGGCTGTATTTGTATGACGTACATTAGGCATTTGCTTCAGGGTGACATTAATCATGTTTTTAAAAGGGCTGTTTCTTTCCATGAACTGTTGCTCACATTTAGGTGACTACTTCATTTATAGACAGCTACACTGTACATGCTTATATTTTAAGGTGAAATGAGTCCCACCGTTAATATTACTTTTTACACGGCTGAATATCGGTAATTGTGACTTCATGGTAGACTTGCTTTATCCTATGTGTGTATCCCAAATTAACTTAGCACATCTCTGTTAAGAACTAACGAAGTTGTGCGAAATATGTACTCGTTTGACTAAATAAATGGTGACGTTACACGTATGTTTTGCTGGGTACATGCTCTCAACAAATGATCAGGAATCACAAAAATCCCATCAATGACTGCTAGTGACATAGAATGTGTGCAGCTTTTCGAGTTTTGGGTGAGGAGTGTCCAGGCGCAGAACATTCCTCTGCATCTTTAGTGATAGCATAATGTGAACTGTGAATTACAAATAATAAACATGCAGAAGGAAGAAAAGGTAGTTTACGTATAAGCTACTATTGAAAAATATGTACCCAAATCATGCACTGAAGAATTCTGAGATGGCAGATTCATAAATATTGAGCGTTTGGGATTTTTTTTCCTCAGTTTACTAGTAAACTGCAGAGGAGGTCAATACAAGCTGTTAATAATTTCCTTAACTATACAGAAACACAAACCTAAATGCCACTCCGCTATTTACTCCACTCTCCACCTTTTAGGTTTTGATGGAGTTGCTCAGACCTTAGGACAAATTCTGAATCATAGGCTCCAGCATATGTGATAAACCTATTGCTGTATATAACATACCCAAACAACATTTTTTTCCCACGGAATTCTGAACATGCAAGTTCCTTAGAAATGAAGAATTAGAGCTTGAGGATCTTGGGGCTTTCTGCAAAAGAAGAAAAATGTTGTTATGGTTATTCTTGTTGTAAATGACAACAGTTTATACTGTCATTTCTCTTTTTGTAGAAAATGAATTACTAGAGTATTAGAGTCAGTTTTCATTGCAGGAGAGTGCAAAGTGATGGAAAGTTGTTAGAAGGGCAAGAAGACAGTGAATTTTGGATGGCTGATGTAAAAAATGAGGAAATATTGTAACAGATTGATTTGTTTGTTCAGGACAACCAGTAGTTGGAACAAGAGCCACTCAGCCACATCCATAAAATATTAGAGTACTCCTTCAGGTTCATCTGTTTTCTGAATATCTGTTGTGGCTTTGCTTTATCTGAAATAACTACTTGGTCTCTTAAAGAGCCCCAGTCACACTTGCTGGTGGCCCAAATCCATTGGACCTGTGTAGAGGGTCCTTACTAAGCAGCATATACTATGGCTAGAATTATTGGATGGCACACTCAAAAAATCAGGAGTCTTAGGATTTTACAAGAAATGAAAAAAACTCACTAAAAGTTGGGACCCTCCCACATATCAGAATGTCATTTTATAAAATGGCAGCTCAGCAGTAAAATAATCCTGCTTCCCTCAAGAACCTAGCAGGCCTCTGAATCAGTTCGCAGCCCACTGGGAAATCCTTCAAAGATTATAACAGCTAAAAACACCCTTTAAAAGATAAATAATAACATTATGAAAACAGTACAGTTCTTTATGCCTAAAATCAATGTTTTAGCTTTCATTTTACCCATAAAAGTGGAGACACTGTGGAAAGCAAAAAAGCAAGTTTAGCTCTCTGAAGAGGATGGAGATGGATCCTAATAAATGCTCAGCTGGAGACTGATAAATGACTGCTTGTGTAAATGGTTGCCTTCCGTTTGGTTGACTCACTTCTGCCCCAGATGTATAGCCACAACTGTTTTTAATAAAGTAGTTGTCAACCTTGCTTACGTGCTTGCAATATAATAGCATGGCTGTATCACATGGATTATATAAAGGCAATGAATAAAGCAAACAAATGCTTCGCCCACGCAATAACAGCCTAAAAAAAACCCCCCTCTAAAATGTTTAAACACTGTGCAGTGTGACAACTGTTAGTTCAGTGCTTTATGAATAGAGAGGGGCCCTTTCTATAAAACATTTCCCTGTACAAATACCTATCTGAATAATGCAGACGTGGGACTTTTGGGGGAGGCGTTGTCTTGGTACTAAATAGGTTCTTTGCTTCTTTGCCTCTTCTCACAGGTACTGCAATGAGCATTTGTTGTGCCCCCCTCATGTGTTTTGGACAGGCTGGGGTCCATGGGAGCGCTGCACTGCTCAGTGTGGAGGAGGGATCCAGGCGCGGCGTAGGACATGTGAAAATGGTCCTGACTGTCCCGGCTGCAGCGTGGTAAGTAATTCTCAGCTTTCTTTTCAGCAAATATCTGTGGCCATACACCATGGATGTCCCTATGTCCACAGGACACGTGTGTATGTCAGTATGCTCTACCCCTAACAGGAGTCACCAGAGCGTGTTTGTCTCTCTGCTGCTTGCGTGTGCTGAGATTCACACAGTTTGTCAGAAATATGTATAATTCAGCTCTTTCACAATGTCATCTAGAATATAAGCTTACTGAAGTAAGCTTGAATAGCAATAGTGGTCTTAGCATGGCAGCAGCCTAGCAGCTGTCAGCCTTTGAAGCTAAAGTGGGACAATTTTGAATGAATAGACATGCTTTATGGATATCAAATTTATGGAAAGAAACATATGGGAAAGCATATGGGGTTTTTTTCTTGTAGCTGGACAAGTATAGGTGATGGGTTTCGTGTGATGGGAACACCAAAATGGGACATTGCTTTCTTGAAGGTGAATGAGATGATGCATAGTAGTATATGGGTGAAGGAGAGAAACGTAGCAGAGACATGTAGAGAACAGGGTGACACATTCACTGCTGTATACTGGGAAGATAACCTCGGTGTGAGTATTCCTGAAGGGGTAACGCTGTCAAAAACAGAGGAAAGAATGTTGTTGCAGGACAATAAGCTGAAGCAAAGTCTTAGCAAGTGTAGGTGAATATCAGAAGATGAACCTTGGGGTGGTGTTTCATGAAAATTTGAATTCTAATGGCGGATTGTCACTGAAGGGGGAATTATGTACAAAAGTGGGTGAAAATTTGAAGTGGCCAAAACTGCAGAAGACAGATTCTGCTGATGAATGACAGATAGTAGTGTTAATCTCCTCAGTGACCAAGAATGAGCACAGCTCAAAGGAAAAATGAGAGTTCGCTTTTAGCCATGTTGTGCTTAATGGTTAGGCCTAGTGTTGCACACTAAGGAACATGTACTCAATTTTGTTCCAGAATATTAAAGACATTGAAGAAAAATACTTTTTTTTTTTTTCCACATATTAAACCAATTTTTACATGCCTTCATTTCAGAGAATAAGCTTAATTCTGAGGTTTGTCATCATCTGTGTTCTCTTTGTTAGACTGGCAGTAATTCAATACTAAAGAAAGGATCATTTATTACCTTTTTCTAATTTTGAGATTTTATGCATTTTCCCAGGATTTGTTCTAAATATTTATCCTGGTCATAGAATTGCATTTTGAGTAGATTGAAAACATCCAACAGGTTAGTTCTTGTCTTTCAGTTGAACTTTAAGAAGTAACCTAGTAACTTAAAATTATACCAAGTTTTCCAAAATATTTGTCTCCCCTTGATGGTACACAAGAAAAGCAGTCTAGGTCTATTGTTAAACCTTCCTGACTAGCACAGAAAAGAGCACAATCTGAAGGTTTTCTGTCTCAGTTATACCTGTTTATCCCATACTAATGTTGTGAAAGAAATCAGTATTTTGCCATGGTCTAAAATGGAAAAAAAAAAAAAGTAGCTCTGATTTTCTCAGGAAGCTCCATGAGGAAAGTAGGAAAACCTTTAGTGTAGAAATTACTTAATAATAACTGATTTGAACTTAACGTTACTGGGGTTTGTAATTTATTACTAGTCTTAGCATGTTACCTCTGCTGTGTACAAAACAGTTACCAGTTCAGCTATGGAAACGTTTTGGGGTTTGGTTTTTTTTATTAATTAGAAAACTATTGCATTGATGGTTTCAAAAAAGTACTTAGCTTTGGAGTACATAGTTGTCTTGCTAATACTTAGGCACCAATGGAAACCCACCTAAGGTGGAAATCCTCTATAAACCTTGGTGTTCTTGCAAGACAAAGAACTTGAGTATAAATCTGTGTTCTGTTTAAATTTCAGTGAATTTGTACCTGGAAGTTACCTGTCTTGAGTCAAAAGTTTTGCAGCCATAGTAGGACCTTGTCAATAAGTTTACCTGGAGAACAAAGTACTTTATTTCTTCTAAGAGTTTGTTTCATTAATATAGGAAAGAGCAATCTGAAATATTTTTGTGCCTTCTTGTAATTGTTGAATAGATCAAATATTTGTATTCATAAAATAAATGTGGAGCAGAAATATCAAAATTTGTTTATTCATCAGAGTTTCTTCTGCTTCAACTGAAGTTTTGGTTTTTATTGTGGTAGGTATATGTCCTTCAAAACAATTAGAATTATCGATTTTTACCATAGTGAATAAAGGGGAAGTTGTTGTGCCTTATTACTACTAATTTCCTGTCTTTACTGGTGGTAGTGATACTAAACTGAGGTGGTGAAAGATATTTACTGAGTTTAATTTGTTTTTAAAACCTTTTATTCTGAGCACTTGGAAAGCTAAATAATCTTGGGAAAAGCTGCAATGAAAGTGTTAGTAATCTACCCTGTCTACTGGATATTAGATCTGGAGTAAAAGATGTTCTAAGCCAAACTTTTGGCGAGTGAATTAGTTATAGCTGAGAATAGACTCAAGGATTTAAAATGCCCAGTTCTCTCTTTCAACCATTAGATGATAGCTTTAATCTAAAAGGGGACTCTCCAGGTTTCTTATTTACCTTCAGTCAGAATGAACTCTGGGAAACTTTAACAATGTTTGAATGGCGTGAGTTGCCATAGGTCTTCTGCAGCTGTACGGTTCGGAGTCTGTGTTCTGTAAAGTCAAGACTTGCGTTTGTAAAAAGTGGGAAAGAAAAATGTGTAGATAGAGGACTGGAGAACATATCATTTAATAAGATAATAACTATGTTAGGCTTCATTTCATCTTGAAATGAAAAGAAATTTTTGATACATCAGAGGTGTAGGATGTATAAATGCTGTCTTGGGATCCCTTTTCAACTATGCCAATTCTTTGTTTTTAGAGCCATTTTTCAATGAGGGCTTGGGGAGAAAAACAATAACTGTTGTGATAAAGCTTAAGGAAGTCTTACAGGTTATTTGCCAGCAGTACCAGGGGACCAGATTTTATGTCGTAGGAGAACCCGTCTCTTCTGTTTTCCAGTCTGCAACCAGGCTGTGAGACTGCAGTATAGCCAATCCTGATCTATTTAGTTGTTTTCATTTTGCTGCTTTTACCATATTCATGGCTGGTGTCTGTGTCCACGTAATCATTTATACCTCATAATTTTTACTGAGCATTTTTCCTTCCTTTTAGTTTGGTTGTATTGTTCTTGGTCCGTAATATCACAGCAGGCGGCTACTGCTTGTGTTTTGCTTTTTTGCATGTTTCTCATCAGTTAGTTCCTTGGCTTTATCTGTCTTACAACAGAAATCATCCAAGCCACTTGAATATTTTTATCACTTCAATTATTGCAAACTTAGCATCTTATAAAATAACAATGATGATAATAATGTCTTTTGAGACATATAAATATTCCAAAGACAGAAAAACATGATGGTATTTTAAAGATGCATCTCTCGCTGAAGTGCACTCAATACATGAAAATAGATGGCCAGAGACTTAGGACTGAAAGCATTTACACTGAATATGGAAAACCATAAATCTTTATGATATAGGAGAATTAGACCACAGAGACTCCTAAAGGTCAAGAAGATGAAAGTCTAAATGAAAATCTGGAGCCATAAGGACCTGTCAAGGTCTTTATGTTAATCAAAGTTAGTAAAGAATGCCTGAAATTGTCTAATAAGGGATAGGACCGTCACAGCCAAATTTAAGAGCAGCTAAAACCTGGTAATAGAAAGCTTAAGTGGATCACAAAATGGGTATTACTCTCATGTATTCAGGTGATACATGTGCTAGAGAAGGAACTGTGGAGTTCTGTGGACTGTGCTAATATGACTCAGAGGACAAATATCTTCAGATTTTACAGCGTACTCAGATAAGTTGTTCGTTTGCTTCAGAAAATGCTTCTTTTCCCCTGAGAAGAATAATCTCAGCTGAATTTGCCTCAGGCCAGTAATAAAAAATAACTTTTTAAAGAATTATTGCTAGAATAAGAAACCTAGTTTGAGGCTTAAGTTGGGTGACATACTTTACATATATTTGTCTGTGTTTTAATTCCAGTCATGCTAACATAGGCATTAATTTTAGTTTTTGTAATGGCAGACTGGTAAAGTGTATACACTTTCCATATACCAACCAAAGCAAGTGGAATTAAAAAAATCATAGAATCATAGAATAGAATGGTTTGGGTTGGAAAGGACCTCAAAGACCATCTAGTTCCAACCCCCCTGCCATGAGCAGGAGGAATTTTGTTTGTTTCTTAGAAATAGTTGCTGATGTCATATTATTATTATTACTATTGCTATTGCTATTATTATTTCCATGTTCGGAAGCATGCTGAGCACAAACCTTTGGGAAGAAAAGCTATCTGTATTCTAAAGTTTTTATTATGACACAAGATGAAAAAAAAAAAAGTCTTGGAAAAACAAATGTCAGAAATGTTTTTTTTCATTAAGTTTTTAAAGGGAGTTTGAAGATGGAAGCTTTTCAGAAGCTTCTGATGGAAGCTGTCCATCAGAAAGGACAGAGTCTGCCTTTAAAATACTTGCCATCTCACAGAACAAACTCCAAATTCCTAGTCTAGAGAAAAGGGACCAGAAAGGAAGATTGTTGTTACACTTTTTCATGGTTCTTTTTTAAGTTTCCATTTGACCTCTTTGAGTTAAAGAAAAATAAAATAATATATTATCTATTGCAAAACCAGAAAACATATTCTCACAAGCATTAGGTACAAAAAGTGTACTTCTATGATATTTGCCTACTTCATGCTCATTTCCTTTTCCAATGCTTTTTTCTGTCTGTAATGTAAACTCTGTTGAGTATTAGGTGGTTTTTGTATGTTTTAATAGCTTTGCGAAGTAGAGCTGTCTTTGATGCTGCAGATGCTATTGCAGTTATAAGCAATGCCGAGAAATTAAAGAGGGTAAAGCAAAAAAAACCCCAAAAAACCCACAAGTAATAGTTTCAGAAAATGCTAACACATACTGATTAATGGTACATGTGGTGCTCAACTTTGTCAGTTAAGTGAGTTATCAACTTGACATGCATAGTCAAGGTAAACGTGAAATATAAACTGGTTGAACTGATGTGCATGTATATCTCGATGTGAGGTATTTAAGGTAGTCTTTAGCTATGCAGCCAGTGATCATTCTCCTGTTTGATTTATTTAATTTCCAAAAAGAGACTAAACTGCAAGTTGTTTGCTTTCTTGCTTAAATCAGAGCAGGGTGAAGCATCCGTTTTTTGAGAATCATGTAATTTTTAAAATAATTTAAAGTTGAGAAATGAGTCTTCAGCTGCTAGAAAAGTGTCACTACTCCACTTCAGGCAATTCAGTTCAACCTGTGACAATTGACACTGACTGCAGTCCTGTTCTGAGGTTCCTACAGCAAGCTCTTTCAGGGACTTCCGAGTCATGTACAGTAACTTCTTTTGTGGACCAGTGCCAGTTGATCTGAAATCTCTTTGAAATCTATTTAGAAGGGTTCTCCGAAGTGAGTATTCTCACATTCAAGAGCTTTGCCATGGACATATGTGTACCTGTGATAGAGATGATGTGTGTTTGATTCAGAAGTCCAAATCTTATTAAAAAAAAACATAGGAATAAAAATCTTACTGTAACTGTGCACAAGCTTTCTCAGGGCTTTGGACGCAGGGAACAGCCAATGGGTCCCTCAAGTCCAGGTGACAGCCAAGAGCCTTCATCGACTTAGGGAGTCGTATTGATCAGAGGTAGGAGACCAGATTTGCTACATCCACAATTATTTGTGGTTTCCTAAAACACCAGGCTCACTAGAGTGTGTCCTGTGACAGCTCTTGCTGTTAGTTCCTGTTTTCAGTGGCTCCCAAGCTATAGATGTAGTCTTTGTTATTGTTACTTAGATGTAGTACTTTACACCTGGCTATATGAGGCTCTGTGTTTGAATTGTGATCATTACTGTGTCTGATAACCGCAGAAAGCAAAAGTATCTGAAACTATCATTCTGCACCCAATGAGCACAGCATTGGGCCCAAGAGCTCAGCGTGACAAGGCATGAACTTTTACTTCCCTTTGACCTGACTGGTTTTTGAATATGAATGAAAAAGGAGAAGAAAGGAGGAAAGGATGTTGGGTGCTGCAGTTTTGTACTGCACTAATTTTAGAATTAATTAATGAGTGATACTGAAGCTGGAGGATACTTCCTGGGAAATCGTGCTTCATCTGGCCTGAGATTTTTTCATTGCAGTGAACCTAGAAAATTCAGTTATCTCTGGAAAGTAACCTATAACTCTGTCACTGAACACTAAAAATCAAAACAAAAGGTAGGTGGCATGGATCTAGCTTAGTTTCATCAAGTAATAAGGCTCACAGGATCATACTGTAGTCATCCAGGTATTCTTACCCTTCTGCCCATAAGTAAGGAACCCATTCCCCCATTACAACTGTGTTTGAGTGGAGGGCAGTCTTAGATGACAACATGGCATTGCAAGAAGTTACATGAAAAACAGTGGCCCGCTGTAGGACAAAAACCTAAATTAGTTGCCACCATGAGAGACAGAGTTGCAGATGAGTCCCTTATTTGGCCCAAGTGGCATCAGGTGCTGGTCAATGAGTGTACATGTTAGCACACGTGTAGCTTGTGACTAGCCACTGCATGTCTTTTAATTTTTAGCAGTAGGACTACTAAGTCCTACTGGCAGGAGATATGGGAAGGGGAAATGAGAGAAGGAAAAATTTAAAAGACTTGAAATACAAACTTAATGGAAATCAGGCTTCATTAGTTCCAGTGCTTATGGATCTACTGATTTAGTATGGGTAGTGTAGCTTTATTTGATACATAAGTAGTATTTCCGTGAAATCAGAACTGACATAAACAGGGAGAACTGTAAAAAAAAATTACACAGAGATTGCAGCAGGCTCAGGGGATGGGTAATTTTGTGGCAATTGAAATGTATTTAGGGGGGATTTAAGAAAAAAAAAAAAAAAAAAGAACAATGGATGTGGCAGCCAGTGTTTCTGCCAATCTATTCTGGGAGGAAGTTTCTTCCTATCCTCCATCTTAGCAATCATGGGAGTAGGATACACAAAATAGTCGTCTAGTAGCCTATCTAGTATTTTTTGTCTCAGAGTCTTGGCTCAGCCCAGTAAGGTCCTGTCTTCAGTTGCAACCAGTCTCAGGTGCCAAAAAGAAGGTAAGGAATTTTCATCTGCAAAATAATCCTCCTTGACACCTGAAAGCACCTGCCTAAAACCCAGAATATGACAGCGAGTTATAGCAATTACAACACTATAGAAATGCACCCGTTTATACATGGTAAATGTAATAGACTTGCATTGACCACTAATTTGGAAGGAAGAAGGAAAAAGGAAGAACAAAGTAGTGTCTGTCCTGGAGTACTGGAAAGACTAGACCTGTATTTAATACATGTGCTTTGTTGGTTGTTTTTTGGTTTGGTTTGGGGTTTTTGTTTGGGTTTTTTGTTTGTTTTGTTTTTTTGTTTTGCTTTTTTTGGGGGGGGGGGTGGTAGAAAGGAAAAAAAAACGATAGCAAGCCTCATCCAAATTCAAGGAAAATAAAAAAGTGATGCAGGTAGAGATGGGCTGTTTCATGTGATCTCTGATTTTCAAAATGCTGAACAACTTCAGAGTAAAAAATTGTTCAGATGTAAATTAAAAGTAGGGTGCAATCTCTTAAGATATTACTAATATAGACCACTTCATACCTTTCTGACATTGTTCTTCAAGAACATAAGAGGGGTATCTGACAATCAAAATGGAGCAGCTTCAAAGCTTATATTAAATCTGTGATACAGTGTTACAAAGAAAGGGTCATCATTAAAGTGATAGACTAACAAGAAGTTGTAGGAGTTAAAATATGGATAAAGCTAACTTGACATACTAGTGGCTTGTCCTGAAGGGGAAACATCAGATTATTGAGAGGTTACTCTAGATTTCCTAAAGGAATTACTCGAGACAGATCTTACTTATTAATGTTCTAGTAATTTTGGCAGACAAATTTGATTTACATTTGCTGGTGACAAGAAGTCGTGGAGCATCATCAATACAAAGGTTTATTTGCATGTTATATTGGAGGCACTAGAGGTCTTTGAGGGCTGAAGTAATAAAAGTGAAGTGAGTTGTATCATAATTGCAAAGTTGTGAATTTAACATAAAATTAACAGAAACTCCTACTCTCACCTTGAAGCACAGTGAAGAACAAGACAGAAGAATGACCCTGGTGCATGAGTGGTTTATGATACTAGCTATAAGCCAGAAAAGTTGTGCAGCACTGAAAAATGTAGATTTAGTTATAGCATTTAGGATGTTTCAGCAAGGTATTTCCAGTAGCGACAAAAAAGGTAGAGATGCATGTAAACTAATCTCAGAAGAGATAACTGTAACAGTCTGGAGTGAAGCTAGTTGAAATCACACTTTTTGTTTCACTTATTGCAAGTAATGTGATTTCTCCACCACTGCTTTTATCTTCAAAGCTGAGTTTATTTTGAAGCTGATTTTATCTGACACCATTGGATCAATGACTGGAGTCATGGAAGTTCATTATGATTTCATCTACAAATTTTCAAAGTCTGTTCTGCTACAAAGATATGTCTTTGTAAGTAAGAAAAACCTTAATTTTAGTGTAGGCAGTTCAGTAACAACCTTAAGTCATTGTGTAATTGCAATCTAAATGGGAAAAAAGGGTGCATGAAGCATGGCATTGAAAATGACCTCAGAAACATGATAGAGGTGTTAAATAAAATTGTTCTTTAGCCACACTTACTTTTCTTAAAGGATATGGCAAGTGTGGGATATGACCTGAGCCCTGGAAAATGTCCCAAATAGATTGGGATTCTTATAAATCAGAGTAGGTGGGGTTCTAGTGTATGAAGGACTAATATATAAATTAATGATAGGTTTAGAGAGGGAACACTGGGATCTCTGTGCACTCTATTGTAGTATACTGAATTTTAAGGAAATATGAAGCCAATTAAGGAAATGCATTTCTATCCAGGGCATTGTTCAATGATGTAACTTGTTGCAAGAAATTGTTGAGGCTTAAATCTTAAAAATCCACATACAACTAAAATTGTGGAGGATAACAGAATGAACTAGAATTTTAATAGACAAAATGTTTATATTTTAGGTAGCATAGTAAATAACATTTTAAAGTTTTAATTCTTTTTCTGAATAGTAACATTCAGATTGAGAGCTGTGCTTTGGGCATTCTACTTATTTCTGTGCTGTCCTTTGACAATAACCAGGGACAACATGCCTGATCTAGAATCGCATTTCCAATGTTCCTTTTTGCAAGTGAGCGTTGAATCAGCTTACAACAAATTGTCCCTCTGATTTATTTTGTCCCTTTTGGGTTTAGCCTAACTTGTAGTTAAAATTCTACAGTGCAAACATAGTAATTGTGTTTATACATTTTATACCAAAAAGCGTGCTTACGTGAAGACCCGATTGTTAACAAGAAGCAGAGTTTTGTTTCAGTGCTCTTCACTTCGACCTCAGTAGATTGAGGGATGGATGAAGACTGACTAAGTAATATGCACTGTTCCATTATAGCTTCACTGCTGCAGCAACTGTTGAAGAGTGTGAGATTGATTTGTCAGCTGAGCTAATTGGCAGCAGTCCTTAGCCATCAGAGTACAATTAAATGGAAGTCCATCCAAATTAATGATATATATCTGACGGCTTTTGCTTTCACTTAGTCCCAGAGCATTATAGTAATTTTTCATTTATTAGGCTGTGGTAGGATTTTGCTTTTCATTGAAAATAGTGTCAGGCAGCCCTATTCTTTCCCAGGTTATATCAGGCTGGGACATCATTTTAAAAAAATGCGGACTACTTATTGATGAAGTTATTAAAACTACCTGCTTTTTCCCCCTGGATTGATTCCCTCATCCCTTCCACATTCAGTCGTGGGCTTAGAAGACTTCTGCACTTACACTACAGCCACCAAATAGAAGGCATTAAGTTACTCAAAGCCTCTGATACTTATCTTGAACAAACATGTTCACAAGCCTTAAAAAAGGCAAACCTATTTTAACTGTGTTTATTTATAACTTATATTGTCTCTTCAGGATGTTGTGACTCAGTCTATTGCAGCATTCTGAAATAATAATATTTAGGCCTGAATACTCCAGTAAATGGGTTTGTATTCTTCATGTCTTAGAATATAAGCTCATGCAAACACTGAGCTCATTTACCAGCATACACAGTGATTTGTCCTTGCAGCTTGAAAGACAGGATGTAGTTTCACAACACCTTAAGGTGCTTCAAAGCAATATCATGTAGCATATTTCTTTTCTGTCAGAGAAATACAGCCGAAAGTAAAATTATTAATACTGCAGATTCCAGAACAGAGTTTTTGTCATTCAACAATACTTGTTACATCATCTGAAACATTAGAAAGGTGAATGAATTTGAAGTTATAAAAATAGGCCTCGTCAGTTTACATTATTAAAATCTCCAGGTTTGTTACTTATAACAATTTCTACTGTGAGACATCAGTGAAACATTTACTACTCTGTGAAGATAAAGGATTTATCTTCCTTTTTATTTTTATTTATTTATTTTATGTTTTCTTTTAAATTGTCCCTATGTAGACTGGGAGTGGTCTAGAAAAAGGTCAGCCCCAAAATGCAGTTCTTGCTTTACTTTGTCAGAGATGCTCTAGGTGGAGAAAAACAGCTGTAGCCTATACCTTTATTTTTCAGCTGTCTCATTCAGAGGAAGAATGGACTCATTTTGATCTCTTTGGGCTTTGAATCAATCTCCAGAAGGAAAAGTGGACAAGAAATGGTAGAGTTGACACTCTAGGTCTGCTAGCAATTTACTCGCATTTAAAATTAAGAGGAGTTGACCAGGTCCTCAGCTGGCACAAAATGATGAAACCCTGTTAATTCCCTCTAGGATGCATGAGAAAACTTGCAAGCTACAGCTTGACATATTAATGTCCAAATTGTGAACATTTTTGCAGAATATGACAGTACTAGGAGACCTGAAGTTCCTTCATGGTCCCCAGCTCAAGGTACCCTCATTGGCTGCTCTTTGTGCAGTTCATCCTGCTGAGCGGGTGGCCAGGCATTTCTTCCACAATGTGCCAGCTAGGAGGCTGCGCAAGTACTGAGGAGAAGCAGGCTGTACTTGAGCCACTTATTTCCTTCATAGATTGGAGGGGAAAAGGAAACTTAAATCTTTCCCTAGATCCAATGGTGCTACAGCTACTTTACCGATTATGCAGGCTGGATTGCCAGCTGCCAGGTCAGATATGAGACTCTTACATAGCCAACATCTGCGCGGTGCTCAGCAAAAGACCCTTCTGTGTGATTGCTCCTTTACTCACAAGCAACCCCATTTTTAGTACATAAAGGTTATTTATGAAGGTAGTGGCAGATTCCAAGATTCTTTATGAAAGGCCATATACGTGCTGGTGCTCGTGAAGACATTGTATACCTCTCACTTCTGTGACGTGGGAGCTCAGATAGTGTGACTGTCAATTTACTGTTCTGGTAATGTCGTACTACTGTGAATGTACCTTTTACTATCAAAAATTTCATTTCCCACAGCTCAGTTTATTCTATCCCGATCCCAATCAACACAAGCGCTATGAAAAACTTGAGAGTTAGTCAATGCACCCACATTTCTCGATGTTGCCTGACTTAGTCTTTTCACAGCCTTGAATGACATTAGCCAGCAGAAGTCCAGAGAGTGTATTCGGCTGTTACTGTATCTAGAAAACCAAGACCTATAATCCTGCTTTAATCTGAAATGAAGTATGTTCTACTCTATATAAAGCATAAAAAGAATCAGAACTTTCAAAAATTTTCAGGCAGTTGCTCACAAAACTAGAATTATACTATATGCTTTCACATAGGAGCACATAACCCTCTTTGCATATTCACTAAGCTTCCTATTAAAAATAGTTAATTTATGTGTCCTATCCCTTATTGAAAAGCCGATCCAGAATCCCCATTCACATATTGAAGCATTTGTGTGAGATAACTTGGCAGCATGAATATTTCGTTAAAGAGGTTTTAAAGTACTTAGAAAAAGAATATCAGTGCATATAATCTTCTTCTGAAATGGAGGGCTAAAAGGAGTATTAGACATTTAGTGAAATCTAGCATCAGCAATTTGGTGTGAAGTATAAAAATGATCCATTACACAGAATGGATCAAGAAAAAAGCAAATGATGAATTATAGGAATTAATCCATAAAAAAAACTTGCTGGGGATCATATAAATAATACATATAAATGTAATTTTGAAAAAAGTAAAGACTGCAGTCTCATTTGGCCTCTTTAGGTAGGGAAATATTTTTACTTCTTTCTTTTGTTTTCAGAATGATTGGTGTTTTATTTACTGGTTAGTTTTCTAAGTGGAACTGAAGAAGTATAACAATATGAGATGTTTGAACTATAAAATCAAATCTGACTTTCCATGATAGTCCCAAAATGTCATGAAAAACTAACTTATGTTGATCTAAACTTCATAGGCAGAATAATGTGTATGAGAGGAATTTCCTGAGTTGTGAGAGGCAGGTAGGGTGAAATATGGAGAAGAAAGGAAAATTTAAATCATGGGAGTGCAAGATTTTTAAAAAAGTATTTGTCTTTGCTAAAGTCACAGGAGGGCTTTGCCTAAAGTAATCAGACAAACAGAGATTAAGATGGACCGTTAATCTTTTGCCTTTGACAAGGTAGGCACCCTTGATTGTTTGGGGGAAATTTATTGATGAGTTTAGATCTTAGAACTACATTCTGCCTGCAGTACTAGCCTGATACAAAGTGTGCACTTTCTTAACTATATACTTACCCTTTCCCTTTTCCCCTGCAATACCCTCTTCAGAGTGTTTTTCTGAAAATAGACGGCATTTTAGATATTACAGTACTTCCCGTGCTGTTGAATATGTTTAACCACACAGGTCCCAGCACAGACCATGTTGGACACCATTTATTCCTCTCTTCCATTTCCCATCTTTTAAGCAGTTAATTATCTGTAAAAGGGTAATAGCTTTTCTCTTAGCTGGTGGCTGCAAGTTTGCCTAAGAGACTTTGAGACATATTGTGAAATGTCTTCCTGAATTCAAAGTAAACTGTATCAGTTTACCTCCTTTATCCATAAATGTTGACTCATTCAGAGACTCTGATAGGTTTGTGGCTTCCTTTTATAAAAAAGCAGAGTATATAATTTTGTTCCCCATAGGTCATATTTGCTCATGCAGCATGCTTTATTGTTGTCGTGGTTTAACCGCAGCTGGTAATTAAGCACCACGCAGCCACTTACTCACTCCCACCTCAGTGGGATGGGGGAGAGAATCAGAAGGGTAAAAGTGAGAAAACTCGTGGGTTAAGATAAAGACAGTTTTAACAGGTAAAACAAAAGCTGTGAGCGCAAGCAAAGCAAAGCAAGGAATTCATTCCCCGCTTCCCATGGGCAGGCAGGTGTTCAGCCATCCCCAGGAAAGCTGGGCTCCATCACACGTAACAGTTACTTGGGAAGACAAATATCATCAGTCTGAGTGTCCCCTCCTTCCTTTCTTCTTCTTCACCCGGCTTTTTATTGCTGAGCATGACATCATATGGTATGGGATATCCCTTTCGTCAGTTTGGGTCAGCTGTCCCAGCTGTGTCCCCTCCCAACTCCTTGTGCACCCCCAACCTTCTCACTGGTGGAATGGGGTGAGAAGCAGACAAAGCCTTGGCTCTGCAAAAGCACTGCTCAGCAGTGAATAAAACATCCCTGTGTTATCAACACTGTTTTCATCACAAATCCAAAACACAGCCCCATACTAGCTAGTATGAAGAAAATTAACTCTACACCAGCCAAAACTAGCGCAATTATGATCTGCCTTCATTTGCCCAATTCAGATGTCATGCTCACTGTTTCATAATTCCCCTGAACTACCTGAAGTATTTTTAAAAATAGGTCTCAGATAGGAAGGTAATTTTAAGCAAGAAGCTGTGTGCCACTAGTATGATTTTACTTATTTCTGTTACCTTAGTTATATTCTTTGGTGACTTTTTTTGTTCATTTTGTCTATTTGTTCCATAACACCTTCAACTAACACAGCTTGCTGTAGTCTTGGCCATTTCTAAATGCCCCTTATATGTCTTCAGAATATACTGGGTCTATAGGTTCTGTAGCAATCTTTCTGTCCCTGATGTGCTTGAAATGGGATTGATTTTTAGCTTTTATACCTTTTGAAGTTCCTCCTTGAATTCTTTTCTGACCTCTTTTATTGTGTTTTTACATTTAATATGCCAGATTTCATGATTCTTTCCATTAATTTTTCATTTGTACACAACTTCAGCTTTTTGAAGAGTCACTTCATGCTTTAAATGTCCTTTCTCTCCCTAGTGCTTAGTTCTCTTGATTTCTTTTTGCCCTTTCTCAGATTTCTTGATTGACAACAAGCATTTGAATTCTGCCTCTAATACAGTGCCCAAGACAAGCTTCCCTCCTGTAGCATTCTGCTGGTTCATGTCGCCCATCAATAGTTGTACTGAACTTAGCTCTTCTTTATTCATTTGTAGCGCAGAGAAGAGGTCAGGGTCTAGTCCCTTAACACTTTTCTCTTGAGTGGAGTCACCTCTCAAGAGAGCAGAAAGCAGCAAAGAAAATTATTTTATGTTTCTCTGGAAAAAAAAATAGTTTGCCAAAATACAGTTGCTTTTGTCATTGCATTCATATTTCTTAACCTTGGACACATAAAACAGGAACCTAGTCTGGTTAGTCAAGGGCAAAAGATGAGTTCCTGTGGGGGAACTGCTGAACTGGGCAGTAACTATCTTCCACTTAAAAAACTCCAAACACCTCCTCCCACCCAGTTGCACCCCAATAAGTTTATGGCAGCTGTGAGAGGACAAGCAAGAGGACTCAGAATCCATGATCTTTGAAAGTCATGGAGAAAATACACCATTTGGTTTCTGTAGCTCTTCAAAATCATCTTACACTTCATACAGAGTCACAAACTGACACACAAAGTGGTTTTAGTGCTTGATGGTCACTGCTAAAATGTGGCCTCATCCAAAAGGCATTGAAGTCAATTTAGTCTTCCTCTGATATCAGGGGCACCTCAGTCAGTCTCAGACTTGCTGTCATTCTGACTGCTTTTTAAAAACAATAGGGATTTGCTCATAAACAGATTCCCAACAATCAAAGAGTTGGTTAACACTGCCATCAGAGATTTTTTTATTAATTGGATGCAAGGGGCTTTGGTTGGGTGGTTTAATTGTCTTTTTAGGCATCTTTTTCTCTCTACATAATTCAATAAATATAACCAAGGTTTTTATTCAGATCTAGCTTTATACTGTAAAATTGTCACATACCAAGATCCAGTAAAATAGATGTCCTGTGAAGCTTTGAAGTTGCCATGTTCTTTTAGTGAAACACCATTAAAGGCTGAGGGAGTATGAGCAGTCCCTGATGAATTCACTTTCCAACTCTGTAAATGCACAAAATCAAGTACATGCTCACTGGAATAAGGGACGTGATTAAAAAAATAAAAAGCTCCAAACCCCACAGCTGGAGCACAGATGCCAACAAACATAACTTTGATGCTTCACAGATGATTTTGAATACAAAGCTGTTCCAAATGATTCCTTCTCTACATTTTCCTTGGAAAAATGTTAAGTGCTCTGTGGTTTGTTTGTTGTTTGTTTTAAGTGGTGAAGAGATTATACAAGTTCATAAAGAAAGAGTTTTCATAAATGGATGGATGCATGCTTATTTCATTCCATTAATTAAAGTTAACAAGCCATATGTCCATCTATTTTTAAGTGTACATCAGGGCTTTTCTGGATGTGAGTTTGAAAGGTAAATGAGGAAGCAGTACAGTCATGCTATGATAGAAAATTCTTAAAGGTTTGACTGTGCAGAGTTTATACTATGTCAGAAGACTTTTTTTTTTAACCTTACAAAAGCAGATAGGCCTTTAAAGACCACCTCTGAAACATTCTAATTAAAATTTAACAGTGGAGTCTAACTTTCAGTTAGTGTTGAAGTTAAAGAAGGTATCTATCCATATATGTACAGTTGTATCTGTGACATATTTTGGGTGGTAAGTAGATATTTTTAAATGTGTATATTCTCAGGACGTGGATAATAGTTGCGCATATTGTAAGCTTTTAGTGAGAATCAAGAGCACAGCCATAGCAGGAGTGAGCAATAGACACCTATGTCCTGGGGAGTAGCTTAATCCAGGTTTGTCTGGGTGGCTGCACAAACTAAAGGATACTGAAGAAGAAGGCTATTTGCCTTCTGATTGCAAAATGTTTAAAAGGTTTTTTTGGCTTTGACTTCACTGAATTACAATAATTGATGCTGGGGTCAGGCTGTTCTTTGGAGAATGCACCTTCATTTTGGTTTCCTGAAAGCTGTTTTGTTGTAGAGAGGTGATTTAGAAAAAGAATTACATTACCTGTTTCAGTTAGTGGCTTAGTTCACGGTATTGTTCTCATTTCACTTATTTTTGAATAGTAACAGTCATTGCATGAGCTTGCAATTGTTTCATTCATCAGAAGCAGCAAAGCATCCAGCTCTGGGGTCCCTGGTACAAGACAGACATGGAGCTGTTGGAGTGAGTCCAGAGGAGGCCACAAAGATGATCAGAGGGCTGGAGCACCTCTCTTATGAGGATAGGCTGAGAGAGTTGAGGTTGTTCAGCCTGGAGAAGAGAAGGCTCCAGGGAGACCTTATTGCAGCCTCTCAGTACCTGAAGGGGGCCAGCAGGAAAGCTGGAGAGGGGCTGTTTACAAGGGCATGTAGTCATAGGACAAAGGTAATGGCTTTAAACTGAAAGAGAATAGATTTAAATTAGACCTCAGTAAGAAAATCCCAGGTTGCCTAGAGAAGTTGTGAACACCCCCTCCCTGGAAGTGTTTAAGGCCAGGCCGGATGGGGCTTTGGGCAACCTGGTCTAGTGGAGGGTGTCCCTGCCCCTGGCAGGAGGGTTGGATATAGATGGTCTTTAAGGTCCTTCCAACCCAAACCATTCTATGATTTTATGACTTCTATGAATTACCGCCAATAAAATTTTCATCTCAGTCACCATAAGTCCTGTTCAGTCCAACTATAATTGAAAGTGTTGCATAACAGGACTTTTAATCATTATATTGGCAGTATTCTGGGTTCCACAGGCAGATTAGGCAAAAGACAGCATTAGGAAACATAAATGTTTATCTTAGATAGCTTGTTTAATAACAATGCTGTTATTTTCAAATCAGGAACCAAGGAGCAATAACTGTAATGCCTGTTGTACTGCAAGATCATCTTCTTGACTTTCCAAATTATGATGTCCCCATTTTCTTACCCTTAAACTGTGTCTAGGGCAGAACAGCACACATTCAAAGATTTAAAGTACTGTAATTAATGTTAAAATATTCCAGAGTTAGAGAAGAGAATTCTCAACACATTTTTTAAGTTCACAGCATTTTTTAAATTGCTTCAGAATTACAAATAAATCTGGAGAATATGTATTGGTGAGGAAGAAGCATATGAAACAGCTGATAGTATATAATGAATGCAGTTTTACCTATACAAGTGCATCCTACAGCTTCATAGTTCACCACTTGGTTATCATCACAGTAAGGTCTTCAACTAAGGAAACTACAGCTCAATTGTGCCAAGACTTCTATTACTGTTATCTTCTTCCCGCCACCTAATATTTTTAAACTTCCCGGACAGGGTTTTGGTTTGTAAAAATTATATACCTGTTAGGTCTCCACAACATAACAAATTAGGTAAATAATGTCACTCTTTTCAGGGAAAAAAAAAAAAAAAAAAAGGAAAGGGGAAACTATTTTTCACTCACCACTGCCTACATCTTTAATGGGACTCGTTTGCACTGAGAAGTGTTGGAACAGAACTTCCCCTCCCTCCTCTGCTAATCTAAGGGCTGATGGCTGGCTGCCTGCAGATGAGGGAGTAGCTCTACCTGATTCGGGCCTCATGCTCATTCCTTACTTTATGATTTATAATATTCCCCTTGACTTGGTGTTGATGAGGATTCCTTTCTGTCACTTTTCTTCACTCCAGCATTGAAATGGCATGCTATGAATGAGAAGTCTGGTTTTGATTCTTTTCTGAAAATGGTATGAAAATGGAAGTGGGAAGCTCTGTGGAAAAATAAATAACATAAATAAAACAAAAATTTAAAATGTGTCTGCCTTACAACAATTTCCAAACCTTTATGAAAGTATCAAAATACTCAGAAATAAATTTTAATCATTTTGAGTAGCTCTGTTATTGTCCTAAGTCTCCATTCTAAAGAAATTTCCACTTTACAGACCTGTCTGCATCCTCCATATCAGATGAGTATAATTACAATATAATCACAACTGAGGAGGGCAGGATGTTCATATCTCTGTTGATATCACTTGATAACAAAGACAGCTTAGATATGGAGGACAGTTTTATTACAGAGAAAAAGCCATCACAGAATCACGGAATGCTAGGGGTTGGAAGGGACTTCTGGAGATCACCTAGTCCAACCCTCCTGCTAGAGCAGGATCACCTAGAGCAGGTTGCACAGGATCATGTCCAGGTGAGTTTTGAGTATCTCCAGAGAAGGAAACTCCACAACCTCTCTGGGCAGCCTGTTCCAGTGCTCCATCACCCTCAGAGTAAATAAGTTTTCCCTCACGTTCAGACAGAACTTCCTATGTTCCAGTTTGTGCCCGTTGCTCCTTGCCCTGTCACTGGGCACCACTGAAAAGACTCTGGCCCCATCCTCTTGACATCAACCCTTTACATATTTGTAAGTATTGATCAGATCCCCTCTCAGGCTTCTCTTCTGACCCAGTATTCTCAGCCTTTCCTCATACGAGAGATGCTCCAGTCCCCTGATCATCCTGGTAGCCTGCTGCTGGACTCTCTCCAGTAGTTTCCTGTCTTTCTTGAACTGGGGAGCCCAGAACTGGACACAGAACTCCAGATGTGGCCTCACCAGGGCAGAGTAGAGGGGGAGGATAACGTCCCTCGACCTGCTGGCCACGCTCTTCTCAATGCACCCCAGGACACCATTGGCTTTCTTGGCCACAAGGGCGCGATGCTGCCTCATGGAGAGCTTGTTGTCCACCAGGACTCCCAGGTCCTTCTCCACAGAGCTGCTTCCCAGCAACCCCTAACCTGTCCTGGTTATTCCTCCCTAGGTGCAGAACCCTACGCTAGCCCTTGTTGAACTTTACACGGTTCCTCTCTGCCCAACTCTCCAGCCTGTCCAGGTCTTGCTGAATGGCAGCGCAGCCTTCTGGTGTGTCAGTCACTCCTCCCAGTTTTGTATTGTCAGCAAACTTGAGGGTACACTATGTCCCCTTGTCCAGGTAATTGATGAATATGTTGAACAAGACCAGACCCAGTACTGACCCTTGGGGCACACCATTAGCTACAGGCCTCCAACTAGACTCTGCACCACTTATCACAGCCCCCTGAGCTCTGCCATTCAGCCAGTTCTCAATCCAACTCACTGTCCACTAATGTGACCTACACTTCCAAAGCTTGCCTGTGAGGATGTTATGGGAGACGGTGCCAAAAGCCTTGCTGAAGTCAAGGTAGACAACATCCACTGCTCTCCGCTTATCTACCCAGCCAGTCATGCCATCACAGAAGGCTGTGATTTCCCGTTTGTGAACCCATGTTGACTACTCCTGATAACCTTCTTTTCCTTCATGTGCTTAGAGATGACATCCAGAATGATGACCCTGCAAAAGATCAGGATAATAGTCGCTACATCTTACTATTGGTTCTTCCACAGGCCACCTTTAAGTCTCTGAACTAAACAGTTGTTCCCCTCTTTTCTGGAGACTTAAGACTTTTTTTAATATTGTGCTGAACAGATTTGCAAAGCAAAGATCATCTTTAAAGGCTTTTCTGATTCATAAACAGTTCTTTTTCTCCTCTAAGTTGAAAAGAAAGCTTTGCATTTCTTCATGCTGTATTCTGAGTCCATCTACATTTCTTAACAATTGTGTTTGCCACTGGTACTCACTACTAGAAACAGACATCAAACAGAAAACTAACCAATACTGTTGTCAAGTTCAGGTTCTTTATATCATTAATGAGCATGAGTATTCATACTTTTCCTCAAGCCTAAATTTTTCCCCTCACACTTCCCCCCAACATAAATATTCTTTCCTGCATTTGGGATTCTTTCAAGAAATGTGTAGATTTAATTATTTGTCCTTGTATATTTTGTCCCCAGACATCTAAGTGTGTAGGGTTTGAAGATTTTTCTGTCCAACAGTGTCTCATTTTTCTTTCACATTTTCTCATTTAATCTCATAGTTCTGAATTCAAAAGGTACTGGTGGTAAATCAATTTAATATAACTTTGTTGCTAATGGTAAAGTCTTCACCACAATAACAGCAAAGAATCGTGATTTTTAGGTTTTTTTAGATTTAAAGAAATGACAAAGTTGCAAACTCAGGCATTCAATGCATAATCTAATGACAATAACAGAATTAAAGTTGCCCATGCAAATTAAAAGAATACCCTTAACCATGCAATATTTTATGAGAAATTTGTTGCAATCAAGTTAGAGAATAGAATGCTTCAACTCCCACCAGTGTGATAACACCTATAATCCTGTTACAGGCAAAAAGGAATACACCATTCATGCAAAGCTAAGAATTTATTCTTACTCTAATTACAGTCTTAATGGCTGTAACAGCCTTATCAAATAGTTTAAATAGGTGCAGGTAACATAAATACCCAAACTTCTTAGTGTCCCCCTTTCTCTAGTGTTACGCTTGCCCTTCCCCTGCCCCTCTGTGTGTTAAGGTTGATGGTTTCAGTCTGGGAAGTGGGTTTACAGCAGCTGGTCAGTATCTTAAGTCCTTTGCCAGAAATACGACATTGATATTGATGGTTTCTTTCCCTCACTTTAGGATGTGGTTGGGATCTTTTTTATGTTTCCTAACAGGCTCTACACTTTGCTTATTATTCATGGGTCTGCAAGTCCATATTGCATCTGAATTTACTGTGTAGTGTTTCTTTTACATATATTGGATGCTTGTTCTTTGTTCTCTTTGCTACCTCTAAGGCTTGGCAAGAATAACTTGACTTACCTTGCTCCTGAGGCTGCATTCCTTTGATGACCAGTAATTGGCCATCAGTGAATTGTTTATAGCTCTAGGCCTCAAGTATTATCCTCTGCCCCTTCCTTCAAAGCTTCTGATACTCCTGCATGCTGTGTTTTATTAAGGGGGTCTAATAGGTCATTCTACCCACAGTAACTTCACGTTACAAATACCCATTAGTTTACAAAATATATATCACTATAGACATTACATCACACAATTATACAGAGCTAATGAAAAGTTAAAACAAAGTAGGTAATAGAGACCTGGTAATTAGATAATTGCTATTGCAAGCAAAAACAAATCTTCAGGCAGACCAAGACAAACAGAGGCAAAGCCCAAGAGGTCCCAAAGCCTGTCTTGTTAGCTTAATGCAAAACCTGTGGCCTGTTACAAACAGCAGTTACTCCCTATTTACCGAGCTACAAAGCTAGGAAGCCTGTTAGGGGTTCAGTTAAGATTAGACTTCAGGTGGACCATCTGTGTTGGAATGCAAGAATGGCTTCTCAGAAGGCTTAATGGTTCTTACTATACCCACGCAAAAAAACCCAAAACACGTTGGATTTTCAATATTTGAATCTATTCCTACTCACATCAACATTTCAGAAATCCCATTTCAGCTAGGGATTGTGATAGCAACCTTGATTTGAAATAAGTTCTCTGCTTCTATAATTAATGCAGTAAACTTCACATCCACTGGAATAAATTACTTATGTCATGAACTTCTCATTCTTAATGCTGGCTAGTAGCCTTATCCCATGGGCAAATAAAGATACATCTGGGTTTTTTTGTCCTGGTAGGGGAAAGTTGGCCATTCTTATTGAAGTGCTGATTAGTAGGTAACTCCCTTGATCGAATGCAACTGTTGTATATTCATATCTCATAGTCTGTGATGCCAGGCAGGCTTGCGTTTGCTCTCCTGTTGTCAGAAATAAGATGGTAGAGTGTATTGATAAAGCTACATGATTTTATCATTACATGTTGGTGTTCTGATCAAAAGCCTCTCTGAGCCAGATCTTTCTGTTTATCACTCAGTTAAGGTAGGTATAAACCCTATAGCTCTCCTTATTGCTGTTCTTAAACTCCTGTGCCTAAAAGTACAATATTTTTTACATTAATAATTTTCAGTGTATAAAAGGGACACATGGGACCTCATTAAAAGAGTCTCAGAGAAATTTGAATTTGGCATTCATGTAAATCCATGTGACCCCCTAGCAAGGAATTGCTTTTTTTTGTCAGAAATGCACACAATCTGTGCACCCACTTGTCCTTCCTGCTATCAGTAGAAGAAAGGAAGCAGGGTTTTTTTTCAGATAAAACACAACTTTAGGATGTGAGTAATAATCACATCTAGTTAGTACTATTATAACAGGAGATGTGGTTCCTGTATCTCAGCTTCCTCCTCTGTTAATTGTTCTTTGAGGCTAAACTGATGGAAAGAATGATGGGGATGTAAAGTATTTCAGGATGTTATTCTCATTTGACTTGAAATACTGAATGATTTGATTTTTTTTTTTAGGTTTAATGTCACTAAATTCTATAAAAAGTAATTTGCATTTCCTGTAATGTTCTGTGTCTTTGAGACATGTGAGCAGCCTTATGATTATAGATTCTGTGTTCAAGTGTTAGCTAAACGCCCTTTAGAACATTCCCACGTACAAAATAAAATGTCTCTTCACCTCTGAGCAGGATAAAGCCATGCCACCTTGGACTGATTCTTTCCAGAGTCCTTGTTTAAGAACCAAAAAATTACCCTCATGCATCCACTACATAATTCATCCAAAGGAAACAAGTTGTGAACTTTCCATTTTGTAAAATCAGAGACTTTCTTTGTCATCCCACAGGGTAATCACATTAACTTTTTCCCTCTGTCATGGGATTTAAAGAAGCACCTCCATAATTTTAGAAATGTTTTGGCTACATCAGCTACCGTTCAAGCAACAATAGCTTCTAAGTTGTGGCTTCTCACAGACCTGTCCAAACATGAAGAGACAGCAATGCAATCTTAGGTGGTAAAACAGTTACAAAAATATTCTTTCGCTTGTATGAAAAGTAAAAAAACCAACCAAACAAAAAACCCCCAAACAAACAAAGAAACCCAACAAAAACCCCCCAAAACAAAACAAAAAAAAAGGTCCAAAATAACATGTATTGAAACAATTCATCTTAAGAGTAAGAAAGTAATGATGCATGATTTTGTACACTTTAAACAAATCTTTAGTAAACTTACATGTATTGTTCCTCCTTCCCAAAATCCTTTTAGGCATCTCTCTCATGCCTCTCTACTGGGACACAAATACCTGGGTTGAATCTCTTAGGTTTCATATAGGTTTGGGATCCATTAACACAGAGAGTTTATATATCATTCAGTGTCTGCAGAGTAATTGCTTTCACAAACCAAGAATTAACTGCACAGCATGTGCGCCTCATCTTCTATACCTCGTATTTACTAAAACACCTACCCCTTGCTGAGAAGCCACTGTCTTAAGATGTGCTAGAGACTGTGACCAACTAAGTCCCACATTACATGCATTTTTGAATATGTAAAAGATATACCATTTCTTGTGCTTTTTAAAAGCAACATTATGAATAGGTGAATTGGTTGGCATTAAAAAAAAAAAAAATTCACACACTTGAGCCTTCCCTTTAAGACGTTGTGAGAATTTTATTCTGTAAAGCAAAGATTATTGAAAATCAAATTCTTTCATCTTTGTTCTTCCCTCTCCCTTGGGATCCTGTTGACTGCTTGCATCCTCACACTTTCATCCCCAAATTCATGCCAAACACCTGCATTTTCTTATCAATGAAATTTCGTTAGCTATTGCTGCTTTTATTTTAGATAGTCAATTTAACATCGGTCTATGAGTATGCAAACTCAGCTCAGTGTCACTATCTTCTATTTATTGAAACCCAACAAAAACCCCCCTCTTTTTTTTTTCTTTTTTTTTCTTTTTTTTTTCTTTTCATTCATAATTTAAGGATTATTTTCTTAGGATTCTGAAGGAGAAATTAAAACCAATGCAGACTGCCTATCTTACCTACACTGGACCATTTTCTGCCTTTACTGCTTTTAACAGTGTTGCCTTGTCTCTGGGCATCTAGAAGAAAGCTTTCTTTTTCCCCGAACTTCTGTATTTTGGTGACAAGTTTCTCTGAGTATCTTGGGTCAGTGGAAAGAAAAAAGGATGTCTTACTGTCCAAGGGGAAAAAAAAAACAAAACAAACCAAAACAAAAAACTAACACAAAATTTTTGCTATAATTATCCCTTTCCCTATGGGCAACTTCAAGCTGCCTTTGCATCCCTGCCTTGCCTTCTCCAATAGAGCTCCTTCTGTGCGCTTCCGTAACTTCCTAATCATCCTGCGGGACAAGACTCTTAAACTGGCCAGCTGCAATAGTGTGATGCTCAGCAAACTTCCCTTCAGAGTTTCGATAAGCCAGAACTCTATATGAATGGTCAGACATTTCAAATTTAAAAGCACAATGTGAATACAAAATACTTATTATTTTCCCATAAAAAGCGATTTGCGGTCTGTAGCTAACACTTTTATTTACCAGTTGCTAATGTCATTGGCCTGAAAATGCCAAAGAGCTGATGGTGTGCTTGCTGAGCTGTCAAAACGAAGCCTGTACTACAAAACCTACAGTGTAAGTTCAGGGCACCCATCCTGACCTTGATCTAAAATTCAGTCCTGTGAGTTTGACTTGTGTATTCCAGCCATGTTTATGCAATTACTGGCAGTAAGTCCTCTCCACGTTGCTAGGAATGTCTGAAATAAACATCATGCGTTACCCAGCCCTTGCTTTTCCAATAATTTAATGTGGCTTTACACGCTGCTTTGATAAGCAAACACACTACTGCCCAGTGGCAGTCTGCTGCTTCGGGATCCTGAAAGCCCAGACCACTGTTAAATTTTCCAATCTCTGGCATGGAACTCAACTCTCATAACTTGTAGCTATTTATGTCCCTTTTCTGGTTTGTTGAAAAGAATAGATGGTAGATGACATATTCACTGACTTTTTTTTCTACCCAATTTGATCACTGCAGTGTAAATCAATCCTTGCTCATCTCCGTTTTTCTTCCTCTCATAAATGAGGTTATGTGAATGTTATGATAAGAAGTGAGGCAAAGCTGGCATGCAGAAATTTGATTTGGGACAAGACTGAGATGAGTGTCCCTGAGTATAAAGAGAAGCTAAGGATCCTGTGTGTGCATTAAGTAATAAAGTTCTTCTTTAAGAGGTCTCATGAGTATTGTGTAAGAAAAGATATTGTTGTTATACGTTCAACTTGTTGAAACTCATAAAATGCTCCATTTGAAACGTGCTTTGATTTAATTTTACCAGGGAGCCATACTCTGTTCCTGGTCAGTTTATTTTCATTACCACAGTATTTTCTTTGCTATTTTTGTACAGTCTATAATCGCTTTCTCCTTTTGTTTTCTTTATTAACCTTCTGGCTCGAATGTCTAGTAATGCACCTTTCCCCTATATAGCACTTAGCCTTTTAGCTGAGACTTCAAACAAAGTGTAAAGTAAAAGGGCTTTAATCTCTCCTAAGGAATTTCCCCAGAGCAGCCGAGCATAGGCTTTAGCAGTTCTGAGCTGAAACACACAGGCTATTGTCAATTAAAACCTGATCTGATTTATGTTAGGGTCATGCCAGCTACAGAACAGCTTATATTTAGGGAGATGCAAAGGAAGCACACAGCTATTCTTTCCTTTTTTTTTTCTTTCCTCATACTGGAAATAGAGCATAGTATGAATCCAGCAACCAGTTCGTACTTTTTTTTTTCCCCAGAAACATCTGTCTTACCAGGAATTGGCTGGAGATCAAAAAGAAGTGTTTTATTCATAACCACAGAGTTCCAAAAATACAACATAGACAAATTAAACCCTTTGTAAATAAACTTTATATAAACCCAACAATATTAAAAAAGCCAAAAATGAAAAGTGTTGTGTGAGAGAAATTGATTTATAGGGTGTTTTTTAGATTGCCACAAATTAAATGGAAAATGTGAAAGAGTTATTTAAATCAACAGGAGATTCAGTTCTGACATGATTCTGAAAAATGCCAAGCTCCACTGGTGGATGCAAGGGCAGGATTCAGATTTGCCTAAACAGAGACATGTGTTGCTTTTTGAGAAGCCATAGGGGATCTGGAACACATGCGTGAAAGTGGAAGACACGTCAGAGGCCATGTGAGAGACCCACATGCTTTAGAGCGGTTTGGAAGTTAGGTAAGATAACCCACAGCATTTAAAATGGCAACAGAGCCTTGCATTTGGGAATTGAATCCCATATTAAGGGTACAAGCTTCGAGAAGTTGATGTCCACTCATGAGAAAATCATAGACAATTGTATATTCATATTTGCCAGTGCAGTTTCACTTACTGAACATGTTAAGCACAAACCTGTGGAAGATTGTAGGTAATTTGAACTTACATTTACTATCCCAACTAGAGGCATATTTTTCATATGTCTGTTTATGTGTTTCTGCTTTTCAGCTGCACAACCTGTAAAATTTTATGCTATTATTTGGATTGCCTTTTTAGTTTTTGTGGGGTTTTTGCCCACATAGCCAGGGGCTCTGACAGATAAGTTACACTGATGCTTGCTATGGCGATTTAACCAGCTCACAGCTCAGCTGTCCCTCTTTGCTAGAGGTTATATTTTCCCATAGTGGAGTTGGCAGAAGCAAACGTGTCAGCATCTCAGTTGCTGTGCTTTGTTGTCCAAGTGATTACAAGCTATAACTGAAGATGTTTTTTGTGTATACATTCGACTGCAGCAGTGATTGAGGTGTGGGCACATGTCTCTCAGCTCTGCTGTAACTTCTGCCCTGCAGAAAGGCAGATGTCTGTGGTGTGATAAAGTATTAAATTGTGCTTAAATGCATTTAAGTTCAGTTATACTACTGTTTGCTTCAGTGTGCCTGGGTCAAGACCTGAAAAAAGAAGTTAATCATATAATAATTTTTTTAACCTACCTGCTATACCCATCTACCACATTTGCTGTCCATTCTCCTGACATTTACAAAGAGAAAAATTTTGCTTGAAAGGAATTTGAGGGATGGTGGTTGTGTTTGTTTTTTCCCCTTTCACTCCTTTACAGAAGACTAGTGTGGCCTTTGGGCTAGGAAGATGTGAATGTTATTAACACATTAACTTAACATTTTTGACTTCCCTCCTTATAAATAATTGGAGCTTCCTAATATTTGGATTTTCTGGAGATGACAGCAGTCCATCCGGTGCTGGAGAGATCTCTGGCAGCCGTATTTTGCCACCTTTATTTGGCTTCCAAATCCCTACTCAGATCCCCTACGAAGTGGCTTCATTTTCAGAAGTGCAGAGCATTACCCTTTCTGCTACCTCATCAGAAAGTGCAGATGATCCAAATCTTTGCATGTCTTATCTGTGTGGCTAAATCTATTTTCAATGGATTTAAATACTTCGCTTTTCACTACAGCTCCTGGCTTTGGACCGGCAACTCTGAATTAAAGTTGACAGCTTCTCATCTATTCAGTTTGTACCGTTTCCTTTACTTATGCATTTGTCATTTAGCAGCTGCTCTAACATTTAGAGTGTTTTCTCAGGAGTGGTGACATTATAGGATTTTTTTCCCCAGTGATTTGTATATCATTTAAGACATTCTTTGGAATGAAAAATACAGTAAGAATATTAAAATAATCAGATTTTCAAAGCAAAACCATACTTCAGCTCTTTCCAACATTAGCATTCTCAAATTTTGCTTCCATTTTTGTATAAAATACAGTTTATAGCTCTTTATAATTTAAAGAGGGAAAAAACCCAAAGAAGATAAGCTGCAATTAAGTGCTTCTTGTTGTCTAAAAGACTTCACAAGCACTTAATAATTTCATACTCTCAGGTCTGTTTTGATGTACCACTGATTAGTAGCTGCGTTTTTGCCCTCAGATTTTGAGCTTAAAATGTGAAAGTTCAGCTGAACCTAAAAGACTGTGTAATTGTAGAAAATAAGATTAATGATGATCTATAGGCTGATAAAAGGATTAATTTTAATATAAGGCTGCAGTGAGGATATAATAAATGACTGTGGACAAATGAACAAGTGCCTGAAAGTATTCTCTATGGCTGGATATAAAATAGTAATAACTGTTTTATTTTTATATATTACTTATTGGCTGGCTTTTCATGCAGTTGATTTTCCAGGTCAAAATATTATGTAAGTAAATGTGTCCTCAGTATGTAAATTTTCAGAACTACTCTACCACTGTGTTTAATTTGAAATTGTCTTGTGGAAGAACTGAGCCATTTGCGTCCATAAGAGTACCACCCTGGTTCCTTATCCTCAACCCCGTGATTACAGGCTGTGCAGCTTTTACTTTCTTCTCCTCTTATTGTTTCACAATTACACATTATTTTAGCAGCCTGCAGAGTTAGTGATATGTGGTGGCAGACAAACCCAACTAAAACTTGTTTGTAGATTTCTCCCATTGCTACATTCAGGAAAAGGCGCATTGACTATCATTAGAGTTAGCAAGGGGTGAATCTAAGAATCCAGAATCTAAGGATCAGATTCTTTCCAGGTGAAAAAGTAGCCAAGTAACTCTAGTGTTGCCTATGAAAACTAAAGTCCCATATTGTCGCCTGCGAGAGGCGTGGCAACCCCATATTTGCTTCCACTTTTAATGTTTAAACATTTGTTGTTGAGGATCTCCTTTTACAACAAGAATGTAGCTCTCGTTGTCTTTCTAGAAGCCCACATGAAGGAAAACCTACGCAGCAGAATAGAAATGAAGGTAATTTATGTGTGATCACAGATTTGCAGTCATTACAAAGCAGCAGTCTCTAAAATTGATGACTTGACAGCCTTTTCATGCCTTTTTGACTATTGGATTATCTTCTAACATTCTTACTCTCACTTAGTAAATACTTGGATAGTCATGATTTGCAGCAGTTTAAAAAAATAAATTTTAAGTTAATAATAACTATTTCATCAATTTAAAAGATTTTTGTCAGGAATTATAAGGTCTATGTGAAAAAACTTTAAGCTTCTCAGTAAGAGTATGTGAAGCTAATTGCAAACAATTGAGTTATTACAGCGAAGTAAATCACCCCTTATCCGTCTGTCCTAATCTGCCTTCTTTTGCATTTGCATTTGCATTTGTAATGAATAAAGCTACATGCACAGATTGTTAGCGTGGCCCAGCTGAGTGGGAGCTCACCAAGCTGCAGCAACTCAATTGCTTCCAGTCAGCTGATCATGCCCCCCCCCCCCCCAAAATGGAATTTTGAGCAACCCCCTTTTGCCCACTTCTAAAGTACTGAGTGATCAGATCAGCAAAATTGCAGCTCACAGGAAGCTACGTTTCTTTCTCTGATCTTTTCGAATTGCAAGTAGTACATTCTTAATTTTAAAAATAAAGTTGAATTTCCTCTCTTTATGATTAAAAGTATAAATATAGATTTCAAAGCTGGTGTTTACAAACTCATTTTAAATGCTGATTTAAATGCCAAAAAGATTAATTTTGATTCATGTACAAGTAACACATCATTTACCTTTAATGGCGTTTACATTTTGCCATCTACTTGTCATATTGTTGTTCAGGTTTGGAGGTCATGTCTTCCTTAGTGCAGCTGAGGCCTTTATTACATGGAAGTATAGCACCTGCTTAACTGAAATGACTTTTGAGTCAGTTTTGGTAAATCCATGCAGTCATTTATAGGTGGGCAATCCCTTCAGCCTTACAGCCTTGATTATTTATGGTCCTGTGTGTTCTGTTTTCATCAGCTCAGTAATATCTTTTACTTCCTTTGTGCAGGATTTGCAGCAGTCTAAATGACAGCACTCGGGGCAAAATTAACTGAATCCTTAGTCCTTTGACAGGCATCTCTGGGATTAACAACTTTTAGCAGGTTCAAGTAGGGATGTCCCCAGCTTCTCATCGCTCCCTTCTGGAGGTTCCAACTCAGCAGTGGAGCTGCTAGCACAGGGGACATGTTTATGCTGTGCCATATCGTAATGTCACATCCGAAACCACAAATAAGGAGGAATTTGCAGTGAGATTCCTGACTATGAACTGGAGCAAATGAGCCCTGAACGCCTGTCTCCCAAAGAGTAACTTATTTGCAAAACAGTAATTTTCTGTAGAAGGATAGGACACGCTTTTAGTAACGATAGGGCATAAACAACTTAATCATCTTCCTTTACTAGATGGACCCCATCCTCCTGTCCAGGGTTCTTTTAAGCCAATAAAATGATTTTGAGAACCTGGACTATTATTTATCAATGTTTAGGACTGTCAATTAAGTATCTTTGACACCTAGTCCGGAACAATTACATGACTGACAAAAATGCCTAAGTGTGACTCTTAGAATTAGTGGTGTACACAAATGCAGAAAAGCACATAATTGTATGAATGTGGTAAAAATTGTGAAAGTAAAATTTGTTGCCTAAAAACCCCCTAAGTCGGGGGAAACCTGTTTGCTGTGTTCTTGCATGCAGCTGAATATGTGATCCTTCAGAGCACATTGCACAGCTCATCCACTTTGTAAGATGTTTCATAGACCATGGGTAGAGTGAAAGGAAGGGTGGAATGAGGAAGAATTTTCTGGTTAGGCCATGCACTTTTAGAGGCATTGCTTGTTTCCTAACTGTTAGCAATGCATTCAATATCTTCAGTGCCCCAAGAGCGAAAGGAACAGGGTGATTTACAGGAGGCTTATGTCATTGTGGGCAAAATACAGAAGGCATTGTTCATCAAAAGAAAATCTATGGATAACTTAGTAAGAGAAGCCTAGAATTCAGAGTAAATCCATATTCAAAAAGGAACTTGGTGACAAAACTGAAAATTAATTCCCCTTGTGGACTTGAAACACATCCCTGAAAGTGAAGTGAGTGTCCAGTAAAAACAAACATGCAGTCTCCAGTTTCAGCCTATTCAAGACACTGAATTCTGAATAGTTGTTGGACATGCAGGCAAGTGCCAGAAGAGACATCTGTAACCAAAATTCAAATCCATTTCACTGAAACACATTATATTTTAAGTGTACTTCATCCTTAGTTTGCGAACTGACTGTAAATTCCACTAGTCAATTCTTTGTCTGGTTTTGAGATGTTCTCCAATATTAAGATCATACAAGCACTGAACATGGGGTGTTTTTACCATTTCAGCATTCGAGCTCCCATAGTGACTATAGCTTAAGACCCATTCCTGCCTTAGCAGTCTGGGAAGGATGACATGGTTGCAGTCCCCTGGTCTTGACTTGCAACTCACTAAGGAGTTTAAAACTGCGGAATTGAAAATCTGCTACCTAGCATATAAGCATTACTGTTGTCCTGATGCCTGAAAGCTTTAATGATGAACCAAGATGCCATTACACAACGACCTGTGAAGAAGTGGTCCAAAACGGCTTCTCCTCCAGCAAGCTCATAGTCTGACCATGCAAGTGTTAAAGGGGTGTGGAGGTTCAAGTAAGGGCACCGTGTTAGCAGGCTGCTCTGTACACGGGGTATAGGAGTGGGCTCCTCTAGTAGTAGCACTGGGATCACACCAGGGACGCTTGGAGGACTGGCACAAATTGAGCTGTCAGCAGGCAGACTTGCTGCTGTGGATTTACTGTGGTTTTACTACTTTTCATTTCTCTACGAGCCGTGTGCAAAAATACACATAAGTTCTTGATGTATTCAGTTATTTAAAAAAAAAAGATAAACAATTTACAAATCTTGACAAAATTTCCTGTTTCCTATCACATAACAATTTCATTTGTTTGGTGCATTTGAGTAGGGTGTTTAATTGTAATGCAGGCCCATAAATGGATAAGGTTTGGAAGAATCCAAATTAACTGCTGTGCCTCTTTGTATATTTTTTAAAAAATCTGTCAGAATGAAGAAGCTTTTTCTTCCTTAGATATTTCTAGTTTCATTTTGAATATGAGTTAATTCCAAATATCATGCTTTAAAGTGAACTATGATACTATTAGGAATTGTCATGCTTATGAAATAAATGTTTATCACTCTAAATGGGTCTCAGGTGCCAATGCGAATGTGACCATGTGAATAAAAATTGTACTTCCTTGATGGAACCAGGCTGTTCTGTTTGCTGAGGTGGAACTGAAGGTGCTCCTACTCACCCTGCATCTTTGAGATACTCAGTTAAGCTACTCATAATTAAGTGATTTGATTTTTTGTAACAATTTCCTTCAGAAAAGTTTGACTAGTTGGACATACTTCTAGCTGGTCGAATTGCTTTGGAGAGGGCCATATTCCTGAAATTCCACTTGAATAAATTGTTCAAGCATTGGACAAGGTGAGGAGAATAATGTAAGCAGAGATAGCCGTTTCCATATTCCCAGTCCCTGACAAATACTTCCAATCAAACTATGTCTTTATGCTAGAAGCACTAAATATACTCATGCGTGACCTGAATTGCACCTTTTCTCTCCCCTCCTTTACTCACTTCCAAATCTATGACCATTCAGAGCAAGATGATTGTTCTACTAATACTGGAGTTTTGTAGCGTCAGATCCCATCAATGCTTTCATCAAGTACGATGCGATTTTCGATTCCTATGGCATACACAGTAGTTGGTAGAGCAGTTCAGCCCTCACTGTTTGTGAGAGCAGCCAGCAGGCTCTGCCAGGTCATTACTAGTGCCAGGACTTCATGGAGTCATCCGTTGTTGGGATATTCCTCTGAATTTTCTCAAAGAGACATTATTTACTGCCGTAAATATTTTCTGGGTAATCTCCATGTACTTTTGTTTCCCCTGCTGTTCTGAGCCTGGGTATTACCCAGTGATTGAATAGACAGGCATGACAGCAGACAAACTTTCTTATAAGCTATGCATGAAGCAAGAAGAAAGGAAAAACTAATAAATGGTCTCTGCAGATACTCTTAAGAAACACCTTTCTTTTTTGGCTCATGTAACAACATATGAGTATGCCCTCTGTTAGGGTGTATGAAGGGACCACACATCCTGAAACGCACTGATTACTAGTAGTCTGTCTTTCTAGAAATGAGTGATCTGACATGTTCATCTTATATAGGTGTTAGCAAAGCATCATTCAATATATTGCCACTGAATTAACTTCTTCCTCTATTGCTTATTTTTATTTGACAAAGGGTTCATTGCGTATCTTACACATTCTGCTTTTCATGACCCTCACCTGTCTACACCATATCCAGTAAAGAAAGACCTCACATTTCTAGCAGCTTTTATTTTTGATTGGAAAATATCAATACAAAAATCAACAGCACATGAGGAACTGAAACTTCTAAACCATTGTGACTGTATTGAAACAAACTTTGTAGTAGCTACTATACTGATTGAATTATTATATCCTTATATCCTTATATCCCTTATATCCTTATATCCTACTAGAAAAGAACTTGTGTTTCAGCATGTTTGAAAGTGATACAGCACTTCTTCCAGACTGTCATTGAATTTTTCCAAGACATTTGCCTTTGCAACAGAAATTACTTTGATTTGGAAAACTGAAATATATGGCAAATGTTAAAGGGATTAAAAGCTGACTCACTGACAAATTGAAAAATGTGGTGTTAACGGACAGATATAAATGACTGGGATGTGTCTAGCAAGGTCTGCCTGGAATCAGTTCTTGGATCAATAGCACTTAACATTTTTATCAACAGTCTAGACAGTGATATAAGACATCTTCAGTAAAGTTTGACCATGACAGAGATTGTTGAGATAGTAAATAATATGCTAGATAATTGCAGAAGCAGCTAGTAAAATGTTTTTAAATATTGCCAAACACCAGCCTCTTGTGTAGGATAGGAAACTGTATGTAGTTGGAAAGCTGTGATTTAGAGGAGGAGAGGTTATCAAAGATAATTGGGTCTACTTAAGCTCTTTGTGCAATGTTGTGGAAGGAAAAAACACTAATGCAATAATGTATGTATTGAAGTCAGATTGTCAAGTGGAATGAGGTCATGATTGCCTCTGCATGCTGTATTGATAAGATTGCTTCTAGAGTGGCAAGTCATATTTTGATGTCCAGTCTTCAGGAAAATAAAGAAGTAGGACAAAAGGAAGACATAGAGATGCACAGGACCTCGAAATCAGGTTTTAAATCCCATGTAGCTTTAGGAAGTTCAGCTTAGTTTATCATGATATATGGGTTACTTCGGCATGGAAGTTTTTTTTTTAGGTATGGGACAAGGAACACTTTCAGTATCATTGATAAAAGCACAGCAAAATTCAGTGACTGGAAAATTAAATTAAGAAGAAAATGCAACCTTGAATTAACTTGCAATTTGTTAGCTTTGAGGATTACCAAATAATGGAACAGCTGATGCAGGGAGGTGATAGACTCATCAGTGCTAGACATTTAAAAAAAAAAAAAAAAGGAGGGAAAGACAGAGCACTCTTGCTGAAAGATGCACTGTAATCCAGCTGCTTGAGAGGACTGCGCATTGGAGGTGAATAGCCAGTTGGGATAGCAGGCAGGGTAGTTCTGGCTGTTGCTGGGATCTGTTAATTTTATTATTTCCTTTTTACGGTTTATGTGCTGTGAGGAGAAGAGTCATACATGTTCTGTCCTCAGTCTAAAACATACATGATTTAAACAGTTGCCTAGAGGAGTCTTGAAGAAATTACTTCCCTGCTGTACACAGAACCAGATAGTTTGCTTGTTCTTTGCTGTCTTCTGATCCAGAAACCAGTGAAGGCTGAAACTTACATCCCAGAAAGGTTGATCCAGTCCTCTGTGCTCTAACGGGATCCTCTTTCATAGATGGTCCCTGAGTATGACTCATGTGGTCACTGTTGTAGTGATCACCAGGTTTGAAGTTGGGAAGGGACTTTGCACAACCTTGAGGAGTGAACAGGAGTAGTGCAAGTCTTTAGTCCTTGGGCTAAGAGCTCTTTCTTGACTGAAGTACCACAAAACTATGAAACCAGCTCTAATAGATGGAAAAATTAGAAAAGCTTTCAGACAAAGAAGCTTCTTTTAGATCTGAAGTAGCAACACAGACTTTAAACCAAAATATAGGTTGAGAGCAATTGTTGTCAGCCTAATTGGATATGTTAGTAAGTTAGACCATCTGAGAGAAGAGGTAGTGGACTAAGGAAAGTATGAGACTAAAAGGCTGTTATCACCATGGGACAGAGAGGAGCAGGTAATCTATTGCTGGTTGGAACATGGTGGTATCAGCTGGGGTAGGGGTTATGGAAGAAGGAAGTTGTACTATGCAATAAAACCATTATTTCTATTGTGTCCATATTTTGTAGAATTTAGTGGAATTACAAACTTAGTAGAGTCCTTTTCAGAAGGAAACCTCTCTAAGAGGTCAGAGGTAGAAAGATCATTTAAAAATTGTCCCACTGATGCCTATTTTTTTCTGTCTTTAATAATCTGTCAGTGTGAATTCATTCTGATATTTAATGGTTGTTTAATTTCATCCATATAGTTTACAAAGCACTTGCATCAGATGAAGTGTATTATGCTCTGGGAAATGAATGAGCAGGACCTACAGATCTTGATGACACTTGTCAGAAGACATATATTGTGGGGCTTGAGAATATTGACAATTCTGCATTTTTTTCTTAGGTGTCATCTGTTCCCTTTGCTGCATATCAGTCCACAGGGAATTTGCTTCCAACGATAGGTTTAGCAATGCTGGAGCTATGGGTACCATCCACCTCAGGGAGCCAGGTTCTGTAATAGAAAATATTTTTTGTCCATTGTCCCCTTGTAATACAAAATACAGCAATATACAAAATGGACAGTGGTTCACTTATTCATGTGCCACTGGATTTTACCAAGGAATTATTTGCTGGTTTGTGTCTTGTACTTGCAGTTTATCAGAATTCCTCTTAATTAAAAGCTTTAACATATTTAGTTACACCTTATTTGGGGCTATTAATTTATAAAGGATGCGCTTTATCATGGTACTTACAGTGTTCAGCTTACTGTTTTTATGGATGTAATAGATCTAATTTGTACCGGTATATTATTGCTTTTAGCAATGTCACACTATGTTTGCCTAGAAACAGAAAAAAACACTTTCATCTTGAGATTGAAATTAACAGTTTATTGATGATCACTGCTATTGGAAATGCTGGAAAAAGATATCAGAGGCTTTTTTATTGGTTGGCTTTTTGTCTGTTTTTTGTGGGGTGTTTTTTAAGTCATATTTAATGATTATGTTCATTATGACCATTTTATTTCAGGAATATCAGCCTTGTAACACCAACGCCTGTCCAGAGTTAAAAAAGACAACTCCTTGGACACCTTGGACCCCAGTCAATATTTCAGACAACGGTGGCCACTATGAACAACGTTTCCGATATACCTGCAAAGCACGCTTGCCTGACCCAAATTTGCTAGAGGTGGGAAGGCAAAGGATTGAAATGCGTTACTGTTCCAGCGATGGCACCAGTGGATGCTCGACAGATGGTAAGCAAAGCTAGAGCGGCTGCACGATGCCTCCTGCTAGCGAGGTGTCTGCGATTCCATTTTCAGCACAGAGTGGAAGTTTTTGCTTGCTGGTGTTTTGTGTAACAGAACTGATAACGAAAAGGAGGACATAGGGATCACAACGGGGAATCTAGTTTGTATTTCTTCCGAACGTAGCTTCATCAGTCAGACTAATCAAGTGTCTTTTAGTGTTGATTATGAGGTTTTCCAGGTAATTTTAATATTCTTTACAATAATCTACGAGCCATGGCATGGCAGCCCAGTTCTTGGAGGATTCTGTTACTTCTTTATACTCTCCTGGGTTTTTACGTGGGAGAGTTTGCACAACATTAATGTATTTTATAAATATTTAGCTAGAATATGAAGTATTGATGCTGAGAATAACTTTTTGCTCAGTAATTCTAAAGTAACAACTGTAAGATTCATGCAGGTATTTAACTAAATAAAGAGTTTATGAACTGGACAATTTCTATTATAAAATTTTATGTTATGCTATTGCTAGCAATTTAAAGTTTTGTCTATTTCTGAGATGGAAAACTGAACTCTTTCAAAGTCTTTTCAACTTTAGATGACTTTAAATCGGAATTGCTTTATTTCAGAATTTTGTACTTTCCCTGTCAGTAATACATAGTTTATGAATAAATGTTATGTGTGTATATATATCAAAAAAACCCAGGAGAACTTCTGACAGTCACTCTAATTTTATCCAGTTTTAATTATATATCAATGTTTCTTTTTAAGTATTATATTTTAGTTATATATTCTAAGGAAATACTGATTTTTAATTAGTATATTTTAATATTTATAGACTTGCTTTCCATTTACATAGCCTTTTGTATCTTCACAACACCCAGGTTAACTGAAAAAATGTACAACTGAAAGCATTTGGCTTATCTAAGACCATAAAGAGAGAATGGTTTCTGAGTCCTTGGGCTTTCTAATTCTCAATATTTTTGTCAGACAGATCAACTATTGTGAAAATCAGTGTTAAGCATTTCCTGCCTGTGCTGGGTTTACATGGCAAGGTTTTGGTAGCGAGGGGGGCTGCAGGGGTGGCTTCTGTGAGAAAAGTCTAGAAGTTTCCCCCATGCCCTTCATCATGTGTAAAACCTTCATTAATTCACATGCTGTCTGTGCCTCTTTGGAGGGGGCAGGACATTAGTAATTTTTAAAAGAAATACATAACAGCAAACTTCATGAAATAATAAACCAAAACCTGTGGTAGTCCAGATGAGACTTAGTTTCATACTCTATGTCATTCCTATTTCAGGTGATCTACAGTCTCCAATGTTTATTTTTTATGTCTGGATAGCAAGGCAGATTTTGGCATGCAGCAACTCTTGTTACAAGTGTTTCTGCTATTCTCTTGTTTTCACCCAAATTAAATTTCAAACTAGCATTTAGCAAAGATTTTGCTTGCTAGGACTGATGTATGACCTACCTTTCTTGTCCTAAATACGACTTCAGGGTGGCAGTGCTGCTTTTTGCTGTCTTCCAGCACTTTGACAATTATGACACCATTTTAAAATTTCATGAGATTAAATGAGAAAGAGAATATTTTTCCCATCAGATAGTATAGAATTCAGAGAGTTGTCACAACAACTAGAAGTAGATCTACAGAAGAATCACAGTCCTGAGGGATATGGTTCAAGCAAAGAGTAAAGTCAGGACCCTGAATTTTAGGAAAGCTGTTCAATAGGCAATAGGACCCCCTGGGAAACTGTCCTCAGGGACAAGGGAGCAGAACAGGGCTCGCAGATCTTTAAGGACACTTTCCATAGAGCACAAGAGCTCTTGATGCCATGTGTAAGAAATCTGGAAAGGATGGGAATAAACTGGCATGGATGAGTCAAGACCTGCTGGTCAAACTAAAGAACAAGAAGGAAACGCACAGGCAGTGGGAGCAGGGACAGGTATCCTGGGAAGAGTATAGGGATGCTCCCCGGTTGTGTAGGGATGGGGTCAGGAAGGCCAAAGGGGCAGCTGGAGCCGAACTTGGCAAGAGATGCAAGGAGTACAAAGCATAATACTGGCTTCTACAGGTATGTCAGCCATGAAAGGAAGGTCAGAGAAAGTGTACCCCCACTGATGAGCAAGACTGGCAAATGGGTAACAACAGATGAGAAGGCTGAGGTACTCAACAACTTTTTTGCCTAGGTCTTCACTGGCAATCTCTCTTCTCACTCCTCTCGAGTGGATGGACTGCAGTACGGGCACTGGTGGAGCAAAGTCCATCTCACTGTAAAAGAAGAGCAGGTTCATGACCACCTGAGGAACATGAACATACATGTTTGTGGGACCTGATAAGATGTGTCCCAGAGTGCTGAGAGAATTGGCTGATGCAGTTGTTGAGCCATTCGCCATGGTATTTGAAAGGTCAAGGCAGTCAGGTGAAGTCCCGGGTGACTAGAAAAAAGAAAACATTGCACCCATTTTAAAAAAGGGTAGAAGGGAGGACCCTGGGAACTACCAACTTGTCAGCCTCACCTCTGTACCTGGGAAGATTATGAAACAGATCCTCTTAGAAGCTATGCTAAGGCACATGGAGGACAGAGAGGTGATTTTAGACAGCCAGTATGGCCTCACCAAGGGCAAGTCTTGCTTGACCAACCTAGTGGCCTTCTACGATGGAAGGACTACATTAGTAGACAAGGAAAGAGCTATGGATGTCATCTGTCTGGACTTCTGTAAGACCTTTGACACAGTCTCCTACAACATCCTTTTCTCTAAATTGGAGAGATATAGATTGGATGCATGGACTGTTCAGTGGATGAAGAATTGGTTCGGTGGTCACATCTAGAGGGTAGCGGTCAATGGCTCAAAGTCCAGATTGAGATTAGTGACGGTGATGTCCCTCAGGGGTCCATACTGGGACCGGTACTGTTTAATATTTTCATCAACAACATAGACAGTGGGATCGAGTGCATCCTCAGCAAGTTTACAGAAGACACCAAGCTGAATGGTGCAGTTGACACACCTAAGGGACGGGATGCCATCCGGGGGACCTGGACAAGCTCAAGAAGTGGGTCCATGTGAACCTTATGAGGTTCAACAAGGCCAAGTGCAAAGTCCTGTTCCTGGGTCAGGGCAACCCCTGGCACCAATACAGGCCGGGGGGATGAAGAGGTGGAGGGTAGCCCTGACAAGAAGCACTTGGAGGTACTGATAAATGAAAAGCTGGACGTGAGCCAA
>VXBL01005738.1:397806-507548 GCA_013400195.1 Aramus guarauna | reverse complement strand
TGTAGTGACAGGACAAGGGGTAATGGGTTTAAGCTGAAGGATGGTAGATTTAGATTAGATGTTAGAAAGAAATTCTTCCCTGTGAGGGCAGTGAGGCACTGGAACAGGTTGCCCAGAGAGGTTGTGGAGGCTCCATCCCTGGAAGTGTTTAAGACCAGGTTGGATGGGGCTTTGAGCAGCCTGGTCTAGTGGAGGGTGTCCCTGCCCAGGGCAGGGGGGTTGGAACTAGATGATCTTTGAGGTCCTTTCCAACCCAAACCATTCTATGATTCTATGTTAAGTCAGTGAGTTCTGCATAGACAGGTTTCTTTCTAAATATATTAAACCAAATCATTATTACGGACATTTTTCCCCAATTCTTTCCAATAGCTGAAGTTCATTACAACCCCAATGCTGTACCTCCAGAAGATGGTGAGGCCAAACATCCTTGCTCACGAAGAATACTCCCCATGGATACAGGGCTGCACTATCCACAGAAAGCAAGATTTTTTCATTAATACTGAGCTTGTTTTAATCTGATTATCTAGCAATGGTTCTCTTTTGTGGCATGTAGAAATAAACATTGATCTAAATAATTACTTCTAATGTAGAATTATCACTCTGAACACCATTATAGAGCTAAAACATCCCATGATTCAATTCTCTAGGCTTCAGTGGAGTGACAGTACTGACCACATAAGGATTTGGTCCCCCTGTGTTTCCAAGATTACCCTTCATGTTAAACAGAGACTGGAAACATTCTCTTCCTCATCATTAGCCCTTCTCATAGTTTGTCCTCTTTTTTTTCTCTTTACACCCTCCTGACATCCCTCTGCTCCTTTCTTCATCTGATACTTATCCTCAGAACCTAATACCCAAAATATTGAGTTTCAAGTTATATTTCTGAGCCTGTTGACTGTCTCAGGCATGGATGTCTAGGTTCCCTCAATCAGTATCTTTCCTTTTTCTGAGATGGACTTTGATCTGTTGGACTCAGCTTTCCAAGATGTTCCTTGCAGTTGTATGTTTTTATTTTCAGACATGCTGGCACTGGTGACTTGGATTTACCTCTCTAAAGAGATGTAGATGCCTGTTTAAATGTTTGAACATGTTGCCCAATAGCTTCAAATGGAATGTGGCAACAAGAAAAACTGAAATTCCCACCTCTAATGGGTATCAATGTGTACAATCTAGGTTTCAGATTACCTCTCCTGCAAAAAAAACCCCAAAACAGAACAACAGCTGATAAAATCCTACCATCTTTGGAGGTGTCAATTAAAAAGTTTGCTGTTTAGTAGAACATTGATGTGAATACAGCAGGAGGTAAACTCCATTTCATAACATCACAGGAGAGACTTAACTTACCTCTCCTACTAAAGAGGGGCTTTCTTTCAGCAAATGTGTTTGTATTGGTAACCTGCCTGCTCAGCTGAATCCTCGTTTCAGTTTTGAATGCCTTTCTCTGTATCACTGAAGTAAAGATTTTTTGATGATTGCTAATATAGTAAAATACTAAACTGTACTGATGACAGAGAAGTAAAAAAATATAATGGAGCAATGTCTTAGAGCTGGTATGTACGATAGCAAATACAAAAGCTTCTTTCATTCTGTGAATAACTCCCACACAGCAATTAGTGGAAAAAGATGAATATTTCAATGTACAGTAGCTACAGCCAGCCTACTTGAAATTAGACAGATCACCTTCAGTTCCTTGGCTTTCTGGGAGAAATATTAGCATTAAAAACATGCAAACAAGTTCCACTTCGTACTCGTTTCTCACTTGAAATTGCCTTCAATGAGAAAGAAATTTAATCTAAAATACAGTTCAGTATGTCGGACACTTGAACTATTATCCTCTGCTTGTATTCTTTATTTTCATTAGTAAAGTCTTTGTTCCACAATCTGCCACTGAATATGAGTTTTCTCTGCTTTGCAATGAGAAGCAGGACACGCTGTGCCATGGTGCTGGGTGCTAAGGCTGTGCCTGACTGCCTTTGCACCCCTAATCTGGCTGCTGCACACCCCGGGAGGGTCCTGTGAGGGTCAGGAAGGAGGCTGTGGAGGTCTTTGGAGGAACTGGAGCTTTAGTCCTCCCCTGAGTCCCTTTTACATCAGTTTGTCTCTGCTATGATATCAGTAAGTCTAAGGGATGGACAGTCTGACTCTCTTTCCTTCCCTACCATCCTGCTTTGACCTTCACTGTCCTCCTTTGTGCATTAATCCTTTCTGCATACACTTTATAGGACAGAAGGGAATAGCCTTAAATTTAGACTAGACATTAGGTAACAATTTCTAATTTTAAGGAATTAGTGGTCTAGAGAGCACATGGAATCGCCGTCACTGCAGGTCTTAAAAAACACAGTGATAAGACAAATACCTGCTAGAATTGGTGTAAGTAAAGTTGATTTTGCCTAAGAGCAAAAGATGGACTGGAAGACCTGTTGAAAGTCCTCTCAACACTATTTTCGATTACTCTAATTGAAAATAAAAAGGCAGCAAAAGTGGATCAGTATGAGAGCACCATGAGACTTGCCTTGTCATCCGCATACTGTAATTGTTTTATTACATTCCTGATAAAAGACGAAATGTACCTTGATGTTCTAAAGTTTTTGCTAAATGCCCTCATAACATTAAATGATTAGGAACAGCAGAGATTTGGATAAAAGCTGGACAAGCAGTGAGAAAAGTGGTGGAACGCTCGAGACTTCTCAGGCTGCCAAGAAATGGCTGGAAATACCATTTCTTGGCCAGATCCATCAGGGTGTTTCCTGCTTTGGAGGTGTAACAGTGGGAAGAAGAGCAAGCCGTATGGCGTTGAGTGATGTCAGGTCTCCATTGATTTTTTTTCTATTCAAAAAGCAAAATCTGGAAGTAAATTTTTAAAAACCTGTCAACATGCTTATGTAAAATGCAAAGCGCTATTTGTTCTGGGAAGGCGGTTAGCTCACTTCCACTCTCCATCATATGCCTAATGGCTTTTCTTGCTAAACAGTGTATCATTTATGTTTCAAGCATGGCATTGTTTAGGTTGTCAGCCGGAATGAAGATGTGTAATTTTCTTTGGGCTGAAATAATATCTTCCGCGCCGACACCATTACATTTGCTTTTCTCCAACACATCTACGCTGACATTCTGTCACAGAATTGTGCATTGATGGTTTTCACAGAGAGAGGACATGCACAAAGACAAATCTAATAAAAAAATGCTACGTGCTTCTGATTCACATCCTAATAATTTTAAGTGATGGGAACAGCTTCTGCAGCTCTTGCTCAAATGTGACCCGACGGGCAGCGGTGCATTACCGGTACAAACGCACCCTTCTCCCCGTGGTTCTGATTGTGTCAGTTGACTCTGCTCACTCTCTGAGAAAGCAGCAATCTAAGAGCTCCTTTGATTTCTAAGTCATTCTCATTTACTCCCAGATTGCTTATTTTTAGCGATACGTACACCAGGAAATGTGTGCTCTATTTTAAACCAATGAAAGAAGCATTTCTGAAAGTATATTTATCTATGAAGACAATTATTCGATGTCAGATCTCAGTGGGTTGTTAACAATAGGTTAGACGATGCAAAAGAAATAAAAAATGATAGTAAAATTACTGCAGCGGCTGTAGTGATTCGGGCAAAACCCTCCCCACTCCCATCTTGCTGTTTAGACAAAACTCCACCACCCTTTGTACCAACGAAGTCAGCGAGTGCAGACCTGAGGTGTAGACAGCTCACTCAAGGGTCCCTGGAGACCTTTTACATCTCTGCATGGACGAGTGGCCAAAGCTGCCTTCTAGCTCAATGTATGCACAGCACTTTGACAACCAGGTGATAGATAAATATTACATAGGATGACTGTTAAAGGTCAGTTACAGTTTTCTTCTGACAGTTTATGCATCTACAGTAGTGGTTAGCAATACAGGTTAGCAATACTTATCCCCAATAAGTATAATTCTTTCTAAATTTAGCAGGTAATTCTTACTGGGACAACGAAAGATATGTCATTATGGGAAATGACTTGAGATTAAAAATCAAAATACTGGGAAGATAATTACCTATTGCATAAGATGATTGTTAAGTCTTAATGCACAAAACTCCATACTTTTCTGTATCAGAAAGTATTTAGCATGTAATGGCACTCTAATGGTTCTAAATTAAATGCATCATTGAGAGTTTCAAGGATGCCCCAAAGAATTATACTTGCTATATTACTTCATTGCCTGATTGTTCCTGTAACAGAAGAAAATCAAGGATACATTCCAGTGTTTATTTTTCTCTCTTTTCTGAGAAATGACAGCAGTATTTCACTGGCCATTCCCATACAGAAACTGGCTGGGGAAACACTTGAGGAGGCTGGACGGGATGCAAGAACGGAGAAATGGTGTAAAAGGTATTTGGAGCCATTGATTAAAGACAGCATTTGAGATCCTGTCACAGGCAGACTGAATCCCACTAACTCCATTGAATAATCTGGATTTAGACATTGTAACAAAATCAGAAGCTATTTTCTTAGATTTTAAGCAAGAAGATAGCCAGCTTATTGCTGTATCACTTGAGTGCTGCTCCTGACAGCTCATCTGAACTGACTTTCCATCTCACCTTCCCAACACTGAGAGCGAGGGTGGTGTGGTTTTGCTCCTAGACATACTGATAAGTCTTGCGGTATTTGAAAGTGTAACTGGGTAGCTCACCTTCAGTTCCACAAAACAGGGATGCAGTTCCAATCAAACATTACTGCAAGATTTGGTGCCCTGAGTCTCAGTGCCTGCGCAACTCCCTCTGCCCTTGGTGTGGAATCAACTCCACACAGGTGACAGGGCGATGAAACCAATGTATTTTTCTCCTACATGGGTAGACAATGAATGGTTACGCTCTGCTATGAATGTGACACAGCCAAGGAAATTGTCATTAAAGTGTCCTAAAAAGACATTTTCACTTTTAATAGCTCAGTAGTTGTTTTGTCTCCAACTGCTGAGTAATGGTATGGTAATGGGCAATGGTAAAAAATCAAAAAACAGGCTAGAGAAGATGTTCCCACTGAGTGGTGAAAAACATCAGATTGACAGATGCCAAGACTAAGCTCTGGTGCTCACAACTGAAGAAATGCAGCGCAGATAGTGCCTTACGCAACCTTCCTGCCTGTTGCCTGATACTCATATCTCTGAAATAGATGCCTGGCAAGATGGGGAGGTGATGTTCTCTCTGTTTAGGGAGGGACTCAGAGGTAGCGCTCGGAAATGACTCACTCATGCTCTCGCAGTAGGACAGAGCAAAACGGGAAAGAGTCCTGGATGTGTTAGGAATTTGCTTTGAACATGGACCGCTGTCTCTGACATTGATGCTCACTGTGGGTGTGCATTCAGGCTTTCCCATTTAATACTTGCCTGCCTGAACACTAGAAAATGGATTGGGAACAGTCACACAAGTCATACAGCCCATCAAATGGCTGTCAGATAAAAGCTTCATTCTTACTATTGAGGTGAGTTACACTTTTTGTCCCCTCATCTTGCCATTATTCCTCATGCTACTGGCAATTTCACTTTAAAGAGAAGACACTAGAGCTGCAACACACATGCAAGTCAGAAACATGACAGTTACGCACACCCATCCCTGAGAACGTTGTCTCTCGAGAAGGGACTACTCTTCCCCTCTCCCAACACAAAGTGGGCAAAGCCAGTTCAGAAAACACTAGGAGGAAAAAGCTATTTCAGATAACACCATTCTAGTTATAACTACAGAGTCTAGCCTATAGGCTAGAGTTGTGAAAGGACTCCAGGTTAGGACTTCTTGATGAAGGAGCAAAAAGCCTTCCTTCATCTTTACGTCAAAAGAAGATGACTGAAAAGGAAGGCTACTGAGATTTGCTGGAAGGGAAAGATTGACATTGACCTGGGCAGACTGCTAGACTTCAAATCAGTTTTCTACCTCCAAGGAGAGGTAAGAGGAATGTGCCTGTGATGGCCCCACAGCTGAGTCCTGCTCCGTGCTGAACAGTCTGGGCAGTGGATAGCAATCAGGCTCCTCTGTAGAAGAGATCTTAATCTGAGAAAAGCCTTTAATAAAAGAGGATGCCACAACAGTCTACCAAAAATTCAGGACTAGGATAGACAAGCTGTTCAGTATCTCTCTGGCGTTAACACCCGAAGAACATAAACGTCAGTTCGTTCAGTGGAGAGACAGAGAAATACATCAGCCAGCAATAAACAGATGGTGAAATTGCTAGGAGAGACAATCAAAGCAAGGGTCGAAAACGAGCTTGAGACATAAAAGAAGAATTAAGACAACTAAATAGCTCTATGCAGAAATGATTCAAATGACCTAAGAAAGTGAGTTAAAATAATCCTAAAAATCCAGGCTGGTTAGTATAGCTGTAATTCAGTGTGTATCAGTTTTGTGTTCCTAGCACTCCAGCTACAAAGCATTTTGACATACTTGTATAAATAACGATCAATGCAGCATGACCAATGTATACTGAAATAACAAAAATACACTACACAAAATAATTACAATTTTGGAAAATCAATTTCTTTAATAAGAGTTAAGATTTTGGCTGTTTTCTCCATATTTTGGCTTGGTGCAGAGCAAATGGTTCCGAAAGAGATTTTTCTGAGTGGGTGACACTACGCAGCACATGGAAATGACTTAAGTCAGCAGTCACACTGCATTAAAACAGAAAATTTGCATTAAAAATACAGTTAAATTATATACTCTTCAGTATTTTACTCTTCCCACCCCCCCCAGCATGGAGCTTGGCAGTGCTAGGTTAACGGTTGGACTTGATGATCTTAAAGGTCTTTTCCAACCTAAACAATTCTATGATTCTATGATTCATTTTCTGTGAAGCTTGGTACTTGAAACAATAGCCACAAATACCCAAATTGCTTTTCTCTTTGCACCAGAAGACAGAGCTCTAAAATAACGCCTTAGAGTTGTTTACTGTTTGGAATAATGATGCCATTCTCTTCCTTTTCAGCTGGATTTGCACAACTGAAAGCTATCGGAATCTGTGTTAAAAACGTGGTGTGTTTTCTCTTGCCTGGTCTCTACCCATGACACTAATCAAAAGCACACAAAATTGATGAACAGAAACACTGAAATACTACTACCATCAACAAATTGCATATTTGATGTTTACTATCTGTCCTTCAGGATTTTGTTGGGTCTAGAGAATGCGATTTTGTGTGCTTTTACAAAATAGTATTTTTCACGTCCTAACGATTGACTAAGACAATATCTTATGCTCCATAAAGAGACAACCGGACCGACTAGCTAAAACCTGCAGTAACGTAAGGACCATAGGAAGAATTATGAGAAATGAAGGAGCTTCCTTCTGCCAGATTCCCCCAAGGAGGCAGAAAGCTGGGAAAAATACAATCTCTCAGTAGAAACAGAAATCCAAGTAGAATTTCATGCTGCTGTGAGCTGGGTTAGACAGAGGTACTGTGCCCAGTTAGAGAGCAGGGAAAATGTGTCTGTGTTCCCAGGTAATGTGGACTTCTAAAATATGAAGCATCAGACTGAACATTCAGATTCAGATATATGAATTCAGGTCCAGCTTGGAATAAAAAGCACTTGAAGTACCAGAAGTAAACAGAATTTTAAGCACTTGCTGCTTTCTGTGGTTGCTTTCATCTTGGTGGCACACGTTGATGTCCTCAAGAGGTTTAAATATGGTTTGGGAGGTCTGTCACCTTTCCCTTCATGCCTGAATCATCCCCCAAACCAACTGTTGGATCACCTCATTGCTCAAGAGTCTCCAGTCCTCTAGATTCTCTCTTAGATGGCTCTGAAAGCTCTGCGACTGTAAGAGGTTGGGATCTATGCTGCTAGCTGAACTTTGGTGCACCAACCAACCTCTAGTGCAATTCAAGGCAAGTAACATGTTTCTTTCAGTTAAATTCCAACTTCAGCTAAACACTTGATGTTTCATTCAGATCCCTTGAGTATTCAACACTTGGTAAAGAGCAATTAGTTCCCAATGTTTGGTGATACCCTACTTCTCCTATACAGGAAATCTATAAACATTTTATGTAACTATCTGACATTAAGCTGTCACAATCTGCTACAGTTGCCGAAGTCTATATTAAATATAATACACAGAGCTATGCCAGTGTGGGTGGACAACATAATCGGGCATCCTCAAAGGCACCTAAATCTGTGAGCAACCTACATACTGTGCCTGCATAAAAGCATGTATTATGGTTGATCGTGACAAGAACTTCTCTTCTAAAAGCACTTTCAAAAACGTAATTGGAATTTTAACCCATGCATCCTTTTTGTACCAGTGACTCCTTCGGTCACCTGGCCACAGCACTGGTCTTCCATCTGATCTACCATCTGGTCGATTACCACCTGATACCTCTGGCATAGTTGTGTTTGCAAGGATTGGAATTGGGAAAGGGAAAATTAGACTTTTCATGCGTAGTACTTAGAGGAGGGGTTTTTGAGTAAATGAAACAAACGTGATTTTGTGTGTCCATGTGTGTGCAGCTAAAGGGACTTGGCTATAAGACAGCTGCTGTGATTTGAGCAGGGTACCTTCTCAACTCGAACATCACAGCTGAAGAACAATCTGGGGGAAAAAGTACTCCAGCATTTTCAAGGCATAAAGCTCAGTCCTTTGATATCTTTTCCACTTGCACTACTTAGAAATTAGATCTTGGTTTCCTTAATTTCAGGAGATTTAACTCAATAGGTTAACTATTGACTATTAACTATTAATTCAAACCTTAGTTTACATTAATCAGGAGTTCATCACAGAGCAGAGTTAAGATTTGACTGTTGACTAATCTAAAGATAAGAAAACCCATACTACTAACATGTTTGTCATAGCATCATGAAAAGTTATTTTTCTCACAGAAGACTTGAATCATCAATTGTACCATCCAAAGCCAATAAACACATGCATTATTGCAAGATAACAGCAACTATCTATAAACATGTTCAAACTTCAGCATAAATTGTTGTTTTGATGGCAATGGGACTGTTTCAAGGGACAAACCTAAGCTTTCATGTAAGTGTTAGCAGGATTATGGTCATAAATTATATTATATTGCCTTTTGGAAGGTTACTGCATTTCTGTGATAGAAAGACTAATCACAACGTAGACAAGCACAGGCTGTCTCCATGGCTTTTTCTGCAAATACTATCTATATTCTGAGATACTTTATCTGCCATTAAGGTATACTGTAGAGTCTTGTGTTAAATTAGTATAATCTATGCTTGAGAAAACTATTTCAGGTTTTCAATTTATTTCCTTTTTAGAATATTTTGAAAAATATTAACAAACATTTGCTAGGTAATATGCAAACCCTAATGCTATAGTAATTACAATATTTACTTGCCAGATATCTCCAAGAAAAAAAACATCATTTCAGCTAATATCTTTAAAGAAACCCCTTTTCTTTTTCCTCCTCCCTCTCTGCTCCACTAGCTGAAAAGCCAATAAAAAGATTCTCCACCTCCTACACAGTTCAGAACAAGATCTGTGTGCATTTCTCCTAGGCATGTTTGGAGACCCAGAAGGGGATGAAAGTAGTTAATGTGCAACGGGAATCTTAATTTCAGACACAAATCTGTACCTTTCTACTGACCTTGATGATATGCTGCAAGCTAAATACTAAACAATTTTTTGATCAATTTAAGTCCAGCCTGGGGAGAAGAAACAGTTAAAGAAATGTCTCAAGTATACTTGCATTCAGCTAATCAGACTTTGTGTGCATCTACAAATGGTACAGAACTGAAATCAATCATTGACAATGAAACCACAAATGAAAAATGGACCGAAGACTCCTTTCCAGGATTAGAAATACTGTGCACAATTTATGTTACATATGCTGTGATCATTTCAGTGGGTCTCCTTGGAAATGCTATACTCATCAAAGTCTTTTTCAAGATTAAATCAATGCAGACGGTTCCAAACATCTTCATCACCAGCCTGGCATTTGGAGACCTACTGCTTTTATTAACTTGTGTGCCTGTAGATGCAACACGTTATATTGTGGATACCTGGCTCTTCGGAAGAATTGGGTGCAAGCTGCTGTCTTTTATCCAGTTAACCTCAGTTGGAGTATCAGTGTTTACCTTGACTGTTCTCAGTGCTGACAGGTGGGTCTGATGCAACTTGATTTGCCAGGACATACCGCAGGTGTGAAGTTAGAAATTAATAAAAGAGCAGAAATGATCATTTTGCACAATATTAAATGGCACGTTGTAATAGACTAAAAAAAAAGCCAACAACCAATCACTCTCCCATTTAATTTTAAAATGTGTGTGAGAAAAATTGGAGCAGTTCTTTTTAATGGAGTAAAGTGAGAAAGACTCTTAAAGTCTTTTGACCTTTTATTAGCTTGAAGTACAGTACAGGGTTGTTTTTGTTTTTTTTTTTTCTCAATTGCACTGAAAAAAGGAAATTGCTTAAGGCAGGGAAAAGACAGTATATTGCTGCTATCTAGTGGTACACTAAAGTAGTCAGGGAAGATGAAAAATAAAACTGTGAAAATGACCAAGTGGAAATCCTTTGTCCTATGCACTCAGTGAGGCTCTAAAATCCTAGAATGTAAAAGATTGACATGTGAGGTAAAAAGCCAAAAAATGCCACAGAACAGATTGGGGGACAAATGGATGACTCTCGTGATTTGATTGCTACTGCAATACTATCGTAATTTCCAGCTCAATAAGTGCTTAGTGTGACATGACACAATATGAATATTTTATCTTATAGTTCTTATAACTTTTCCAGAGATATTTTAGCCCAGAGGTCCTGAATTTAAACTCAGGTTACAATGACAGCACTGTTAGCAGGGATCAGTGCTCCCATCTGACTGCTGTCAGGAGTTGCTGAATAGTCAGTTTTCCATGCACTTCTTCCCTGAATGAACAAAGATGAGATTACAGTTCAATCAGCACGAGCATGTCAAGGAGCAAAAAACCCCAAATGAATTTTAGTATTAAGACAGAAAAAGATTTTCATATTGTATGCCAGCAATTGTGGATTGTATGTAACAGCAAGAAGTTCATGTGTGCAGAATTTAAGCAATGCCAGTTATTGTCCTCCAAAAAAAATCAGACAACACAGGAACGGCCACACTGAGTCAGATCAAAAGTCCGTGTAGGCCAATACCAGCCTCCAGCAGTGATAGTACAAGGACAAGAAAAGATGCATAGGAAGAATAAAGACCACTATCCAACACTACACTTATCCCCTAAGCCTTCAGATGACCTCCTGAGCAGATAGGGTTTCCGTCTATTTAATAACCTCAATGGATTTCTCTTCTAGATCCTTGGTCAGCCTCTTGAACTTGTTTAGCAATGACTTTCACTGCCTGTTGCATAAACAGCTCCTTTTTTTTGCTTTGCAAGTGGCCCTGGCTCTTGTGCCAGAAGAGACCATGATCCCTATCCATCTGTCCAGGCTATTCATGTTATATTCCATCCTTAGTATGGCTTTTTTGAGTTAAGCTGTGCAGATCAGCGCATGGTGTTCAAGAGTTGCATGAACCAGAGATAACTGCACAATAGTCTCTTTTGCTCGCCATTGTTTTCCTAATAATTCCTAACATTTTGCTTTGTTGTTGGTTTTTTTTTTTTGGGTTTGGTGGGGTTTTAATTTACTACTGCTGAATATTACACTGATGTTTTTACTGAACTATCTATCATAGCTCCAAGGTCTTGGTCCTGTATGATGTCAATTCAGAATCCATTATGGACTAGATGACCTTTAAAGGTCCCCTCCAACCCCAACTATTCTATGATTCTATGATTTAGACACTTGCTTCTGTATTTGATTCTTCATGGTAGGTGTTATATAAAAAATCCATGCTACATTTTCACAGAGTAACTATATGGTAAATTTACTGAGAAAGCTCAGAACATGAGTCATGCACAATGCCAGACTATCATGTTCCAGTGTGCTAGAAGAGCTCGACATCAATAAAAATGGTATTTATTTGATAAACAGCAGTCCGGCTTGCAGTTTTCTATTTAAATTTGCCTAGAGGAGAAAAAGACCAGACCATCAGCTTGTGCAAAATGGTACAATAAAACTGTCTTATCCTCCTGAGTCTTTTTCACTGCCTTTCCTTTCATGCCAGTCTTGTGCCCCCCTCTGGAGGGGTGTCTTCTGTCAGCATCACTGAGGGTCCCTGACGCTTTGGGAGCAGGGTGTATTGTTTCCTTTGCTTCATCCACCTTCATGGCAGTTGGTCCTTTTTCCATGTCACGTTTCCACAGATTTTCATACATCTATAGATTTACAGATTTTTTTCATATGTCTGACTCAGTCCACATGCTACAGAATCACAGCCATGAATCAACAGCAGTGTTAGCTCCTGTTTTATAAATATGAATGAATACTGGAGCATTACTTTCAGTCAGATCGCTGCACTCAGCTGGGACCTTAAGAACATGGAAGAGAGGAGGGGTATATATCCTTGGTGCCATGTATTTATAAAATAGTTAACCTGTTTCATACCTTTACCAGTTTTGCATACTAATTCCCTCATTTACCTTTCTAGGAAGTGCCACAAAAATAGGAGAGATGATTGCCCTTATTGATCCTAATCCAAATAGTAGAAGTCATCTTTATTTAGGAAGGCTTTAATGACAAGTCCTGCCAGCCAATTCATGAAAATGCACACTTAAAATTAACTTTTACATTTCCATCTTAATTACAAAGATCTAGTATCTGTTTTCCTTTTAAAGATGATTCTACCACCCTTAATTAGCAAGACCAGGGATGAATTTATCTTCAAGAAGTTAGCATTGTCAGTGCTTGCATTATAACTGTATTTATTCTGACAGTGATGTTGGTTGTTTTTAGGTACAGAGCCATCGTTAAGCCCTTGGAACTGCAGACTTCAGATGCACTCCTGAAGACCTGCTGTAAAGCTGGCTGTGTTTGGATCGTCTCCATGATATTTGCTATCCCAGAGGCTGTTTTTTCCGATCTGTATTCTTTCAGCAATCCTGAGAAAAATGTAACTTTTGAGGCATGTGCCCCCTATCCTGTATCTGAGAAGATCCTGCAGGAAGCTCACTCCCTGGTTTGCTTCTTGGTGTTCTATATTGTACCCTTAGCTGTCATTTCTGTCTACTACTTTCTTATTGCCAGAACTTTATATAAAAGTACATCCAACATGCCAGCAGAAGAACATGGTCATGCCCGTAAGCAGGTAAGTTATGATCAAGCACTAACTTGTCCAATTTTCCAAAATCTATCACACTAAGTCTGAATTCTTGAGCACAAAATGTTTACCTGATAATAGAATAAACAAGTCCATAAACTCAGCCCGTATTAGCAATCCAAATTCAGCTATGTGCTTAAGGACATGTTTATAACTCATTAACTTAATTGTGAGTGTACATGCTCTCCTAAAGAGGGATGGGGTTTTTTTTGTTTGTTTTATTATGAACCTATTAAACTCAGGAGTTACAAAGTTGAATTTTAAACACCGAGACCTCATCCACATAAGCTGACATATTAACTATTGTACTTCTAGATCCTAGTCTAGATGAGATTGCCACATGATTTATAATAGAAAGGGAATGCGTTCTGCACTGAAAATACCATGTTTAAAAATTACGGTATAGATTTATTCTTCTATTGGTTTCTCTTTTTTTTTTCCCCCCATATTGCTTTTGGGATGGGTATTGCATTTAGACTTTTAGACTCCTTTGAAAATCAGCACCAACTACATAAACATGTGTTACTAATTGCTATTAATACCAAATATGCATTATTTTCTTGTAGATTGAATCCCGCAAGAGAGTTGCAAAAACAGTGCTGGTGCTTGTTGCTTTGTTTGCCTTTTGCTGGCTGCCTAATCACATCCTCTACCTATACCGCTCTTTTACATACCATGCTTCTGTAGATGCTTCCACCTTTCATCTGATAGCTACTATTTTTTCCCGTGCCTTGGCCTTCAGCAACTCCTGCGTCAACCCTTTTGCTCTTTATTGGCTGAGTAAAAGTTTCCGGCAACATTTTAAAAAGCAAGTCTCATGCTGCAAGGCAAAATTTCATACAAAGCCTCCCAGTGCTACTCACAGTAATACGCCTACCAGAGCCCTGTCAGTCACGAGCAGCATGCACGGCTCAGAAATCAGTGTTACACTGCTAACAGATTATAGTATCACAAAAGAAGAGGAAAGTGTTTAGTCCATCTGGGATGAAGGACAGAAACTGAGCCTTTGCAATGAAATCACTACTACTGGGATCCTGGAAAGAGATGCCAAGCCTTGCCCTGCCTGTGAAAAGAGTTTTCATCGCGAGTTCCTCTTTTTTTTTAAACATACAATAAAGAAATCAAACTGTGCAGGAGAAGAAGCTGCAACAGCTGAACTTTCTAGCGTAAGCTCAAAAGGATTGTTCATGTTCCCAAGCATGAACATGGATCCCTAGCTGGAATTCCTGGACTGGGCAGGACAAGAGTCAGCAAAGTTGGTGTGAGAATTGGCTGTGAGGATGGTTTTGTTCTTGGTGACTTGTTCTTTGACTTGTGACTGAGAGCTCCCTCTGTCAAGTACTTGCATCTACAGCAAGTGAGCAAAACCTCGTATCTTCATGACACCATCAACCAGACAGATTTTTGATTTCTTTTCTTGTCCCAAATGTTAAAAATTGGTAATCACATCAGAAAGCATCCTAAAATGAAAGAAAGCTAAAGTTTGTAGTTTGGTGTAGTAAACAAGAAATTATGAGCCAGATCCACACTAGCCTTTGCTCTGCTAGTGACTTGAAAACTCTGGGTAAGAGCTGACTGCTCTGCAAAGGGATGTCCTTCTCAGTTCCTAAGGAAGGCAAGGGAACCAGCAGGTGATCATCTCTCTTAAAAAGCTATAATCATCTTCAACCACACTTGTAAAATCCTTTGCAATCTATGGGTAAACCGTCTCAACAGTGCAGAGTTCTTTATTGTTATAGTGACTTAACATCAAGAAGTAGGGGTGGATCTGTATTAGAGTTCTAGTTTGGATTTACAGTGCACTTTGGAAGCAAACCGCTCAAACGTTCCCTCTTGCCTTACTTTGCTCTGTCTCCCAGACTGATCTGGAGTGCACAATGTGTATTTCTCTCAGACGAAACTGTGTGTCTAGTCCACGGAACCAGACTAGAGTGAGTTTGAAGAAAGCCCCCAAAGTGTATGGCGTGGGGGTCAGGCTAACCATTTCCCTTCACAGATCCACTCCTGCTGTAGTGTACATGGTCATAGCTAAGTGGTTTGCACATTTTCAAGCATGCTGGGAGAGCTGGATTTTTCTACTGTACTAATTTTCTGTTCAAGTTATTCAAGTAGTATCCCTTTTTAATATTAGGGTAGATTGTCTTTATGAGATAGGCCTTCTCATCTCAAATCCACTGATTTTATGACTCTGCATGCAGAGGCAAGTCAGTGACAGCCGATCATGGGCAGCCTCTGTATCCCTAAAATGCTCAGCAGCACTGCTGGCACCGATTGCCTTCCCATCAGGACAGACAGGAGGCAAGTCTTCCTACCCCACGTTACAAAAATGTTGAAAGACACCTATTTTTATGCATTTTGTGTACCCTGAACCAAAATTTTGTTCTGTGGGAGTTCGTGATAGAAAACACAATAAATTTGCCATTACTTAAACTAAGGGACTTCTATCTCAAAAAAGAATTCGTGCATTAAAGTATAGAAGAAAGGTTGAAACATATGAATTAAACAAAATAGTACTGTCAGTCACAGAAGTTTCAATTTTAACTGGTCCTTGAAGCTGTAACACCCCTCCAGCTACACAGAGCCCCTAACAACACGTGGCTGGAAATCCATCCATCCATGCACCACTGGAGTTCATTATAAGATGAGAAAATCTATTTGCAGTCTCTCTCTGTTGTCTGCCCTAATCAGAATAATAAAACAAAACTATAAATCCCAAGGGCATTGGAATAAAACCTTTGTCATCATTTTAAACCAGTTTAATGACAGTCCATTTTAATCCCATCAGGCCTGGCCTTATTTTACTACATTCTTCATGTTACAAGCTGCAAGGCTATAAGCACTAATTTTCAAATGGATTGTCCCTTTTATTGAACTAATTGTACACCAGAATAGGACCACTGAAATAAATGGAAATGTAATAGCACAGAAATTATGGCAAAGCAGACTCCAGAGACCTTATTTTACTCTCTTTGTCTTAATATAACACATTCCCTGCTATGTACAAATATAACAAACATATTGCGCTGATATTTTCCCCTTCTCTTTTTTTGTTGATGGAGCTGCCGGGTGAGACTGAAATAAGTAAATAAGCCTACACACTTATGAGCCTACTTTTATCTTCCCAGATCTTACCATAGGGAATTCTAAACAAAAGAAAAATCCACTAACATTACAGTTCCTTACATCATTTTTTTTCCTAGCTTATTAAAGCCTTTGGAAAACAGATCGGCCCCATGTTTCTGGACTTGACAATTTGTCTCTGTTGGAGACCAAATTTCCCACTGCAAAATCCTTGGCTGCACCTCACAGTAGCCCTTAAACCCCACAGTTTCCTAATTCACCATTTTCCTTGCTTTGCATGCAGCTACTTCTTGCTCGTGTGACTACTCTCTAACTAGATGGTCTACCTATTGCTAATATATCCTGTTACAAAATTGGTGGGTTTGCTATATGCTGCACATGTTTTGGTTAAAGACTGGCAATATTTCAAGCCATAATTTAACTATTCTGTGTACTTTATGCCTTTATAATTCTGTACTTTCAAATCTTCATGACATTGTATTGGAGTGATATATTAGTCAATATTTATTTTTATCTAACCAACCTGATATTATTCATTCCATCTATTCCCCCAATATAATTATCTGTAAAATGTCTCCACATTACCATAATTGGATTTAAGGGAAAAGGGTTGTTTCCTTTGCAATCTCTTCTCAGTGTTTGAAAAAACAGTTATAGGTAATACAAGAGCAATTCTATAAGAACATATGGGAATAACGTCCATTTACAGAAATATTGAGTGTTATTTAGCAAAGAACTGCCACGAACATTTAGGGGTTTACTATTTATATCCACAATGAAAGAATAGGTAGAAAAAAGGCACAAAATACTGAAAGGCAAGACTCCATTAAATTTCTCACATCAGCATAGGAAAGGGTATTGGATTTTTAGCACATCTGGATCTGGTCCTGTCCTTTTTCACACCGTGAAGGCTCCTCTTCACTCTCACTAGTCTGTGTAACAGCTACAGGCTCCAGCCCCGAGGAAAGCCCAGAGAGGAGTAACCTCTCTGTCTTTAATTGCTAGTTACTGCCTCCTTGTTTTAACATAACAAACCATTTTAAGAAAAGAGTGTTAACTCTTTACCTAATTAAGAATTAGCTAGTGAATTCCTGGTTCCCCTCTAACAGACAGCAAAATGCCACTTGAAGAAAATCAAGATTTGAGTACTTTTTAGTAGGTGGTGTCTCTAGACCAACAATCAGTTCTGATGAACCAACATTGTCTTTTATCACATGGAAGAGTCAGACACAGATACAAAATCACCATGCTAATGCCTCCTTTTAATATTGACTTTGAGATATTTTGTCAGGATTTAAAACACCATTTCTTGACAGCTTAGACTGATCTGAGCTGTGTAACACGCAAGTTTTTCATACTATCCCCGGAACACGCACCTTGCAGCAGCAGTGCTTGTGCAGCCAGGAATTACATCGTTCTAAGGATGTGATTGAGAAGCAAGCTGTCTTGACCCCCATAAATAACGAGTTTCCAGCTGAATCAGCTCCTTGAGTGGCTCACCATGCTGTCTTTACTGAAGAGGAAGAGAACAGATGGTGGTGATATGGTAAGAAGCTGTGCTGCCATAGCTGCCGACACGCATGCTGTTATCTGCAGAAAGTGTGAGGGAATTTGAGGTAGTTTGTCCTCATAGCTACACTACAACGTATAAATCAGATGTACCACGCACTAACCCTGCTGCACACAAGCACGCTCTCGTTTCCATTGGATTGAGATTAAATTTGGATCTCCTACTCCCCAGGCCAGTGCCCCAACGACTCGCTGTAGGCAGATCTGCACACCAGGGCAATCTGTACTGTGTGGGCACAGAGCTCACTACATTTACTCAGGTTATGAATGTAAAAGCTGCCAAAACCAAATTAACAGTTTAAGACTTAAATTGTACTCCTCTTACAATGTTTAAGGCTGATTATCTTACTTCCAAACAGCTATACAATTCCAATTTTTATAAGCACAGTTTATGTTAAGCCTCTCATGCTCCTCACCAAAATCCAATGCCTATTTGAGGGCTAATACAAATGTCTCTTAAGCTGTCAAGTTTTTAAGTGACCACAAAACAACCTTTGGACAACTATTGTAATAGCCCTGCCAAGGGAACATTCTTGAAGCATGAAAGATGTCGTTAACTTGGCCGGATGTTCTTTGTGAAACAGCCAAAGGTTACTAGAAGTCTATATTTGTATCCTCGGCAATTTCATCTGAAGGTCTGTTGACTAGCCAGTTAGCTGATGTCGGTCTCTCCCTACAGAGCTTCACAAGCTCAGGATTGTGTCTTTGATTTGATTATCATTCCAGTCTGTATGACAGTAAAGATATATTTTTTCCTGGAAGACTCATTTCCAGAAAACTGTACTGAATATTATTTTCATTGCTGAGTGGAAAGATTACTTTGCCACTGGCCACCAGCCCCTGCCAGCTTCGGTGGGACTGTTCAGCCAAATTTTCATTTAAAATATGTGCACTCTTTTAATATCTGGGGTTTATAGCTCTACGTTAAATTTTACAGAATAAAACCTAAACAGTGTGCTCCTTCATCCTCTAAATAAAAATAAATACTTTTTAAATACACACTTTAGCAATTAAATTTGATGTAACACTATCTGAATTACACAGTGCAAACCACTAGATGGCACTGAATGAAGGTCTTTAAAAAGAACTGATTCGAATAGAACATTGTATTTAAAGGATTTAAGTAACCACAGACGAGTATTACGCTGATCACTAATTGCAGACTTCATTAATACAAACCAATTCAAAACTCTGAAGACAAGCCTCACCCCTTGCATTGTATGAAGGCGCCAATCCTTTCCAAAGGAAGTTCAGCGGCTGTCACGCCTGTCCTGGGGAACACAGGTGCTTCTGCCAGGCAGGGAGGCCCAACCAGCACCTCCTTCTCCAGGAGGCTCAATCAAACCATTTGCTCCAGCAACCTGTGCCAAGGGAGGAGCAAGAACCGACGTGATTCTTTGCATTTTGCATGCCGTTTTCGTGTCATCCGTTTTTTTGTCTTTGCTTCCAGTAGGATATGAGAGGCTTTCCGTCGCAGTGAGATGATGGCCAGCTAGCTGCACAGCACCTCGACTGACAGCAGCAACCTGACGTATTCAGTGTTGTGCAAGGCACAATAGGGAAGGCATTGCGGGAGGAAGCACTTTCAGTGCATCACGCCCCGTAGCAGGCTTTTATTTCATCATGTAAGTAAAACTGCAACAGTCCCCGTGCCAGGCCCACCCAGGCGCGGCTCCCCACCCGCAGCGGGCCCAAGGCCTCAGAGCAGCCACACTCGTGCCAAAGCCCTGCCTATAGTGAAACAGAACTGCGGCCTAACGGAACGGAGCGAGGCCGGTCCGCGGAGACCGACCGCCTTCACCCCAGCCCAGCCGCCCCTCAGCCGGCCGCCGAGCTGCGCCATCCCTGCAGGCCGCGGCCCGCCCACAGGCGGGAAAACAAGGCCCAGCCCAAGCCCCACCCCCGGCCGCGCGCCCCCGCGGCCGCAAGCGCTCCGCCCTCCTCCCCATTGGCTCCGCCGCCTTCCACGTGATCAGCCCCCCCGCAGCTCAGCGGCNCTCCCCCACCCCACCCCCCCCGCCGAACGGGCCAGGATGAGCGGCGAGGACGGGAACGAGGAGTTCTACCGGCAGCTGCAGCTCCAGCAGCAGTACGAGGCCGAGCCCGGCGGTGGCGAGGGCGAGTCCGATCCCTTCACCTACGTGGACCCGGCCGATGGGGCCGCCTACGAGTGGGACCGGGAGAAGAAGGCCTGGTTCCCCAAGGTGAGTGCGGGAGCCGCCTCAGCGCTACCTGGGGGCGGGCGGGCGGCCGGGCCCGCTCGGGGCTCCCTCCCCCCTTCCCGCGGTGAGGAGCGGCCTCCTCGCCTGGCTGCGGCCCTCGGAGGGGGGGAGCCTCAGGGAGCGCCTCTCCCTCCTCCCGCACCGCGCCCTGGGGCAGCTCTTTCCCCGTGGCGTGCCCAAGTTTCCCTGAGGAAGGGTGAGACCGAAGAACAGCGGGTGGTGGGTCTCCTCACCACGGAGGTGTCTCACTTGTCTGGATTCAGGATTCTGGGTTTGCAGATGGCTGCTGCAAAGCCTGTAGCACTGAAACACTCTTTTTTGCAGGCAAAACCACGGCAGCTGGCGTTGTCTCCATCTGTAACCTCACCGGCTGCTTTCTGCTTTTTGGTTGGGAAGAGCTGTAGGTTGGCTTTTCTCCTTGGCTGTGAATCTGTAGAATGGCTCGGGCCTGGCATGAAGTCACAGCTATATTTGTGGATCTTAACGAATTGGTACTGCCTTTGACATGCTTAGGGTTCTTTATCACAGTAGCTGTGGTGATCTTTGTCTTTCTGTTGGCAGTGAAGAAGTGAACTGGTCTGTTAAGAGGTCTAGGTGAAAGTGGAATAGTATATTCCTCTTCTGTTTTATTGTTATCTGAAAATGATGTGTGTGTAAAGATGTCTTGTTCCTTCTCCTTAGTTCTTGGAAATGCACTTGAAAATTAAGGGTATTTGGTTTAGAGGCATTCCACAGAATAGAAACATTACAGTTTTTAATTTTTTTGTAATTAAATATTTTAAGTATAAAAAAATGAACTTGCTGTAACAATGTGGCTCTTCAAGGAACATAGGGAACATAGGGGAGGGAACATAGATCTAAGGTGTTGAGCTAATCTACTGATCTGCAAGTGAAATGGTAGTTTTGTTACCATATAACAATGAATGAGCACAATTACTTAATTCACAAATATCGAGACATTTTATAGCATATACTTGATGAATGTATTGTGCTGGTTCTTATTTGTAACTCTGAATTCATCGCAGTTCAGAGAATCTGAGTGAGAATGAAGCCTGTTGTGCCAAGTTTATACGTGTGTAAACCTAGTAAAGTGTCCATGTAGCAGATGGCTTACAGAGGGGTAAAAGCATGTGAAAAATCCAGACTCACAAAGTGAAGCAGTGGAGAACTGAGTATCCCTGGCTCCCTGTGGAATACTATATCCAGTAAGCACAGTAACTTTTAAAAAGGTTCTTCTTTTTCTTTTTTTTCTTTTTTTTCTTTTTTTTTAAATTTATCTCTTCTTCTCAGGAGCATTGGTCTTTCTTAAATGCCTTTCTTACCTCAAATTTCCTTCTTGGAGAGGAGATAGCATTAAGGGTTGGACAGATTATATAGGAACAGCAAAGTTCAGTAGTAAATATAATGTATAGTAGACATTGGTGAAGATTCATTATGAAGCACTATGTGTCATCGGTAGGTCACCAAGCCAGAGATCATATCTCAGGTTACTTCATTTTGCTGGTGATTATTCAACAGAATGTTTTATCGAAATAAATGTAAAATACTGCAGGAGCCAGAAGTTGTAGTTCTTTCTCTACTCCATGAGCAGTAATAAAATTCCTTATCTCTGTTCTCTGGCAAAAGATTACTATATTCTGACTGGTCAAATCATCATCTACAGACTAGTATTGCACTGCTACTCTACTCTGGGAATTGAGTGCCTGTTGAACTTCTACTAAAGCATATTTCAAAGCAGTGCAAAAAGTTAATGATATTAACGGTCAGCATTCCTCAGAAAAAATTGGAGACAGTCAGATATTTAATAAAAGTGATTGCAGCTTTGTGTATTATTTAATGGAGGGTTTTTTTCAATGGTACTATATTGACGTATACCAACTTTTTATAGTCCTTCACAGACATAGCACAAAATCGCATGTTGAATTCATCTGCCTTCCTTCATCACTTGCCATGAAAAAACAGATGCTGGATGTTTTCTGTCAGTGGAGAGTATCTGTTCTTCGTTTGGTTAATCTATTCCTTTCCATTTCAGTGTGACCAGTAGTTAATTACGTACTAGCATGTCCTGTAGTATTGTATTTCTTTTCCTATAAGTTTAATTGCCCAAAACTGTACAAATGTGTGGGTGTGGAGTTCTCCACCAGAACTGGACTGAAGCCCCAAGTAAGAAATTCTGTGAGTGCTTGTTTTCTGTGCAGGCATGGTATGACATAAGTTCCAATAAAAGCCTTTACACTTGTATGAATTCCTTTATGCTTGCAAAAATGCATTTTAAATTGAAGTAGTTGTAGTTTGTATGTATGGTAGGATGATAGCATATTATGGAAAAAAAAGTCTTTGTTATTGACTGGCAAAATTTGACAGTCCATGGTAGGTAATTTGTTAAGAATAAATTTAGCTTTACATGGAATACGGTTTTTCCCTGAAGTTTAAAAAGTCTGCTGCAGGAAGACAGCTCGTCATTGCAGGTTTAATCAGTAATTTATCAGTAAGTTCTCTGATGAAAACGAATAATATTGTTCACCAGAAAGTTTAAAAGCTTCGAATTCTCTGGATTTCATCAACTGTGAAACTAAGGATTTGCTAAGATTGCTAGTGTCAAATGTAATGAACCTGATTAGAACACAGTCCTCTTCTTCACCAGAGGTGGTTGTACTATTCCTTTCTCTTGACATTGCATTATGTCACGTCTATAAGAGCAGCCATTTACGTTCCTGATCAAGGTGTGTTGCAAATGTTGTTTAGTGTAGGAGCTGTTTCATGCTAAACTTTTAAGTTTTATGGGGCTCCACAGCATCTTGTGTTATTCATGACAAGCCTGTTACTGTCAATTCTGCATTTTTGATTTGTCATAATAAAAGCTTAGACTTGAAACCTCTAGCTTCAAATCACTACGGAAGATAGGAGATTGCATTATTATCATTGACACTTACTACTGTTCATTGTGCCCCACTCTTACAATAGCTTAATGACTTTTGAATACAGACGAAGCAAGTGCAGCACAGGTCACAGTCAGATAAAACTTTCAAAGGTTAAGGCTCAGCTTTGGGAATAAATCACTTCAGAGCATGTAACTTCAGAAAATACTTCATAGTGCAGTGATGCTAGCAAAATCAGCTGTGACATAGTATCTTTCTGCATGTCATTGCTAGTGGCTAGTATTAAAATTTACCTGGCTGGAAACACTGGGTGTAATTCGTAGGGGTTTTTGTTTTGGTCTCTAAAAGATAGACATTAGGCAATCTTATATTTTATCCCAGTGTAGTATCTCTGTGGAAAAGAGCCAGCTAATTATTTATCTATTAGAGGGATAGAAAGCAGAGTGTACAGCCTTATAAACAGTGTGTTAAGATACGTCTCCGTCTAAGTGCAATATTTATTGTCTATCAACAGAAATACGTGCCATCTCTAAAAATGCTTGTATGAAAAGGCAGATGCCTAAAAATGCCAGTCATTTGTCATCTGTGGATAAGTTGTTGGCTTACCTTCAGTGTCACTTTATCTTTTCAACATGGTCAGGAGTGCTTGGTTTCTGTCCTTCATGCAAATCTAATTTATGTGGAGAGCAGAAAGCTCTCCACATAAAAAGGCAGAACTTGTGAAATGTTTATTTAAAAACTTCACGTGCTGTATGGAATTAGCATATTGATCTAGTTCAGGTAACGCCTGAACTGATTGTTCTTGTTGTGTGTATGGCTTTACAAAGATGAATTAAAAACACTTTTAAAATACCGTTATTTTCTATGTTGCTGGATTAGAAAATGACCATCATCAAATGAACATTAAAACACAAACCTGAATTTGCAGTTCTTGAAAATTTTGAATTAATTTTCTTAATGTCTTTTCAGATAACAGAAGATTTCCTGGCAACATATCATGCCAACTATGGCTTCAATGCAGATGATATAGACAGTTCATCTGCTTCTGGCACAGCAACTGAAAGTAAGCAATCAGTAAGTTCTAAGACATCAGGAACGCAACCATCAGCAAATGAGAAAGGACCACAACAAACAGATCCAAAACAAAAAGCAGAAAAACGGAAGCTTGAGCCAGGTAAATGACAAAGGGTTTCCCTCTGTGTAGGCTGCAGCCTGAATAGTACTGAGTGGAAACTGGCAGTTGTTCGGTGTTATCGTGTACAGCAAAGATATGGGAGGTTCTGGAAATTTCCAGAATGATTTTGAAATTGTATGGTACTTCATAGGTATCCTCCTAAGTCCATATACAGAGTGGGGGGGAAAAAGCAAGTTAAGGTGTGTTCAGAGCTTTTCCTGTTAGCAAGCAAAAATCCTTAGACATCTGACAGAATGTGAACATTAGTGGATACTCCCATGTTTAATATATTGGCATAACTGAATTAAAACTCTTGCTTTTAGGTTGGTTTCATGTTGAAGAAGACAGAAACACAAATGTTTATGTGACTGGTAAGTAATAGTGTTTATTTATGTAATTTGAGCTGAATGTGGCAAAAGAGACTTGTGTATGTCTCACTGACTTCTAATATTGTCTATTCAGTCTACAACTTGCAAGCTACTTAACGCTGTGTTCCTGACTGCATAATGTCTTTGTGACCTTTGAATTGCAGATGTGGGAAAGTAATGTAAGGGACATACTCTATGCTTTTATCTTTTAAATGTGATATTCTGTGAACTGTGTCAGCCAAGTCACTAATCTATTTTTAAGTAAGCTACAGCCAAGAAAAACAACTTCTATGAGCTCCTAAGGAATAGGATAATGAGAACAAGTTTATAGTAAGATAGTCACAGAAACTTACACGCTTCATCTCTTAAAATTCTGCATCCAGGCCAAACTAGCATGGAACATTCACGTAATGTTCTCCTCCATTTTGTTTTTTGTTCTTGCCCTCAATTCAAAGTTCAGACTTTAAGGACTCTATATATAATCAGTTGCTTTTTTTGTTGAATTTGTGGATGGAGAAAATAGTCATCTGTTTATAGGTTGGGTGGGTTTTGTTGTTTGTTTGTTTGTTTTTTGTCTCTGATCCCTAGAGGTGCAGTGGAACTTAAAACTTAGGCAAGGTAGTTACGTTTGCATAGGCCATTGTGTCCACTGCAATGTCGTATCACGTATAGCACTAAAGCTCTAGGTCTGCATATTAGGGAGCACAAAGATGTTGCTGTATGCTACACCTATTAAAAACTAAAAGGATTTTCAAAATATTGGTATGAAGTAAAGTATACAAGGTAATATAAAAAATATTGGACCGAAGGGCAATGGTTTCTTACAAGGTATGTCAGATTTCATCCTTAAGATTGATACCTTTCACTTAAAGAAACACTGTGGAGTTTTTGTTCTAATGAGGTTTTAAAACAAATTGAACGTACTCAAGTCTTCTGTTTTAATTTATTTTGCAGGTTTACCTCCAGACATTACAAAAGATGAATTTATACAAGTCATGTCAAAATGTGGCATAATTATGCGAGATCCTCAGACAGAAGAACACAAAATCAAACTGTACAAAGATAAGGAAGGAAATCTTAAAGGAGATGGTCTCTGTTGCTATCTAAAGGTCAGTGGTGCACTGAAATGCAGTTTTCCTTCCTGCTGAAGATACCTGTGGCCACTGTTTCAGAATCATAGTCAGAAGATTCTTGAAATGTCTGAAGTATAACTTAGAATTTAGTTGTCTGTTTTAAAAACTTATTCCAGAAACTCCCACTTATCAGCTTGTGCACCTTACTCCTTTCCTCTTATCCACCCCCACCCTCCCCCTGAAAATGTCCATAATACCTGCTGAATGTGTCTCTACATGTTTCTGTTTTGGGTGCCAGTGATTATGGGGTGAAATGGGGGACCTCGTCACCTTTTACTTTGAAAATATGCCACTGTGTGGTCAAGAATACAGAAATAACGAGACAGGAAGGAACATACTGTAGTCCTGTTTTTACAGCTTTTAGTTGAGAACTGGTTAGGTTCAGAACTGTACTCGCGTTCTATGTTAACCTAGAAAAGTTTAGGCTGCAGTACTATTTCCTTCATGTCTTTCACATTTGGAAAGTTAGTGTTTGCAAGTGCAATCTACTTCAATTCTGCAAGAATCTTCAGGCAATACTAAATCAACTGCCTTGTAGTCTGTGCTAGTTTTGTAATTTTAGTAGTTAGGGCTGTTTAGGGCACACATGTAAAGACACTCTCCACTCTAAAGGACTTTTAGGAAAAGGTTAAAAATTAGTCTGAACATCTACTGTTCTTGGAAAAGTAATAGAAGCTCTATAGAAAATCAGCTTGCTTGACCATTACAGATCAGTCTCTGTGATGTATTTGAATGAAATGTATGCAGTTGCTTTTGGGAGCAGTAATCTACTATAACAGTGGTGAAGAAATACGCGGTTTTGATGAAAAAAAGCATTGCCAGCTGTGTGTCAAGAGACTTGGAAGACATACGGCATTATGGTTTTCAGTGGCAGGGAATTGATTCTTTGCACAATATTTGTAAATGTTATTGGAGTAATTTGACTGTGCCATGTGCTTTAAAGCTTGTGTTCTGTTTTATCTTCAAATAGAGAGAATCAGTTCAACTTGCACTGAGACTTCTGGATGAGGCAGAAATTAGAGGCTATAAATTGCACGTTGAAGTTGCAAAGTTTCAACTGAAGGGGGAGTATGATGCAAGCAAAAAGAAGAAGAAATGTAAAGACTACAAGAAGAAGTTGTCTCAACAGCAGAAGTTTGTATTTTTTATTTCAGTAAAACATTGCTTGAGTTCTAAGTGCTATTAGTAAAGTGCTGCTTTCTTTCAAATTCAATGCTAAGAGTTATGCAAAAATTGAAGTCCTATCTGACTACTAAATAGCTTAATAACATACATTTGGAGGGGAGAAACTCCTAAAGGTTGACATAATGAACTTCTTCCTGATTGACACATTAAAATAATACATAGAGAACCAAGGTCCTTTCAGTTATAGAAGAAAATATTACAACTTTGGGGAGATAAGACTTTTTTCCTCAGTGTGTGAGTGTGCAGTCAACAGACCTAGGATTACTTTTATAAGGTAATAACACTCTGGCTGTCCACTTATTGTTTGTATCATACTTTAATAGTTGCAAAGGGCAAGAGGTGCTAGTTTCCATGGGAGCAAATACTAAAATATCTCTGTAGATTCCCCCAGACCTCTCTCTCTGGTATAAGATATGCTGGTTTTTTTAATTGTACCTAGATTCATGCTTTTGTCACTTAAAAGTTGTTTTTCTGCCTTTTGGAACCAAGAAGATGTGGATTAAAGAAGAAAGAAGTTTAAGTATATTGGACTCTTAATATTTTAATAAAAGCAGCATTTCACTCAACGTTTTAAATAGTAATGCAAAAGTGTTTTGCCATAGTTAAAGGGAGCAAAGTCTACGTGACATCTTATCAATTAAAAATAAAAGTAGATTGAAATGTATCTTCCTCAGAGATACACTGCCAGTTCTTGCTGTAAGAAGTCTACAGTGTGGAGAGAGAAGTATAGAGATAATGGACTTCCATTTGACAGCAATAAACTGACTTCAGTTGGTGTTCCTTTTGAGTGGAAGAGTGTAATTTACTTGCTACTATCTTCATTGGAAATCTTAAGTTTTCTTCAGCTGAAGTGGCAGATACAAGAAGGAACTTAAACAGGATTTTTTTTTCCTCCTAAATAGATACTGTGATGTAGAAGTGTAAGTGAATGTGTCTGCTTTTTGTTTGGGTTTTTTTGTTTGTTTGTTTTATAATAAGATACAAAGTAGACATTTCTACCAGAAGTATCATTTTTCATGAGAAGGCAAAGTCATAGAACAGATGCGCTGAGATCCATTGCTGGTGTGTGGTGGCTCTGTACACTGTAGAATAAAACACATCTTGCACCAGTGCCTGTATTAGACTCAAGATGTTCTTGCGTGTTTGGTAAAATTTAACTACTTCTATTTAAAGGGAATTGTGGATCTCCTTTTTTTACAAAATAAGTTAAAAAATGGTAAAATATTGACTTTGTTATTATACTTGGCAGCAGGTGGTTCCTGTATCTGAGCTGATATTAGGAAGGAATTAAAACTTGAAGATTGCTTTTTCAGTGTATAAGCAAATGCTTTGATTTTTAAAATAATTTATATTTCCTCTGTGAGTATTTAAGTACCTTAAAACCTCCACTGCTTTGTAGAAGTGGTAAAACTGGATGATTATTGCATTCTTTAGAAGAGTAACTTAACTCTTTGCATCAAAATACATGTTTTAGTTGATGTATTGCAAGAAATGCCAAATTAATGATTTTTTTTCAACAAATACTTGTAGAAACTGAAGAGAGCCGCAACAATATCTTCTTACTGTTGCTTCATTTCATTAGACAGCTGGATTGGAGGCCTGAGAAGAAAGATGGCGCTACTCGAATGCGACATGAACGCATCGTTATTATCAGGAATATGTTTCACCCAAAGGACTTTGAGGTAGGAAGATGCAGTTTGCTACTGTAGATTGTGCTGTTATAGTTAATATTGTCTGAACTTTCTGCCATAAGAATTTTAGCAAACTCCTAGGCAGATGAGAACAAAATTAAACTTACTGTTTGGGCAGGGTTTTTCCCTGTGTCGAGCATCTGTTTAAAATTCATTCCTCTATTTCCAAAAAGCAAGACAAAGATACATGTTTTTCAAATCAGCCTTTTTCACTGTGTGTATCCTGACAATATTCCTTTTTGGGATGGAAAGAGGAGTAGACAGTAACTGTGTTAGAATGGAGAAGCGAGCATAAAAGCCTTATTGAGTAGCATTTATTAAATTCACATAAGAGCTGTCTGCCAACTCCCAAGTGGCTTTGAAAATGCAACATAACACTGAATTTCTGAACTTTTAATAGATGGGCAGATGCATTCCATTGGGGATTGAGCAAAAACGAAGCTGAGAAGTGCTTCTGTTTAATCTCTGATTGCATTGCAGGAGGATCCCTTGGTGCTAAATGAGATCAGAGAAGATTTGCGGACAGAGTGTGAAAAGTTCGGTCAAGTGAAGAAAGTTCTGATATTTGACGTAGGTGTTTTTTACAAGTTGCGTTGGCAGAATTGCTGTAATGTGTAAATGTGCAAAAGGTTTAGGATTCTTTAAGTATGAGTAGAGCGTTTACTTGGTTTTGTGTGTTTATTTTCTGGAAACTTGACCTAATCTTCTACTATTTTAAAATTAGCTGGTTTGGAAATTAATTTATAAGCACCTATCTACTTGAGCCTATGTGAAGGCAAACTCGTAATTCTTCCCAGTAACTTGGATACGTGTCACAAGTTTGGAAGTTTATAAATACATTTATTGAGAGCTAAACTAGCTGAAATGCTTGTTTTCTGTGTTCAAAAAGTCTGTTCTGAGTACAGTATAGAACAAAATGTATGAACTTGCTAACTGAGTTTTTCATACGCAATTGTGTATGATCAGGATAGAGCTATATCCTGGTGGATTTTTGTAAGTCTGAAAGATCTTGGAATAAATATACTATTTAGAAAACTATTAAATGAATGTTGTCTCTCCTCACAGCGACACCCTGATGGCGTGGCTTCTGTGTCATTTAAAGAAGCAACAGAAGCTGATCTGTGCAAGCTAACTCTAAATGGAAGGTGGTTTGGTGGCCGTCAGCTGAGTGCTGAAACGTGGGATGGTGTAACGGATTATCAGGTAGCCTTTCATGGTCCTATTTCATCAAATATTTCTTCCAAATTGAAAATCTGTTTTAATTTGAGAAGTGCTTGGTGTTCCCATACCTTTCCCACACCTGCCCCATCGTGCTTCTTGTCAAATACTGCTAGGACAGCTCAGAAAAATCATCCTTAATTATTCAGTTCAGCAAAAATTTAAAGGACCTGTTTGATGTTAAAAATTGTGTGTTGGAGATGTCAAGTTAGAGGATTAGTCACTGGATGTACAGTAGTTCAGCAAGACTTATTGAAGTCTTGAGATATTACTGCAATATAAGTGTGTAAATCTGTGTAAATATACATTTTTACAAGAATGGTTTTGTAATGATGCGTACAAACATATCTTTAATAGGTGGAGGAGACTGCAAGAGAAAGGGAAGAAAGGCTGAAGGTGTGGGGATCATTTTTAGAGGATCCTGATGCAAAGGAGCAGCAACCTACATCTGATTCGGATTCCGCAACAAGTAGCGTTAAACTGCCTGAAGGCAGACAACCTTCAAAAGTTAACGACACATCTAAGGATGTAAATGATGAAGGCCATAAGAGGGAGAATAATGGTGAGGGCATTAATGAAGATGGTGCTCCATCTACAGACAGCAGCCTTGCAGGCAGTGATGTTGAAGCAGATACATAACATCTTTAATGCTTTATGAAAGCATGGTTTTTAGGGTGATGTTTGAGTTTATCCCTCTCTTCAGGGTGACTGCAGACAATGTTCATATGAATATATGCGTATTAGAATGTCATCAACTGTGTGCTTTGAAGTTTTCATTAAAAGCAGTATTTAATGAGATTCAAAAGTTTGTATTAATTGGCTGTTCAGGTAAAGTAACTCAAGTTGCCAAGAATGCAGTAAAACTCATCAGGCTTCTTCTGTTCTAACTATGCTTGTCAGTGTTTCATTATGTAAGTGTGAAATATGTTCCAACCCTTAAGTTTATGTAACTATATGTAACTTAAGTAATGCAAAACTATTGCAAGATCTGTGGATTTTACTGTTAATTTTCCTGTACCCCTTGGAACTTGGTATCTCGTCCTTAAAAATTACTCTTGTCCTGAGTACTTTGGATCATTTTATGGAACAGATGCTGTGATACATACAGGGCGAATGCATTGGGTATGTTGCGATTCATTAAGCAGCAAATGGTAAGGGTAGTACCAAGTTGAAAATGTAAAGGAAGTGGAAAACAAACAAGGTTGCCATAGCCAACGTAAGGCAAACTGAGTGAAGATAGATTATTAAATTGCAGCATTCAGTAAATACCTTTTTCTTCCCCCATTTAGATCTTCTGTTGAGGGTTAGATCTTCTGTTGAGACTGGAATTACATCGAGGAGACTAGAAATGCATGAGCACAGACATTCTAGGCCATAATGAAATAGGACTGATCTTAAACTCTGGTGGTCTGTATGCTGTAGGTACACAAAACAGGCTTTTGATTGATGGGTTGGCTCTGTTTAGTTTTTACTTTAATATTAACAGTAAGGGGTTTCGTTTGACTTTGTTAGAATGATGAGTGTGAGTTCTCGTCAACATTTTGGGTTAGCCTTACATTGCTCTCCAAAGTGGGGAGGCTCTCCCATATATCATAAAATTTTAAGGCTTTTGGCAACTTGAAATACAGTTTGTTGTGCAAAAGTTAGAAACTTGAAAATATACTTTCAAATAATATTCTTTTATATGGAAAAAACAAATGCTAGCCCTCTTAGTAATATTTCCAAAAGAAGGATTTAGGAGACATTCTAACTTAAGATATCTTAGTAAGTGACAGGCTTTCAAAAATAACTTTGGGGGAGCTGTTTTGGGCATAGTTGTTCTTAATTTAGAATCCAGGGTTTTCGATACTGAAGGATAGAATATGGATTTAGGCACTAAACAAAATATTGGTGCTAAATTCATAGCACGCTGTTCATGTGGATGTTTGCTAGTGTACGTTTGTAAGGAGGATCTTTCTGAGTTTTTTAATTCATATGGATTGCAAGAAACCATAGATGCTAGTTATTATATTTCCATCCTGAAGTATTCAGAATACTCTGAAAATTGATGTTTTCAAACTGTGCTCTGAGATTGCCATCTATATTTTTTTCCAGAAGTCTTTATGATACTCTACGTTTGTTTTGGTTGTTTGGGCTTTTTTTCATAATATTCAATATGTATGGGTAGCTACGCCAACCAGAGTGTCTAAGTTACCACTTCCCATTGTGGTTATAAATTGTATCTTTTTTGTGACAAAATATCTGGTCTTAGAACAGAGATGATAGTTGAATTCAGGGTTTAAAAGTCTGTGGGCTCATTAACAAGCTGGCATGACAAATTTCCAATTTTGAATTGCATTATAAAGAAGAGCTGTAACTCTTGCCAGCTGAGAAAGACCACTTTCTTATATTTACAAGTGTGCAAAATGTACATTTCAGCAAAAAAGGTGTTTAAACAATTTAGGGAATCTGAAATACTGCCTGGTTGTAGCTGCACATAGCAGCTCCGGGTTGTGTTGGTTCTGCCTTAGTTATTTTATTGGTAAAAAGCACCATAGATCTTTGAGTGCTGGAAGTTTTGGCGTATGAAAAGTGTAATTTAGTGTGATGGGTATTGCTTTCAGTGCTCCTTTTTTTTTTTTTTTTTTTCTTCCAGCTTCTAGACTCCAGGCTTTAGATCTGTTAGACTATTGTGTTTTGTTTAGGTTTTTTTGAGAGCCTAGTCATATAGCACTCTACACAGTTCAATCACCTGTTTTACAGTGCTATTGCAACTGATATAGGGAAACTATTGACAAATGTATAAATATTGTACAGTTCTATGAAGCCTTATCATGGTATCAGATATAAAAAATAAGGCTAGTGTTAGTGTTTGCAAAAAGACTTTGAAAAATAAAGAATCATTATATGTGCAGTAACCTTCCTCTCTCCAATTGATGTACAAATTTGATTGGCTTGCTTCAAAAGTCAAACGTGATGTTATTCTTTTCACCGTTTCCTCTAGACTTCACACTGAAGTAGAGCACCAACAAAGACTGAGACCAAATGCTTTACTGGCTTTCCTATTAACTAGGATCCTTAAGAAAATAAAAACTGTTTTTCCATGAAAATATGTTGTTCTGAAGTGTGCCATTACACTCAAACTGGTATTTTCCTTTTGTCTACCTCTGTTTATTCCCCAGTAAAATGTAAAAATATATTTTTATAAACTATTCATTGAGTTATTGAGGCATGTAATAGTCTATGGAGAGGTTAATGCAGCTGTGACTTTCTTTTCAGCAGATTTTCATTGAGACCGAATTCTTTTGATGTTTTCTTTTTTAAATGATGCAAATTTTTATAAATTAACCTGAACAAGAACTAAAATTTTTTCATAAAACTTTAAATTACTATTTTGAGGTATGATTATGAAAATCTTGTAGTATAGCACAGTAATGTTTAATACCAAATTTTAACAAATCTGAAGCTGAACAAGCTGAGTTGCTTTTTAAACTTACATTTTTTCTGACTGAGCAGCATCATAAATAAATCAGTAAGAAGTTAAAACCCCAATGAAATTTTCACTATATTTGTTCTTTAATTAAGCATGCTTTCTAATGGCTTGTCTTGCTCATTAGAAGTGACAAAATCAAACCTTTTCCTCAATTTCTAATTGTTCTTAGGTTCTATTCCAGTGTTCCAGTATACTGCATGTTCCTTCAGCCCTAGCCTTTTGCTGAGAGGTTCATTGGAGAAAAGCTGTCTCCTTCCCTCCGTATATTATGAAAACAGTAACTAGCAGCAGGTTGAAACAATTTGTGGATAATTGTGGTTGCTTAGTTTTCAACTAGAGAAATAGCTGTTGCTATTAATTCGCATAGTGCGATAAAATGGATGTGAAGCCACTTCAATGGAACAGCAGAAAGAGTATTAACTGACTGGTACTTCAGCGTACTGCGGCATAGATAATCACTTTCTTAACCACACAATACAAAATCAGTTGCTTAGCTTCAAGATAGATTGGTAGTTTGCTTTACCATCAAACACTATTGAGTGGTTTGCTGGCAAGGTAATTGTACGGAGTTACAAGTAGCCATCAGAGACTTCACAGTTTAAGGAGCATGGCCCAGGTAGACATCTGGAAACAAAAAGCCCTAAAAGAAAAGGCATGTAAGTTGTAGCAGGTTCTCGAATGTTAATATACAGCTGTAAAGAGAGAATTAGTTTCATTTTGCATCAAAATGTTTATCTGTTTCTCCTGCTGACTTTTTTTAATTACTTTTTTTAATTGAATTTCAGTCCCTCGTACAACTTACATTTTGTATAAGGATTGCAATTCACTTAAAATCATTAGTATGTTAAATGCAGTGCATTTTTAGCTAAAACTTGTCCTAGCCATGATTCAGTTAAGGCTATTCTATTTACAATTACAAATACTTAGCTTAATTCACTTAAGAAAACTTAAAGGTATTGGATGCTTCATAGAAACTCAAGCTTGCCTTTAAATTTTCCAGTAAAATCGATATCCATACCCTGAATTCTTGAACTGTATAACCTAATCAAATCCTTAAAAACAAAAGATACCTATAGATTTTAATTGGATTTTAAATTATTTTTATTTCTGAATTTGAGGAAACATACTGCAGTATGATAAATGAATTATGTAAGTTGTGTACTTGTGTTGATTTGACTTGTGTGTATTTTAGTGCTCATTATACAAGGCTTGAAGTCTTACTGTCAGGATACTCTGAAAGTTCTGTCAAATATTTATAGAATTATGAAATCTTTTGCAGCAAATTGTTTTTTGCTCATTCTGTAATATGAAAGTATATTGTTAGATTAAACTTTTCAGTAAGTTGACTTGGAATTTTTCTGACAGGTTATTTTATTTCGATAAGTTAAATTGATCATTTTCACTTATCCTTTAGAAAACCAACATTTAAAAAAAAAACATTTGAATAGTATCTAGATCTGTGACAGCATCTGAGAATCCCTTGATTTGTCTTCAATTTTGTTTCTTAAAGGGGTTGTGTTTTATACTACCTTTTTAATAAACAAACTCGTGACCAAAACAAGTCTTTTCTGATTAGTTTTGAGATAATGTATTTGTCTTACTTTTTTCTTCAGTAAAAGATAACCATAGCATTTGATACACAGCGACTTCAGTTTTAATGTTCCAGAGGGTTCCAGCTGGAGTCCAGGAGACATGTTGCTAGAACTGTAAGTGTTTACAGTGGGACTTGGTATTTGTTCCCTCTGTGGGTTTTGTCTCCAACTTCATTCTGGTTTGGTGTGTTAATGGACCTTGCGTGGTAACAAGAGGAATGACTGCAGACACCAGGGTTGCAACTGAGGGTGTGGGGGAGTTGTTAAGGACAAGCTGAATTTCAGTTTTTATTTTCAGAAATGAAGATATATTTATTGGTCATTCAAAGCTTAACATTTTGAATGCTTAAAATGCACTGGAAATCAGTTTTTTCGATTCCTGTACTCTAAAGGAACAGGGATGATAATCCTATTTTTACCCAGTAGTTCTTTAGGGTGTTCACCTTGGATCTTTAAACTGATGTCATCTAACAACCTTAAGTGTTTTAACCGCCAACCTAAGAGGAAATTTTTGAATGAGGTCTTGAAAAGCTTCAGCAGAAGAAATCTCTTGTTATATGAAACAGCTTAGGAAAGGGGATCAAAGAATGAGTGAGTAAGATATCAAGGGCACTTGCCCTGCTGATGGACTGGAATCCAGTCTGTCTCACAATGGAAATGTGTTTATGCAAAGAGTGTGCCAATAAAAGGCTAAGCACCATCCCAGGAAATCTCACAGCCTGGTAGTTAAGTTGTTCTGGGAGATGGCAGAGGGGTGGATTCATGCGTATTTAGGCAGAGGAAATTGGATTGTGGTCTCCTACTTTCTGACCGGGTCAGTAAACAAACTCTTGAACTACTGAGTAAAAGACATAAAGTCACCAGTTTGGTGACTCGAGTTCCCCAGTGTATTTTTCCGGTTGTGACTGGCAAATCTGACCCTGATCCAGCATTTCTGGAATGGCTGCAATTTGGTAATTTTGGTTAACTTACTACAGAAAAACCCCAAACTACTTGTTTCTTGCTACAGCCCTTACAGGACAAGAACGGTATCTTTATTTTCTGAAGATTTCTGTAGTTATTTCAACAGATCCAGCAGAGAGGAGAGAGAAAATTTGTTATCCAGCTTATTCTGGGTTGGAGACAGGTGATCTTTTCCTTCTTGCAGATGTTTGTAGTTACACACTTAATGCTGAATGTGCTATAACTTGGCATAGGAAAGTCCTTACTGACCCTGGCCAAGTTTGGTTCTCTGCCATAACTTGTTTATCATCTTACTCTCAACTCTTCTGAAGTCCAGACACTGTCTTCTTTATTGTGTACACATTGTCATAAAAAAAAAAAAAAAAACCCAAACCCAAACCTACTTACAATCTTATTTTCCTCATTCCTGAAACCTCCTAACCCGGTTGACTTGTTGGAGTGCATTTCATGCATTCTTAGCAGATAGGCTGAAGGAAACGCCTAGTTCACTCGCAGCTAGAGGCTAGAAAGCGTGTAGGGAGTTCATGAACGTTGCTTGTCTCCTCCTGCAGTCACTGCAGAGTGCACACAGCCTGCTGGGGGAAGGATACCAAACTGCTGGACACAGCATGACCGTCCCACATCTGGAAAATCTTACTGGTGTCACACCACTTGTGACAGTGAGTTAAGGTAGGAGAATTAAATGATAATTTCAACGTATGTTCACTGACTTCTTCAAATGTTTCCTTAGTTGAAAGATACTTGATGAAAGAGAATGCCTACTTGGTAGATAATTGCTTAATACTTGGGAAGTGGAAATTTTTTCATTTTATTTACTTTTAAAACTGGTTTGGGCTGCATGAAACAGAGAACAGAGAGTTCCCTGTCTGATGCTACAGTGATGGGAAATCAATACTACTAGCAAGGGTGGGGAATGTGAAAAATACTGTAAAGTATTGTCACTTGTAGTGAGTAGTCAACAACATGTCCCTTAAACCTGTGTTGACCATACATCCTTGTTCACCTGAAGGACAAATAACTTGGATAATTACTTGCACTATTTAGCCATAATTAACCCATTCTGAGAGTAGTGTGAGGTGAGCTGGGTCTGTTTCATCCTGAGCTCCACTTCTATGTTTTGACAGCAGCTTGTGGCAGACACAAATCGGAAGGATTTCTGCCTTTTTTTGCAGACTTCCTGCTGGAAGACGGAAGAATGGGAAGTTGAGGTAACGAAGACCACAGTGCTCCAAATCTAAGTCCTGACTCTTGGGACATTAGATTCCTCATGTGCATATGATCACTGAGAGGACTGAGATATGACCTAGGTTATGTCCAGCCTTCTTATGACTACTTGTTGGAAAGCACAAGAGGTTTTTAAGGGAAATGAGAAAAAAAAAATAGATAAGTCACCATTCTTTCTTTAAGAAAATATATATTATTTTTCTAGCGTTCTAACTACTGTGGTCACAATTCACACAAGCATAACAACTGCTACACACCAATAAACAGTGCTAAAGGAGCTTACAATTAATGTCACGAGCAAGTTAAGCACGTTAATAAAGTGGCACAAAGACACAATGGCTGGCTTGCACTGAGTGAGGAACAGGAAAAATAGACCTCTGGGCCAGAGCTAATTCTTTGTAAATTGTATGTTGGTACACAGTGGTGGAGCCGTGTAGGAAGAGCTGGTTTGCTCCTTGCTGTCGAGATGGCCCGATATAGTCCTTTCTCAGGCTTTATGGTCGCTGGTGACTTTGCCAAGCTTTCACCGCTTGGGTTGGAATTTACAATGGCAAACGTTGGCCTCCAGCTGAGCAACCAGAAAGTTTCTTAACCTAAACAGTGGGTTGCTTTCTAAAACAAGACTGGGCAAAAATAGCGTCTCTTCCTGTGCTTGTTCTTCCGGTTGTTTGCCTGAGTTGTGCTAGTTCCTGCTCGTCTCGTGGGCCTTGAGAAGGTGCCTGTAAATTGGGAGGAAGGTTTTTTGGTTTGTTTTCTGTGTTTGGGAAAGTTTGGTCAGTTTTAAAGTTCTGAAAGATTGTCTTCTGAATCAGATGACTGTTACAGAGTAGGCCTTTGCATTTCCTACCTGGCAACCAACCTATATGTCTCCCATCCCCACCACTGTGTTTAGGTAGACTGGAGGCTGGAGCCGCCGAAAGGATTCAAGAAGGGCAAAGCAACAGAAATCCTAAGATGAGGACTAGGAACTTTTGAGTTTGAACATAAACTAGTAGTTGATGACAGGGTGTTAGGGCTAGCTGAGCAAGGGACTATGAAGGGGGAGAACTGAGCAGAGAATACGGGGGAGGTAGAGGTAACAAGCAAAATGAGACATAGAAGCAAATGATAAACATAGACAAGAAGTTTGTAGATGAAGGCTTAAGCATAAAAAGGAGGATAGATTACAGCTGGATAACCTTAATCCTCCTATTTCTTAATGTCTGAATACTTGGCTCTGCATCCTGAACAATCTTTTCATGTGTAAGAAACACTGAGAGACCATTTGGAGGCAGCCTTTGCAGATACTTCAGAATACTCTTTGAGACGCAAATGAGTGCAATGCTTATTAGGAAGCTTCTGAGGATTCGGAGATTTATGATTAGAAAAGAAATCAGATAAATGTATTGGAATAGGTTAAGCAACACTGCATTTTGCAGGGTTAGCTGGATGGAAACACAAATCTAATGATTCACTAGGTTTTGTGTGATACAACTGGCTATTGGCCAAAGGTTCCACTGTCTGAAAAATAACAGCCACCTTTTTGCTACCAAGGTAAATCAATTGTGCTATGCGGTGTGATGAGCTGACAATAAGGCTGGAAAATTGAATAGAAACAGCAGGCACTTCTCACTGCATTCATAGCCTGAGCATTGCTAAATATGATTTTGATTACAGCAGAACGTACAAGCTCCAGTTGTAGAACTAGCTCCCCTGCGGCCAGCAAGTGCACAAATGCATAAAAATGATGCTTCTCCAGGGTAAGCAGTGACGTTCCTTGTCCTACTCTTAACTGTATCTGGCAGCAGAGATTTTTAAGGAGAACAAAAAGGAGTCTTATAGTCTTCCGCTGACTTCCTGCAAACTATTTTAGAGTAATTCCTGCCTTATATCTTCTGGTTGAGCCACAGTGTGTGTTTTAGCAGTCTTGCTACCAAAGCTTTAAGCAACTGGCAGACCCATCATGTTCCTAGGTAAGTTATTTCAAACAAAAAAAAAAAAAAAGGGGGTTTTGTTTTGATTTTTTTTTTTTAATTTGAATTTGCCATAATTTGAATTTTCAGTAATTCAATCTGAGTGTCTTTTTCTAACAGGTGAAGCAACTAATTACTCTCAGAAGTATTTTCCTTGTGGAGGTCTGTGTTGACAGTGATCAAGGTACTTCAAACTTTACCTTACCTAAAGTTAGTGTTATTTTAAGCACCAATGAATATTTTTTCTTTAATTTTTTTTACTCTGTCAATTGTGGGTAGTCAGGGCCTGGCTACCCACAGTCAATATGTTTTTTGAACAATGCAAAAACCAGAATTGGGCAAAGCATTTGGTAAGCTCATCCTGAACTTCATCCAGTGTTAATGCCACCTCTGAATTATTTGCCTAAGTGCTTCAGTTCTCTCAGTACAGTTCCATCCTCAGGGCATATTTGCACAGTACTAGGTCCTATGCCCAGGGGAATAAAGATGGATGAAGAAAGGGTGAGAAATGACAGCTGGTGGATAGATGTGCTCATTTTATTCTTCAGTAGAGAATGGCATTGACAGGTAACTCATACAAGGTTGGTATCCATCAAGCCCTCTGCATCTCTGAGCCATTCACTGCTTTCAAGATGCAGTATCCCTTACTCAAGTTGCATATTGTACAGTTATATCAAACTTAGAGCTCACCACCAAAAGATAGTGCATTGAACGAGTTAAAGACTAATTGGACTCAAGTAGTCTGAGTGGGGAAAAATGCACTCCCATCACAATTCTGAAGAATGTAGTACATATTTATTGAAAGGTTTCTCCTTTTGTTTTATACTTGAAGTGCACAGTCTGTGGTGAGCCCATCTTCCTGCTGAAACTGGTAGGGCCAGAAGAACTGTTAGTAGTAAGATTAGATTCTTTAACTGGGTTTCTCCTTCTTCCACACACCTTTTCTTTACTGATTTCCTTATTATGTACTTCTAATATGAAATGCTTCAAGTCGAACAGTATTTCTTTGACCAATCTGTTTTTTGGCTTTTTTGGCAGGGGCTATTGGTTATTGAAAATGGAAGAAACAAGGAAGCTCTCTCCAAAGCCGTGTAAAAGTAAAGAACCTGTGAAAACAGAATGGGGGTCTCAGAGTGTTGTATTTACATATTTCCAAGGGGATATTAACAGTGTGGTAGATGAACATTTTTCTAGAGCTCTAAGCAATGCCAAGAACCCGCAAGACCTGAGCACAAAGCACAAAGGCGAGACCGTTGTCCTGAAGAACGGTGAGCTGCTTTCTATGCGTGAGCGTGGTGTTAGACAGGGCGTGACTAGCTTTCACTAAGGAATTTAAGATGCAGCGTGCTTAAATTCGGAATTGTGCGCAAACAGAAAGCAAAGTGTCACGCCTGCAAAGCCCTGTATTACGTAGCTGGGACTTCCTGGGTAAATCCCTGTGCTTGCTGGGGTGCTTCCCAAGCTCTCCATGGGCCTGTTGGCAGGACTGGGTCCTCATTTTCCAGCCAAGAGTCTCCGTTGTAGTCAGATGCATTAAGTGCATGATGCCTTAATTTGTCATCTTTGCAAAAATATATTTTTCTAAGCTTGCAATTGTTAAAAACCTGCTTAATGCTGGTGGCCGGTAAGAAAGCACATGTAGTATTTATTTGAAAGTATTGGTGGTGGTGGCTAGTCTGCTTTTAGTATGAATTTGTGGCTGATTTTTAAGAGAAGCAGCACTGAAGTGAATATATATTCCTGTAAAAATGAATATGCAATCTAGTAGTGTTCCCTTAGAAGCCCATTGGAATTTGCCTTGGAAAAAAGTAAGAATTGATGAGACTTCAGATGCTTTCTTTCTCTTTTTAAATAGATAACATGTCTCCCCATCAGTGGAATTTCTCTTCACATTGCTCCAAACCATATCCGTCATCTTCTGCAACAAGCATGTCAAATTCTGATCTGAATTATTCTGCTGCCAGTATGGCAGGCCAGTACCAGCCACCAGCTCTGCGGAGTCATCCAACTCAACCTGCAGATTTATGGTCCTTCCCTTCAATTGGGACTCCCAGCCTTACCAGTTCGGTATATCATCATGCCTTGCCTGACCTGCACGTGGTAGATGAACCAATCTCTGACAGGAAATACGGTTCTCTTCTTGGTCTCCTGCAACAGGAAAGGTGCCTAACATCCATGCAAGAATGTACCATGAAGCAACACTCAAGTTCTGCTTGTATGACTGGACCTGCTAGGTTTCAAAATATAAGTCAAAGTTCAGCTCCTGGGGGAGGTAAGGAAATCCTTACTATCACTTTATTTTTTGATGGCATCTTATTGTAAAGAGGCAAAATAACACAGCTTGTTCCTAAGGTTCTCAAATTGGAGCCATCTTCAGCCCAGCTCATAGAAATTTTTTTCCAATAGGCAACCCGTGATGTGTAGTGTGATACTTGGGATTGATTAGTTATATAGTATGGCTTAATCAAAAAATATGCATTGCCCACTTGCACAATATCTTACCTTCTGGCTTACAGTAGGGAGATATTTTAAGTGAATATAAACATTATTCACAGTGCTATCGGGATCACTACTTTGTAGGTAGCGGGTATGGTGTGTACCAGATGTTCCTGTATTATGACCAGAAAGGGGTGGCCAGGTAAGAGCCCTGAGCAGCCTTATCTTACTGATAGTCTGCCTACAGGAGGTGAAACTGCAGCCCTTAGCAGAAAGCCCAGGGATTTCTCTCCCTCCCCATTCTGTCTGTAGCTGGAAGGACTGGGGTAAAGGGGCTGGCGGGCCGGCCGTGCCTCGTCTCCCCGCTAATTGCTGCCTGCCATGAAGCACTGCTGCCCTGCATGGCAAAGGCTGTGGTTGCTCTCTGCAGCAGATTTCCCAGAGCTAATGCAATCCATGCAGGAGCAATGATTGTTGCTTATTTATTACAAACAGTTAGTAGGAATCCCAACCCTGTGTAGTGCCAGCACACAGAAGAGTGAGAGCTGGTGACTGAAGTCTGTTTCCCAGGAGCTTATGTTCCCACAGCATCTAGGGCTGCTGGATAAAATTGCTCCCTTGTGAGTAATTTCTGCCTTTGAGAAGCTCTCTGGGATCAGGCTTCCTGGTGCCCGGTTAGGGTACGCCTACGTTGCTGTTCCTGGGCGTTACCAGATAGTCAGCTTGGCACTGACCTTCAAGAGAAAGGGTTGCGAAATTATTTTAGGGAGCCTGCTGGAAAAATACAGTGTCTCCTACCTGGTGCTCCTGGATAAAAAGGACCAGGCATGTGAAGAAGCGATCCTGAGTATTGGGTTTTGAAAAATAGACGGCTGTGAAATACCTACTGGTTACCCAGGTTCTGTTATGCGTCAGCAGGAATTTGGCAGAACATGGGCTGAAACTACTGCTTATATCCGCAAGCAGACTTATCCACAGTTCCTCTTTGGAGGCTACAGCGAAGCTGTGTTGTTTCAAGGACCTTGACTGTAGGTGTTTTGCTAACTTATTCCTGCTGGAGTGTGTAATGCCTGTCTGTGTCTGTGCACGGAAAAGGGAGAGTGGGTATGTCTTCAGCTGGAATACAAACGTTCTGCTCATGGTACGTAGTTAGGTCGATTTAGCTGAGACTGTGTGTGTATTGCACAGGCTAGACTTTTTGCAGCTAGTAAATGACAGTCTAATTACTTTAAAGGTCTGGACTTCTAGGATTTAATTTAAGAACAATGTTAGGTGCCCTCTTCCCCCAAGGGGGCAATGTGAGCCTATTAAGGCTTGGGAGCCCGAGGAACCAACTCCTCCAAAGGAGATTATTTCCTGAAACTAGTCTTGAGATCAAAAAAGGGAAGCAGTGCTAACAACAGTGGATGGGGTTTTTTTTCAAAATTTCAGAAAGAAAATGAGTGGGGAAAAATTGAAAAGGAAATTAAACAGCTCAATGCTCCCCAGCCATCACCAGTTAAAGCCTTTTCTTTCAGGATGCTTACAGGGCCTTTCAGAATATCCGGGGAGCCTCGTAGCACCACATCTATAACGCCATACACGCGCTTATCAAGCAACCCAAAAAGAACAGATAAGAAATGGCTGGCCTGTGTTCACAGGGAGTCTTTGGCAAGTCCTTAGGATGTGTGCATCCAGTCTGGCTGTGGGAGTCCCTGTTTCTTGGCTCTATCTGTTAAATATACTTTTCGTTCCGCTGTGTCATGTTTAAGAACAGCTGATATTTATATTTATGGAAGTGTATATTGCTGTGCCAGACAGAACAGAGCTCCCAGCACCTGTGCTATAGGCTGGGCTGCAAAAGCACAAGGTTTCTTTAGGATCTACTGTCTACTTTTAGCTCTATGTTGAATCTCTGCTCATCTCTTCAGTTTGGTTTTTTTTTTTTTTTTTTTTTTTTTTCCCAAGAGAGGAAAGCAAGCTCTTACCAAGGCTCAGAAAATCCCAGTGTAAGCCATGCCACTGCAGGTGAGTAATGAAACCAGCAGGTTTGGAACAAATCAACGCCTGCCTGTGAAGGATAGCTGCCTTGCTTATGCATGCAGAATTAAAGATGCTTCCTTACTTGCTTCCTGACTGTTTCAAAAGTTTGGTTTTCTCCCAGATAGACACACCATCTCCCATAAATACATTAATAGGGAGAAGTGAAAACATTCTATTAAAATGACATACATGATTTTCTAACTCCATCTACCATAGTTTTTGTGGTTATACCATCAGCCTGCTGCTTCATGACACCTATTTTGCACTGACTGTCCAAGTTTCAGATCCCCAAAAGACAGGACACCCCTTGCTTGGCATCTCAAGCATCCGGCTTCAGGCTGAGGTTTTCACCAACAAACCCACCACGCTGCTAGGAGAGTTGTTCTAAGAAATTATGACCAAAGCATTCAGGCTTCCATGCTTTTATTAGTCTCTTGAGACGTGTCATACCCTAGTGTTGGTTCTTTGCTGTGCAATATTTTGGAGATACTTTGGATGGGTCATTCTGGTTATTCTAGTAAGGGCTGTCTTGCATCAGAAGAGACCCAAAGGTGCGATTTTGTTTGCACATCCTAAGAGATTGCATGAACTATGCTGTTTGACTGTCCTGATACTGCTGTGTCTTTCAGATATTCAGATTCATGACAGAAGACGAGATTTGTACTTCTAGCAACTGGATGTTTCTACTTTATTCTGAAAGAGGAAGTTCTTGCTGTGAACTTTTGTTGTTTGCAACTGTGAATCAAGAAGAAATGAACTGCAGCTATTCTGTGCTTTTCCTCTCAGTTGGAATACATGTACTATTTACTTTTTGGGGAATGAAAACCATCTTTTTCTATTCAGTAAATAACTTCTAATAGCTGTGGTATTAAACCTGACGGTATGTTTGTTGTGAAGAAATATTGTCTGCTTACGGCTTTTCACGTAGCCCTCTCCAAAAGGACTCTTAGCACTTTTTAATCTTTCTGTGTTTATTCATTTACCATCTCTTGATAAGAAGAACAATTCTTATCAATGAAGTTAATAACTGATAACTGCAGGTTTGCAGTGAGCATACATTCAGTGCTGCAGCTTCTTATCTTGATTTGATATCTCTATATTGTTTAAAATAGTCTTAGACCATGGGCAAGAGACTTCAAGACAACTACAGGTCAGCAAAGCATGTTATCATATTTATGTTTTGGAAGTACAGTAATTTGTAACCATACTTGCAATTCACAGGGGCATTCTTCAGAAACTATATAATATGCATATGCCCGAAGGCTCTGGTTTGCGCTCTCATAATGTATAATCATTCTCTTGATAACAGTGAATTAACACGAGATCTGGGAGGAAATCTGGGTCCTCACTGGATGCGATTAAAATACCACTGAGCAAAAAGCTGGAGGTGGGAACGGTCTATTTTCCCAGGCTCTCTGCAGGTGATTTTTCTAAATCTAAAGGTTATTTTTCTAAATAAACTCTGTGTGGTTGAATTTTAAATTATTGAGCTTGAAGGGCTGTCACCAGAACAAGCGGAAAAAAAAATCCCTCTGCTCATGGTAACTGCATCCCACTGACCTCAGAACGGCTGAAAGGGGGTTGTCTCGATGCTCCTCCGTGCAGCAGAAGTGGCAGCCATGAACCGTGCGTCGATCCTGTGCGGTCAGATCCCCACCTCGCTTCACCACTTGCCCTTGGCAAATATGTTCGCTGAAGCTACTGTGAGTAAAGCCTCATGTGACTGATGTTTAGGTTTGTGTATGTAATCCTTTACTGTAAATCCTAAGGATAAAAGAGATTTCGGTTTATTTTTTCCTTCTGCGTTAGCTATGCATTAATTTAATATGAAGGAGCACAATTAACTTTATCTGACAGCTCTACACAGCTGCTTAAGGGAAAAAATTGTCCTTTCAAGAGCCTAGAGCTTGTGAGTTATAGGACAAATCCTTAGCTGGTGTAAGTGTTTGTGGATCTGTTTACACCATATATCTACGCTGCCACTGGTCCACTTCAGTTATAACACCTGGTGCAATTTTAAAATAATTAGAGTTCAGCAACTTTAGATGCTTATGATTCTGATTTAAAAGAAAAATTTTTAAGAATCCTATCATATAAACTTGTTCTAGCATATAAAGGAGCTAGACCAACCTGAGATCACGTACAAGAGGATCCATCTTAACTAAATTAATAAAAGGTAGACCAACGTCCTGCCTTCCTATAGGTAAGCACTGAAAAATCACTTATTTTTAATATTTCTACAAAATTGTCTTTTTAGGAATACCTCTCCAATTATTTTTCTTTAGTCATCCACAAACCACTTAATTCTCTGATTTGTAAGGCTACGTGGTAATATAATCTGACTTCCTCTGTGGGCCAAAGCAAAGATTTCAAAGCTGTGCTCCGTACATCTGTCTTACTGGTGTGTGTTGTAATTCCAGTCAAGTAAATGCTTCAAAATACTGAAAAATTATTTTTGTCTTCCTCTGCCATACCTCCTAAAAGAAAATGCTTAAATAATTTATCTCTAAGGTCTGAAAAGACATATAACAGTATATTTAAATGCTCTTAAAAATGTAGTGCTTCTTGGAACAGTCTGGTCCTGTGCGTGTCACAGCTGGCAATTTTCAAGGTGTTTTATAAAGCCCATGTTTCTGGTGGATCAACCAAGTGGGGCTGGACAGAGTGGGGGAAAAATACTCCTGTTTTTAAATGTGTGTCACTTATTGTGAGGACACAAGGCATCACTGATTCTGCTTTGACGTGGGAACACTTTGAGCCATTGCTGCAAGGTTTGGCAACGCCGTGTCCTCGCCATCCGGCTGAGCGGCAGTCCCGGGGGAAGGGAGCAAGTGCCTGGGCAGCCCAAGGGCCGGGGTCTTATCCTGGACCCCGCTCACCAGCGCTGAGAGTCGTGGTGCTGGGCTCCACGCTGGGCGTGCAGGTGCTTGCTCTCCTCCCCGGCTGGTAGCACGATGACCTTGGGGCAGAGGGCTGGGGGACAGCAGCTGTCCTGCCCCGGCGTTTTGTCGTACACCACCGCAGCAACACGCGCCAGCGCCTGCCTGGGTTTGTAGGCACCGTGCTGTTCTTCTGCAATAAACAGTTACCCCAGTCTGCCTTTAATGGTTTAGCATCAATAGAGGGTTGGATGTTTCAGAGCGCTTCCCTGCATTAGGTAGGCTTTTATAAATGCACCTATGTGTGGATGTATATCCAATAATTGTCCAGAGCAGACTGCAGACTGTTTCTTGCTTTTCTGCTCAGGCTAGTGATGTGTTCCTCGTGCTGCTGTACTGCTGTCATGCTCCGTGATGGCATCTTCGTTCCCATTCAGTACTTGCGCTCTTTTGCTCGGCAGGACTTGGCAGACGGCACGCTGCATTCAGCAGCTGCCATCTGGTACTTCCCACGGTTATTTTCAGTTCCTCCTCTGAATGCAGCAATCACGGTGGTGACGGGAGGAGAAGGGATGCAGGATGTACCCATTTCAGCAGCTTCCGACTCCCCGAATGTTTAGCGCACCTCTGCAGAGACCGCTTCGAAGGACAGAAGGACAAATGTGGGCTGGGTGGTATATTTTCTGGTAATTTTATGACCCTGTCAGAAACCGCTTTTTGCCTTCATTTGGGTACCATTTCTAAAGCTCTAGCCCCAGAATAACTTCTCTGCACAGATGATTTTTCTCCTATCTTTTTCTGATGGGCAGATGAGATGCAAACTACATACTCTGATTAATGCAAAGAAAAATACTCCAGTGTTAGAGATGCTTTCCCTGTGAGGAACCTGGGGCTTTTCCTAATAAGCTGCAGGAACTGTTGCACATTTTTTCGCCATGCATGTCCCAAGACACAGACATTTTCTTCCGCCTGTCTCATGTTTGCAGGCACCTTGCTCTGCCTTCTCGTGCGGGATGGCCCTGGTCCAGCTCCTCCTCTGATGGCCAGATAAACCTTGGGGGTGGCTGGGAGCAGCGTAGCAGGCTTAGCTACTCCACCCCGCTTCAGTCACTCATTAGCAGTGTTAAAAATAGTTCCGGACTGCAATGACAAACAAGAGAGATTCTTTTGCTATTAAAGAAAAACCTAAAGGTTTAAAAAGAAATAAAAAGGGGGAGGGCAGGAATGCCACAGTTTATACGGCCTCTTTGAGCGTTCGTTGCCTCTCTTCCCCATCAGCCTAGCTTCTGACTTGAAGTCAGCCTGGTTCTGAAATGTCCCAGAAACATGACAGAGATGTGACTGTATGTCTGCATTTATGTTAGTCTTAATTTTGAATGAGCAGCTGAAAGAAACACAAATTCTCCAGTGTGCACTTGGGCTGGAGGTGGCAGCGCTTTGCTGGGGAGCTGGGCTGTCTCTGGGGTCACCACCATCTCACAGTGATGCTAACAGCGATGTCACCCGGGAAAATGGTCATAGCTGGTGGTCCTCACCCTGGAGCTGATATCCCTCATCCTTTTCAGAGAAGGGAACCCAAGCTGCTGTTACTTTCATTTGTGTTCAGGTGTCTCAATTTGCCCCATCACGGGTGAGAAAGGGACACCTCACGTACCCACGTGGCACATAGCCTTTGGTAAACACTGACTCATCAACTGAACTTTTTGACCATCTTGTGGTTTTTAAGTCTTTTTTCTGGCAGGTTCCTCCAAGCAGGACAGTCCTGCTCCTGGTGAGTCACAGGGTAAGGCTGAGGTCTGGCCGAAACGTGTCAGCACTGGTGAATTTATAGTTGGCTGAACTAAAGGTGTGATTTGTGCCCCGCACAATGCTGCGAAGGTCAGGAAATAGGAGTGATGGTTCAAAGTGTCCAGCGTCTTTTCTTTTTAAGAATAATATCTGAGAAATGGTTCATGTGGGAAAGTTCTCAAAGCATTGAAGCAAGCAAGCAAGCAGTTTTGGGGGAAGAGAACAACGAATTCGTGGCACCCTTCTCCCCAGCATGGGTAGGAAAGAGCTTGCAGTCTGACCAGAGAGGCTTTCACCTTCACTTGTGAATGTGACGCTCCTTGTTCCAGGGTGGGTGAGCTCCCACATACCCCCAGAAAAATGACAGCCAAACCAAACCAAACCCTTTCTATCCCTTTCTGAAGGGCTGGCTCTGCTTCCTTCACTTCCAAGCAGCCTGGAGAGCCTTGCAGCCTGCCAGCCCTGCTGCTGGGCAGGAGGAGCCTGCCAGGCTGGTGCTGCCGCCTCCGGCCACCCCAGCCGAAACTGCGATAAGGGGGTACCGGAGCCAAACCTGCCCATCCCATCAGAGAGCATGGTGCTCTGCCAGCCTTTGTCAAAGCTGGTGTCAGTAAAGATGTCCATTACCTTTTTTTTTCATGCATGTGTGTAGGGTTTTTTTCCCTCCTTGGGCAGATTTATGCCCATGTGGCCTTGGTACAAATGAAGGCAAACCCAAAATAACTGGAACAGGCAATTTCCTGGGAAGGGTAAAAGCAGTTTTTGCACTGCAATCTATGAACCAGCCCTGTTTTCCTCTACTGTCTGGTTTAAAATGCTGCATGCTTTGGGCTCAGGGCTCGCTTAGCTGCCGATCCACTGAGAGCTCAGAACTCCCCTCCAAGTTGTCATCTATCGTTACACTTGGCAGATTTCAGCAGAAAATTGGTGCAAACCACTGGTTTTGGTGCCTTGGTTGCTGGGAGGAGGAAGGTCTCCTGGTTTCAGTATCACACGCTGTGTCAGAGGGCTGCGTGTTACTGCAGTGGCAATATTACTGTGCAAGCAACATGGCTGTGGTCATGGTCACATCATCCAGATTGCGCTTTCTTTGCTGAGGGGACGAAAAGGCGGCTGAGGGCTGGGAAGTCAATGGCTGGGCTGTGGTGTGGGGTTGCAGGGCTCTCCAGACCACCTCGGAGGATGCTTTTGGGTGGCTGGAGCCATAATGGACCTGGCTGACCCAAACTGTTTGTGAGGCAGCTCAAATGTGGTGCTACCCAAAACAGGGTCCAGCAAAAGGCCCCCGTGAACCCACCTGAGCTCATCAGCACCCATGCTGCTAGCTCCTGCTGCCCCTGCAGCATGGTTTCTCGGGGGGGGTTAAGCTGGGATCAGTGCTTCCCATGAGCACGGCTGGCCCCACAAAGCCCTCACACCCCCAAAAGCTGGCTGCTTCCCAGACTTCCATCGTCACCTCTGTACCCCCATCGCCCCAACCTGGGCTTTGCAGGCTCTGGGTTTGGATCTGACCCGAGCAATTTGTGTTTTCTCCATCTGTCTCTCTCCACCTGGCAAATGCTAGGTAAGCACAGGGCTATATAAATATTATCAAACAGTATTTCATCTCCTGCTTACTACTTTTCCGCCTCTCTCACGCAGCGCAATTAAAATAAAAAGTTTCCACGGTCAGCATTGTAAATCACTCAGTTATCTCCCAATACTGTATATTTACCAACGAGAAGTGTCACTTTAGGTAAATCCCTCTGCCAAAACAAACTGAGTGGATGGAAAGAAACTGAATGTACTGAACACTCAAAGGGCATCTCTGGTAACTGAGCAGAGTAACTAAAATAACCCTGTGCTGTCGCATGCCGTCTCCCTGTGCCTGCACGGCTGCGGAGACGCACCCCCGCACACATGGGCTTCATCTTTTGCCCCATGTTCGTAGGCTCAGAGATGACCCAAGGTTCACAGATACCGCTGAATGATGTGGTCGAGGGACAACGCTTTGTTTTGGCTTTGCAAAAGATCAACCCTTTCTTGGTCTTTATAGATTAGTTCCCATGAAAGTCTTGAAAGTCTGTCTGTCTCAAAGTTTTGTGGACCCTATCCAGCTACTGGAACCACAGAGCAGCCCCCACGTCTGACTGGGTCTTGTTGTGGCTCTGGAAATGGGGACCTCAGGATTTGTGGAGGCTGTAGAGCAGTATGGACTAATGCAGAAAAGCTAGCTTCTCAGGAGAGCAGGGAGGAATGATACAGCTTCTTGGGAACTACCCAAATATCAAGTCTCAAGTGTGTGCCGGATACGTGATATTTAACAAAAGTCACCATGTGCAGCTCACCAGCGTGAGGAACGTTGTGTGCAATCTGGGTACTGTACTCAAATCACTCCAGAGAAAAACACAAGGGCTAATTAAAAATGATGGGCAATTAGGAAAGTCGTCCAGCTGGACTTTTTGATGCATAAAGGAGGGGGATTTTAAAGGTAGAATAAGTAGATTTTAAGAAAAATCTCCTGGCTTTAGTCGAGCTGTCACATTAACTAAGACAGTTGAGACATATGATACTATCACAGTTCCACCCACCACACATTGTTGGTGCTGGATTTGTGCCATGTTTTACGAAAAGATTAGCATCAAAATACTCTTTTTCCTCTGCCTAAGGTTGCACCAATGCCGGCTGACTGTAGGTGTGCAAAGAGCAACCAGGCGTTACTTTGCTTGTGAATCGTAAAGGTACTTTGCTAGAACAGCAGCAGCCAGGATTGTAGCACGAAGGTGAGTGATTTACTCGGAATAAAAGGGCTGGGACAGGAGGGGCAGGGGGATGTTTCCACTCTGCTCCATGCAGGATCTAAGCACCCTCTCGCTGACCTCTACATTTGCCGACAGAACATGAAATGATTGTCCGGTGCCTGCCCTGAGTGATTTGGACTGTTTTTCTGGGTTTGTCCAAATATGTAGGATGAGGATCATGGTTGTGCTGTTTGTCCCGTTTCTTGCAAAATAAGTATCACGGAGGATTCAGTTTATTAGATGGATTTAAGGTGTAAAATCCATACACGTCATCTGTAAGATGGCATATTGAACAAAGCTGGTCAGCGTGTGACTAACGCCTGCCCACACCCAGGCAGGGCTGGACGATGAGCTGGGTCTGACGAGGAGACTTCGAGGTCTGTCATTCAAAATATGCTGTTGTAGACCACTTGTCTTGCAGGAACACCCATGGGATGGTGTGACGGTGGGGAAGATCACAAAGCCACCCTGGAGCTCACGGCCATGGGCTGGCAGCGAGTCGAGGGATGCCCCACATTTTGTCATCCCGCAAGGCAACACTGTGCAACGTCCTCCCAGCACAGGCACGAGCAGCGATCCCCCTCCCTGCATAGAAACCCGTTGTCTGCCCACAGCCTGTGTAGTGTATCCCAAAAACTAGTTGTGGGTTTGGGTTTGTTTTGTTTTTTTGTTTTTTGTTTTGTTTTAATTTTTCCTTGTTTACATGGGAAAGCAGCCTGGAAATACTGGTAAGAAATAACAGTTTGGGAAACAGCTCTGGCATGATCCCGCAGAGCGATGGAGCTGCCCGGGCTGCAGCAGGCTGCCAGGCTGGTCTTAGGCTCAGCAGATTTCCCACACTGACATGCTGTAGGGCACAAAACAACCATATAACACTGACTAATGAGAATTGCTGCCCGTCTCCATGCAGAAATGCTTGGGAAGGGAGGGGTTTCAGGGAAATAAGAACCTTCTCTATCGCTCCTCCTTGCCTGGGAAAAATTTTGACTGTGACTTTGCAAACTGGGGAGCACGGGAACCTAGGCCCAGGTTTATTCTCCTGTGCACATCCATCCCCCTCATGTCTCCTATACACAACTGCAGCATGCACAGAAATTTGCTTTAATGCAGACTGAAACCCCAGGGATTTTCTGGCCTGATTCCCCCTTTTATATATATGAAGACAGATACAAACTTCCTCGCGTGCAGCGGTGCATCAGGAGTTCAGGCTGTGGCAGTCCTGCCCGTGCCTCTGACTTTGTTTATGTCAATAAGAGCAGGAATGTTGCACATCCCTGCAGGCACAACCAAAGGAAAAAAATGAGTGCATCTAGTCAATCTGGCTCAGTCTGAACGGTGCTAGGATTGTGTTCTGAATCTTTTTTAGCAATCTTGAAAGGAGGGAGAGAAATCTGTAATTAAATCAATACATATGTAAACGAGCATCTGCCACAGAACCAGTTTAACTTCTTGTGTTAAACATGTATTTCTGTTGACGCATTATTTGTGATATATTCTTCAGATATAAGGGTGTTATTAAATTGGATTTTGGCTTGATTTAAGCAATTAAATGAGTCAAATCATTCTATGTATCTGCAGGATTTTTTAAGCTTTATGTTGGCTCTTGATGTGTGTTTTCGAGACTGCCTCTCAGCTGACAGCTACTTTTATGATTTATGATTATTCAGAACTAGGTTTGGATAAATCGTGCAGCCAATAACCTGTCAGTGTTCAGGTTTTCCCTGACCAAATGTGGTCGGATGTGAAACTACAGGCCCTTCTCACAAGGCTGCATTTCGATTTGATTTGTACTTGTCTAAGAGCCCTTCTGAAATCTCAGCCAAAGCAGTGGCTTCAGTAGCTTCAGTCTAATTCTTTGGTGGCTCTAAACTCAAGTACCTCTGTTTCAGTCATCTGGCTTGTAGTAAAAATACTGAGAGCCTGAAGTCTTCATGGCATGAAAGAAGGTATTGTTATTTTTCTTGTAGGAAATGAGTCTGGTCTTGCATTTCCTGAATGCTCAGAGCTGCCATTTACTCCACGGATAAATGCGATCCATTATTCTTTGTTTCTTTTCAGGGCCTGGTTCAGAGCTTGGACCTCCCTAAATCTCTTCTCAAAAAAATAAATATATTCCTAACTGATCTCTTTGAAAAAAAACCCAAACATATTGGTGATTTTGCTGTCTGTGATCACTCATTCTGCAGGGACACTCCACGGTGTGCAGGGTCTGTGCGTTGGGCTTGGTTCTGCTGGCGTGTGGATGGCAGGGTCAGAGGATGAGCATCTCTTCTTCCTGAGGTGTGTACTCCTTTCTTCCTGAATTGGGAAATTCAGCTGTGTGGATATGGCTTAGCCAGGAAGGACGCTTGGTCTGGCCTCATTAGATGTATATTTTTGGCTGCAGCAGGTTTTCATCACGTGTGTATCGTCTTCTGTGTCTTTGGCTCATGCAAATGCTGCATGTCTCTCTTCCCTTTTATGTGATATGTCTCTTTATCTCCTGCCCTCTTTATCTCCTCCTCTTTATCTCCTTCCACTGTGGTGGAAGGAGAGTGGAACAGTGCAAACAGCAAGGGTCACCTCTGGCTGCTTTGGCGTATCATAGCACTGGGAGACGACGAGTGCTATTAGCGGCACTTTGCGTGCCCGGGGATATGCAATGTGTTTGCACCTATGCGATTAAGTTTGTCTCTCGTTTGTGGGTGGATTCATCGTGCTGCCAGTGATTGCGATAGCTTGTGGTGCAGCTCCTGGGTGACAAATGCCGTGTCATGACGCTAGGATGGTGATTCCAGGAGGCTCCATCAGGACAAGGCTCATTTGCTGTGTAGATACCCAGAATGTAAAGATGTTCACTGATCCCAAAGACTTTTAACATTTGTCATGCTCTGCTGCTGCTGCAGGCTTTGAACATTACATTTGCTGTATAGACAGCAAAAGACACAAGAATAAGAAATGGATTGAGGCAAGCAATGCATATACTACCTTTTTGCCTGATGATAAAACAAAAAGATATTTGGAAAAGCCGCCTGCAATGCCCAGTGGAAGAGGGATAATGCAAAGCTCACGCATGCTCCAGGCACAGTGCTTTGCATGTGCCTTAGTCCTCAAAAGCAGGCAGGAAAGGACAGCATGCAGGCCAGCTCCTCTTCCAAAGATCCTGGCTACCACTGCTTCCTGGGGAGCCACGCTGTGTCCCAGAGCTGCTGTCAAACGGCGCGGTGTGGGAAGCAAACTTCCCACCAGGTTTAACTCTAAGAAGTGCTACTTCACTGTATTGCATCAGTAAGATGAGTGAATTCCCACTGCTAAGGAAATGAAAACTGTAGAGCAGCTTGGCAAGGTTCAGACAGATGGGTGAAACAAGGGAAAACAAGTGTTTCTGTCGCTGTGTGTAACCAAACCATGGTGCTCCCAGCTCAGGGATGCCATGGGGGACAGCAGTACGTTCAGGTCTCTCCTAAACGCAGCTCTCTGGATGCAACTCCCAGTGTAGGAAGTTGTAACCTTGATGGGCACAAGGTGGGTCCTTAATTGCCTTGGTTATCAGCTACTCTTGGAGGTGGGCACTGGATCTTTGATTGTAATGTAGGGTGGCTTTTATGCCTGGTGTCTCCTGAGCTCCAGCTGGGCTGGGCTGCCATCGAAATCCAACCCTCAAGCCGTGTAATGGTGTGTGCTGGGCATCATGCAACCCCATCCTGCATCCTCTAATGCTGCATGCGGGAACCAAAACTGCTGGTCAATGTGCTGCCAACCCAAGTGAGACCTTCTGCCCTGCCACCACTGAACCCTGCAGGGACACAGCAATTCAGGAGTCATGTCTGCTGAGTGCTTCCTCAGCCTTAATCATGTCCCAGAGCTGCTGAGTGTTGGTGCTTGGTCTTCGCTGAAGCTGTATGCTGGGCAGATATATGAAATGCTCAAGGGGTCTTTATCGATTTTATATGTTAATATCTCCCAGGACAGATTTTTTTTTTCCACCACTAGTTGGTGCAACTTACCTTGTCGTGGTGTGGTGGCTTGCGTGCCTTGTCGGGCCAGACTAAAATGTTGCACCCTGGCCCTCCAGGTTGGGGGTTTTGTTTTGGGCTAACAACCCAATCATGTAAAAAACAAAATCTGTTACAGAAATTGCAACAACACTATCCCACCGGGTTCGGTGGCATACTGTTGTTGCAGCCCTATGCTCCTCGAGGAGTAACAAGGACCAAACAACAAACAATCCCCCAGGACAACTATGTAATTTCAAGAGCGTTTCATGTCCCATGCAGAGCTCTGGCCTTTTTCCTACCTGAGGCATACTTTTATGAATGACTTGCTGGCGCCTTGCCACCCATCGGGAGCCACCACGTTGCAAAGCATTGTAGAGGCAGCTGTTAGGGAAGAAATTTCCTCCTCCTTCTGGGAAGGAGGAGAAAGTTGTCCCATCCCATGAACACTGGTTATCATAGGCTGTGAGGAGGACATGGCAGGAGATGCTGCAGATGCCCTGAGATCTTCCAGGCCATATTGCTGGTCCTGTGCCATGAAAGGGGTGGACACATCCCCACCCGTGCAAAGGGGTTGTAAATTGTACTTCCTCCTGAGTCCTTATACACAGCTGGAGAAGGATTTCTCAGGATTTTTGGAAATCTGCTCAGAGGAAGGAATCAGTCATTGCAGAGCTCTTTGGTCTTATCCCTCTTCTGACCTGGAAAAGTGTCCCTGCATCAAGGTGGGCACTGTGTTTGGAGCTGGCACAGCTACACAATGTGTGTGCACAGTGGAGCTTTGGCTTGCAGACCTCAGTGTACGCACGACCTTGACCTTATGGATAGAAATGGTTTCGGTTCCAGATCCCATGGCACAGCTGAGATGGCCTGCATGCTGGCGTATCCAGGTGGGCTCCCACAGCCTGTTCTTCAGAAAGAGAACCACAACTTGCTTCTTACCTTGACTTCACTTCAGTGGGGTTTTTAATAAAAGCAGCTAGTTATTTTAGCTGTTTTTTAGAAGAGGAAACATCACATAGCCATTGTGGTGGTCTCCATGGTTACCTTGCGCTCTTGTCTGCTGCATTGCCTTGTGTGATAGTGCCTTTGGCTGCAACCAAAGAGAACTTGGAGAAATCGGTCTGGATTTTTGGTAGGGACAGTGTTTGGCAGCTCTTGGGGCTTGGGCTAAAAGGACATAGTAGGGTCTAAGAGATGCCCATTGTCTAATGTTAATCCAGATATGGCCTTTCCATGTGGTTCTCAAGGCACCGTGGACCTCAAGCTCTAACCTCCTGGGAGATGCCATCCATCTTTGCCATGCAGGGAGGAAAACTTGCTTCACATTTTCTCCCTTTGAGCTCAGGTATGTGAAGGAAAGTGATATGAGAGCTCCGGGTTTGTATCAAAAGTGTTTTGAGCACTTGCAGGATTATTTGAAGACCGGGGCTCATTTTCAGAGACCTGAATCATGTGCTTGTACCCTCCAGGACAAGCTCAGTGTGTTTTCTGGCAATAACAGACCAAGAGGTCATTTCTACAACTAAACTATTCTGAGGCTATTTTCAGCAGCAGTCAGTGCTCGGAAGATGAACTTGGTAAACATTAGAAGAAGATTGTGTAATTGCCTGGTTTTGTGGTTCGTTATAGTTTTGCATGGGTGGGCAATGTGGTGCAAACCTACTTTCAGTTCCATTGATGTTCTTGGCTTGCAAAACTAAAGAAAAAAAACTAAGTCCCCTTTTCAAAGATCTTGATGACCGCCCTAGAGCCTGCACGCTCTGCTATTATTTCAGGCAACGCAAGAGGGAATCTGGGGGGGAATGGAGGAATTTGCCTTCCTGCACCAAATCCAGGCTGTCGCTTACAAATTGCCTCTGCATCGTGTGGCACTGCCAGGCACCGTCACGATCCGGGAGGCTGGTTAGTAGACATGAGGGGGCAGGGGAGTGTGTGGCAGCGCTGGGACTCAATATTGCACTGCGTAATTATTAGGTGTAGTGATTCAGCTCAGTTCTTTGAGAATTATGGTGAATTCACCGGTCAGGAAGGCAGGAAGGGCAGTGATGCTCCTCAGCAACTGCATTGCAGAGTGGGAAGCGAACAGGGCTGTGGGAGGGCTGGGACCTCGTGGTGGGTTGACCTTGGCTGGTTACCACCAGCCCACCCAGCTGCTCTCTCACTCCCCCTCAGCAAGATGGGGGGAGAAGGTAAGATGAAAAAGCTCATGGGTCAAGATGAGGACAGTCAGGTCACTCACCAATTACTGTCGCAGGCAAAACAGATTTGACTGGAGGAAAAAAGGGATTTGCTAATCCTGCAGCCCCACTTTGAGATGAAATGCACTCTGAAATAATATTGCTCTGAAGATTAGAGCTGACATGGTTATTTATATATATATATAAAAGTTATCTTTAATTTTATTTCTGTGTATATTTTCTATACATATTTGGCTGTTTCCATCTCTGGATGGAACAGCAACAGAGTTGTCTCATTTTACCAGTGATGAAATTGAGACCAGCTGACTTATCGAAGGTATCGTAAGCAACAGAACACAGGCAGCAAGAGAAAGCCAGTGTCCTGCCCCTGCCAGATCTCTCCACCCATATGCCCAGGTGGTGAAGGCCAACAGGATCCGCATCCTGGCCGGATCCTGGCTGGCGATGGGGCGTGGGGAGGTTGGTGCTGAGGGAACCGGCTGGAATGTGCTCTGTGTTTGCTTTCCTTTCTTTCAAACCACTTAGTCCTGTTTCCAGTACGGTTCCCCCAACTTACTGTCACAGGGCTGACAACACTCAATACTTACGTGGGTAGATTTTCTTGTGGCTCAGCAAAATGGTGATAGTTTCTTGACAGCTACATGTTCTTCTTCCCCTCCCTGAATACCGGGAGAAAACAGTCCTTTTTTCTATCCTTATGGTTAGTGCCATTTCTGTATTTTCCTTGAACAGGGTGTTTGGGGTTTTTCTTTCACTGTATTTTGCAAGTGGCTATTTCAGTGTGCAAGCCTCTCCGACTGCATCACATCTGCGTAATAGCTCCCTCCAGGTGTGCAGGGGTTCTTTGGGCCAAAGATTTTCCACTTTTAAAATCAAGGTTGCTTTTCTGCAAAAAGGGAGTGACAGCCTCTGGGGTTTGGTGATTCATTCAGGCGAGTGAGGAGAAGTGTGTCCCCTAGCCTGGGCTGATGAGGAGCTGCTCTGGAAAAAAAAAAAGTGTATCCTGAGCATCGTCTGTGTGTCCCCAGGCCAGCTTTCATCAGCCGACGTGGTGGCACGGTGGGGTCCAAGCGGAGATGGAGATGTGCTGCATGGGACTCTGGCTGAGCCTGGGCACCAGCAGGGCAGCTGAAATCCCATGGCTCTGCAAATTGATGGTGGGACCTGTCCCCTGGACCCATAACTAGCACTCACCCATGAGGCATATTGCCCTGTGTCCGATTTTATTATGCATGAGATATGTTTGGAGGAATCTTTCCCAGATGAAGTTTGTTCCTCTGGTGTGACTTGATCCTGAGGAGTGGGGAAGGGCCTGCATGTGGATAATCATCTGAATTTCAGTTTTTTAGCCCCATCCTCTCCTAAAACAGAGTGCTTGAATGAGCCACTTTTTTCTGTAACTCTACAGGAACTTTGTCCACACCTTACGGAAAACCTCTGGGAAAGATGAAGACAGCCGACACACGTAGCACGCTTCCCTGGGGGTTTCCAGCAACCAGCCCATCGCAGCCCGAGCGTGGTGGGCCAGGAGATGGAGCAAAGCTCCTGCATCACCAAGCAGCCGTGTGAGAGGGGCTGAGGCCGGGTGTGGGGCTGCCAGCACGGCAGCCGCTCGGTGGGAGCCAGCTGGGTGCGTACCCAGCTCCTGTGGTAAACGTGAGATGAGCTGAGGTCTCTCAGCTCTCTGCAAACAGGCTGCAGGCTGCAAGCTCTGAGAAGTGCCGTGCATCTGCCGGTAAGAGTGACTTGAACCTAGAAACTGCAGCGGATTTGCTCCCAGCGTCAGCGGGACGAGGGGTTGGGGCTGCAGCACCTTCTGCCGTCCCGTTCCTGGAAGGACAAGAGATGTCCTGCTCATGCTGGAGCTCTGGTTCACCTGGGCTGGAGCCACTTTTTGGAAATGCCTCTCCTCTGGGCAGAGGGGAATGCTGAAGCTGGCGTATCCAACGCCATACCATTGCCAAGCGCTATGCGGGGCCTCATCTACTGACCTAATTTTTGAGCGTGTAACACCCTTTGCAAAAAGGATGCCTAGCACAGACAGCTCAGCAGAGTGTTTGGAGACCTGCAGCTCTCTGGGCAGTGACCAGAAAAACATTCGGAGCTGGTCTTCCCAGTGACAAGTGTGTCTGGCTGTGACGGAAATGGTGTGCTAGTGGGCAGAAGAGCTCGATCTGCAACACAGCCTTTTGCCACTGGTATCTGTGTTGAAAAGGAAAGAACTCCCTTGGGAAAAGAAAGTATTGGTGGAACAGCTCATCTTCACAGCAACCATGGCTTTAGCTTTCTCACTGTTTAGAAAGAGAAATATCTCAAAGACTCACGTATAGATGCTTTTGGTAGCACCACCCCACTGCAGCGCTGCCATGGGAAGTCTCCATCCTCCATCTGGTGCATCCGCAGAGCACTGCAGGGAGCGGCAGTCCTTGGCATTTGTCATTGCGCTGCCACCATTTTACTCTGCAGAACCTGCCCCCCCCTCCCAGGCTGCTGGGACCGCTGGTGCGGAGGTGGGAGCTTGGGGCTGAGGCCGTGGTGCTCACAGCGACGTGGTGTGCTGGCCCATCGCTCACAGCGGCGTGGTGTGCTGGCCCACCAGCCACCTCCAGCTGCAGAGGTCCTTCACTTGCAGTGTGTGCCAGGACTGCTGCAGAGGAAAGTAAAAGAGAAAATGCATTCCTGGTGTGTTTCAACACTCCCACGTATCACACACAGCTGCCTCTGCACTGCTTAGGCACGAACTTAGTAAGGTGCGAGCTGGGACCGGAGGTGTGGGTGATACCCTTGTCCTTATGGCCAGGTGCTTCCCCTGATCTCTGCAGCGGAAGCTCCTTTGCTTTGCAGCACTGGAAAGAGGGAGCCAGGATTTAGTCCAGGAGGTACCTTCCCACGCTGGCAGGGTGGTTTCCATAGCACCAGGGATGTTGTTCTGTTTCCACTTCTGCATGTGTTGTTTCCTTTTAATCTTACTAGCGAGACAACGCTGAGCTGATCTTGCTGCTCAGGTTTCTGCGCACAGGTTCCTACAAAAGGGGTGCCATGCACCCCTGCCCGGGGGCTGTCTGTGTTACTGTGGTCATCAGTGAAACCATCTGAGCAGGGTCAGAGCTCAGCCCAGACCTGGGCTTTGCACCACTTCTGGTCACGGCATCGGAGCTGTCACTCACTCTTCTCCCCCCATGCTGAAGACACGCTAAGCCAGACCCGGGCTCTGCTCCCATGGCAGTGGGGGAAGTGGAGGTGGCTGGACCTCAAGGAGACACGCGCCAGCCATGGGGCACTGCTTCCTCGGCCGTGCAAAGGAAAACCTGCAGCTGGACTCTGTTCGGATGGAGAAATTCCCAAAACATGAGCGCTTTGTGGGTGTTGGACTTGCTCTCTGCTTGACTGTGAGGCTCCTCTGGCATTGCCTATGGCACTGTGTCCTGGCACGGAGGACCTTCATTTTTAGCAACAACTTCCCAGGTGGCTGTGTGCGGCAGGGATGGAGGGATGGACAGGGCAGGGCAGAGAGCTGGAGGAGTCAGTAGATGGCAGAGTTGGTTTAGCATCTGCTCTCTGCCATGTCTATCGCAGGCTCACAGGAATTTTTATGATGGATTTGTCAGCAAGATGCTGCCCCAAAGCTTAGGCCATTGCAGCCTGGCCTAGGAGCAAACTGTGGCTGAGGCTGCTACAAACCAGCTGGTTGGGGCAACCATTCACGCTGTGGTGCTGCAGCAGCAGCAGGGCTGGCACCGTGCAGGGAGAGGGCTCCTCACGACGCCTACGTCCCTGGCTCAGAGCATCACGGCTGACAGCACCGAGACAAAAGGGCTGTGGGTTACTATTGCAGTATCTGTTGCATGCTATTGAAGGCGATGCCGGTCTGCCTTTGCATCACTTCGCAAGAGATTCACGATCGGTTTTGCTGCCTCCGACTGTGTGTGCATTGTCTTGGTTGGGCTGTCAGACGGAGCATTACTAGAGAGCGTGGCTGCGTGTGGATTTCCACCTGAGCACAGTTGCCTCCTCCTGTCCCCAGGCTCTGCCTTCTCCATGGGGATGGTTAGTCCCAGGCAGGGGCTAAGGATTTTCTCCCCAAAGCCCTCAGGTCAGAACAGTGCTCCTTGTCTGCACCTCACACCTTTGGCTGCTCACCTTTGCTGGCTGATCTCCTGCCACCGCCAGCAGCATCACTCTCTCTTGCTCACTTTGGGGCTGTGCATGACCCCAAGGGGCTCTCCATGATCCTGAGGGATGAGCACAGCCTTCCAGGGGATTCAAAGGTCAACAGAGGGAGAAGGGAGAAATGACAGTGAAGGCTGAAATGGTTGAAATGCAACCAAGAGCCATGGAGGCAATTCTTGTGGTGGTGAAGAAAGCCCTATGATGAGAGCCTTATGGAGGTCAATGTGTGTAAGGTTCTGAAAAAGATGAGTAATTTGCATAATATTGCCTTGGCAGGGGGATTGCTTAATGCAGAGGAGACAGGCAGAAGATTAAATTAGTGGCTACCAAATCAACCCTGGGAGATTGGCCATCTCTTGATAATTTCCAGTCAGGATCCAGATGATTTGCTGCAAGATGTGTTGGTACCACGCAGCCCCGGTGGGACAACCAGGCACAGCCAGCTTGGGGCTCAGCCAGTGCGAGAGTCTCACTGCAAACCTCCAGCTATGGAGGGAAAGGCTGTGCAGGATGGCAGCTGATCCACGTTGCATCTCACTCACCTCCCATGAATCCACCCAAAATCCTTGAGGTCCCACCATCCCAGCACTGCACATGGCATCACCTCCTGAACTTTGGCCAAGAGCTGTGAAACCCTCCTTAGGGCGCGATGCGACCCTGACCCTGCACGTCCCACCTGAGCGGCCAGGGACCCTTGAGGGGTGGTGAGAGTTGAGGACTAGGTGGCTCTGCCATGGCAAGGCTGGGTTTGGCCCCGTGGAGCCCAGCAAGTGCTTGGAGCTGGCCCCAGCAGCGGCTGCTGGGGGGGCTCAGCCCCACAGGGTGAGGAGGAATGGCAGCGTCCCCCCTCTCCTCCCGAGGCTTTTGTTTTTTGTGAGTCCCACACGGATACCGAAGGCGTGGTCCCGGCTACCTTTCGGTCCCGTCCCGATGAGGTGTGTGGGGGAGGAAGGGGCGATGCAAAGGTGATGCTGGGACCCTCCCCACCCACCCCATTGTGCAGCGCCGTGGGAGGCAGCTGCTGGCGTCGGCAGCCCTGCAGCCTCCCGTGGGTTTTGCTTTTCCTTGCTCCTACCCTCTCCTTTCACAACATGAAAGGGCAGAGCCTCGCCAGGGCGTTTCACTGCAGCTTTGATGGTCGCAGGCCCCCGCACCCTGTGCTGGGGAGAGCTGCTTTCGGCACTCGCCTGAGTGCGGGGGGACGCATGGGATGCTCCCGCTCCTTTCCGCTGTGACTCAGGCAGCAGGGGCTTGTTTGGCAGGGACGGGGCCATGGGGCTCCCCACACCAGGCTCTATTTTTAGGAAGCCAGGAGAAGTAGGTGCAGCTGTCACAGCAAGAAGTTTCTAGTGCGATTTGTGGTTTCTCAGCTTCGGTAAGGCTCAGCATCAGCAATTTAGAGGCTGGATGCTCTCCATGGCTCAGCACAGCAAGGCTGGCATCGCTGCCCAGGTGTGCAGCCCAGATGTGGCGTGAGAGCCACGTGCCCTTCGGGGCCCTCCATCCTCTATGGGGTCACTGGGTTTTGTTTCTCTGCCTTCCCTGTTCTTCACCCACCTCAATCCCCTTGGGAAAGGGCTGGTTTGGGGTGTGTCCATGGGTGGTACATCAGGATGGGGAGGTGAGGAGATATGGAGGGAAGGGGACACAGGGGATGATGGCCCTTGGAACAGGGTGGCTTAAAGGGACAGCGGCAGCCCAGTGCCATCCCCTACAGCTCTTTCCCATTGCTCTTTGCTGCTCTGGAGGCTGGCAGAGAAGGGGCAGATGTCCCCTCACATCTCTGGGGAAAATGCAGTGGAGGTGGCAGTCTACACCCTGCTCTGATCTACCTGCTGGGCAGCAGGAGCCTGGGACAGGTCATGTTCATGTCTGCTGGAGCTTGGAACTTCTGCTGACCTCCACATGGGGGTCTCCATGGCTGAGGGCCATGGTGAGCAATGGGACTGCAGCCTGCCAGTACCACTATAGTGGCTACAACCACCATCTTCTGCTCTTTTCTTCCCCAGAGAGCTGTGACCATCACAAATATTGACACCTTCGTCTATCCCTGAGGCTGCTGCCTTGGACTCCAAGAGCTTTCTTTCATTCATACCAAGGTGAAAAATGAACAGAAACTGCAATGCAACCTTTCCTTCTCTGGATGCGGGTGATGTGTTCTGTGGTGTTCTGGCTATGTCCCTCTTCCTATCCGGTGACTGGGTTGTCCTGGACACATGAGAGCTCAGAGGATGCAGGAGAGGGAAAAATCTAGAGAAGTGACAAAGCAAATGGTGGAAAAGCTCAAAGTTCCCTTCTGCCCATGGCTCTGTGCTGAAGGGACTTAATTTAGGTTTCTCTCATAGGTTCTCTTCTGCATTCCTCCCACGGCATCACAGGCAAGCTCCTTTTGTGACTCAGAATAAAATCTTCTTTTTGAATGTATTGTTCTTAGTACTGCACAGCACCCAGCTTTTTTTAATTGTAAAGAGCATGTGGGGTGAGCAGCACATTTGAAAGAGCTAGTTAGAAAACCACAGCGGGCACCCAAAAAAAAATATAATTACTCTCTTCTCATCAGCTTTCACCTTCAGAAATGCTCGCAGCCTTCGACAGATCATCGAGGCAGGCAACCGGATATTTTCTCAGTAAACAAAACTCTGAGCACCGAGTACAAGTGGAGACAATTTGCTGATCAGCGGAAATACCACAACTAGGTCAATAGGAATGCAAGCGATGGATCACATTTTCCCATTGTCTCACCCAGCGGTTGTCTGGCTGGAAGAACTGTGCCAGTTTGGGTTCACAAGTGGATGGGTATGGTCACAATCAGAGGGTTTAAGGGTGGAAAGAAAACCCTGTTGGTGTCTCTGTGGTGGGATCATCACCAGGTGAAGGTGTGATTTCACCTTCCCTGGAGTTATCCCATGCAGACAGACTCTTCCCTCTGGTGCTGGGTCCTCTCTCTGTTGCTCATTGTCCCTCTGGACCATGCCCCTCTTTCCCCAAGGCTGTGTCCCCCCTCTGCTATGCTCCCCCATGTTCCTATAGCAGCCAAGCAGTCAAGGACATGAAACCATGATGCTACTTGGACCTGGCATGGGATAATGCGGGTTTTGAGGATTTTGAGTCTTTTCCCCCATCCCTACCATCCACGTGAAGCAGTGAGATGGCAACAGAGCATGTCCGCAGGGGTCAGCACCGCCACACACCCTGCGGCAGCTCTGTCCTCCTGGGCTGCCTGGCTCTGAACAGCAACAGTGATGGGATGGTCCGACGGGGCTCTGCCTTCCTCAGTGCTCGATCATCACCTCCTGGTAGATCTGGCACTACTGGCATCGACTCCCAGCTCAAGATGGAGAAGCTGCAGGACCTGGTGGTGTGGGGTGGAGGAGGTGCCTCCCAAGGTCTTGCTCCCCACCAGCCGGGGCAGTGAGGGGCTGGATTGCTAACGTGGAGCAATGGTTTCCTGAAGAGGAGCTGCCAGCCTGCTCTCCCCACTGACAAACCTCTGCCAGGATCCCCGCTGTCATATTTTCCACCGTTGCTCCCGTCAGGGTACTGGTGACTAGCAACTCTCAGTTTCCTGGTTTGCAGCACAAGCCGGCCACCCCTCCGGTGATGTTTTGTACTGGGTAACCAAAACCGGAGCCTTTCTCCATCCTCCTCGCCAAACCCTGCAGCCCCTCTGAGGCTGCCGCCAGCTCCAGCCTCCCCAGCAAGGTGTGTGCAATGGGGCCAGCAATGCTCTCAGGTTTCCGGCATTACCTACAGGTTCTTCTCATTTCGGTGAAACAGTCACGGGTAACTATCCATAAACGGCTTTGAAAAGGTTTCATCTGCTGGGGACAGCCATAGCTCAGGAATAGCTGTGCAAAACCTTGCTTGCTGCTCCTTGCAACGCTCATTGCTGTGGTTTCACACGTTATGGGCTGCTTCTCAGTCCTGACACTCAGGATTCGGGGAAAGCATTAAGTGACGAATTCTCATGTAATTTTATTTCTCGTGTAGAGATGGCCCCCCAAATGTGAGTGTTAAATTCAGAGGAAACTGTGAAGAACCCTGGAAAATGCCGGTGAGCGCTGTGGGGCTGAGGCACGGAGAGAGGACTTTGGGGAGCGGGCACTGTTCCCCACCATGGCCTCGTGGCCCTTGGCTGTGTGGGGTGTCCTTGGGGATGTCCACTGCGACATGGCTTTTTACCTGTGGCAAGCTCACCATGGCAGGGATGGTATGTAGGAGCTTGGTGTCAGACCAGACCCCTGTAGGGATGCCAGGGCTGGCCTTTCCAAAGATAATGCCCATTTTTAAGGTAAAAAGGAATAAAAGCAGTGGCTTGGCAGTGCCCCCAGGCTCTGCGTGGGCTTGGTCCCATGCACAGCAGGGCTGCAAGCCCAAGGGAGCAGGTCTGAAGCTCAGTGATGCTGAGGAGACCCTCTTTTGCATCCCCAGTTTGAGTCATCTCGGTGCTGCCAGGAGGATGCTCCTCTGGGGGCGGGGAAGCCCCCGTGAGCTGGACAGCAAGGCAGCCCTTGGATGGCGAGGGGGCACGGGCACCCTCTCTGCCACTCTCTGCTCTAGAAGGCAGAAGTGACACTGGGGGGCTGGCAGCCCCATCCCAAAGCTCCCCTCATTGCAGAGGGGTGTCAGTCCTGGCACAGTGAGGGGTTACTTGGCTCCAAACACCAGCCAGAGCCTCAGCCCCAAGCTGTCCTCTGCCCAGCTGATGAATTGCTGCCCACGAAGACCCTGACTGACATCCCACACTTGTGATTTGGATGCTATATTTAGGAATATGGTGACGTGCCAAGGTCAAACTCTGACTTGGTTGCAGAGATGTTTGTGCTTTGTTACCAGCATTTGAAGCTCACAGCACCCTAACCACACAGGACAGGATGCAAGAGAGTGGGTAGATAGCAAATGCAAATGCTGGACTCCATCCTGCAATGCTTTGAGCAGCCCCAACAAGGTACTGTGTACCCTCTTCTCCTGGGGCTGCTGATGAGCAGGATCCAGCCGTTTATTTGCTGCATCCACATCTGATAACATGCTACTTTCAAAACAACTTTACATGATGGCTTGATGACTACCTTCAAACCAGCGCCCCAGCCCTCCTTGCAGTATAGCCTTGCAGTTCTCCTCCTCTGCACCCCAGCAGAAACCCAGATTTATCCTCTTTGCATGAAGGAAAGGAGGTCTGTCCTTGCAACAGCAAGCAGTAAGGACCCCTCTGCATTTACCCTAAATTATTTTGTTGATGGTGCATAGGTGTCAGATGCCTGCAGAGCTCTGGGGCAAGACTTTGCCTCCCTGCTGCCAGCTTGAGAGGCACAGGGGCATAGAGGGGACCTGGGTTGCCCAAAGTTGCGTGACAGTGATGCTGGGAGGTCAGCAGCTGTCAGGAGTGCCTGCATCCCCAACAGCCCTTTTCATGCCTGGATATATAGATACAGGTAACATGGGTAAGTGGGACAGGGTCTGAGACGGCTTGCGCCCTTGGGTGCAGGGTGAGCGCCTTACTAGGGTACCAAGAAAGCTGCTTAACACTTATCTCTCCAAAGTGATGGCCAAGCACCAAGACCTAAAGTCCCACTGTCTGTCAAAGAGCATGAAAGCTGTGCCTACACTAGGGTCACAGTGCCCATAGAGATGGTCCTTTCTCCAGGATCATCCAGCCTACCCAGGCACAGACTTCACCCATGGGCAGCACAAGGGAAGGCCAGAAACCAGCACAACCTACCTGCCTCAGCCAAGCATCTTTGCTGCAAAATCATCCTTCTCATGAAGGGCAAAGAGCCTTTCTTCCTGGTTTGAGAAACAACCAACTTTCCAAGTGCTTCCTAGCCCCTGGCAGCCCACAGTGCTGTTCAGCAGCCGTGTATTCATGGTCTTTGTTTCTTTGAAGACAACTTGCCATGAAACTTTCATCCACAACAGCAAAAAAGCACCGGGGCATAGTCTGGAGTGTTTCAAGGGCAAATATGAATATATGGAATAAGAACCTCTCTCTGGTTCTGGTAGAACAATAGGAAAAAGAATGGAAGTACACCAGAGAAGAAAGTCTAAGCAACCTTTTTCTGTTGTGGTAGACAGTAGTGAACAAACCTACCCACTACGAGAGTTTTTTTCCAGGAAGTGTAGGTTGCTGCAACCTGTATCCCTTGAGCAAGGGGTGCTTGCACAACAGTTCTCATGCTACTTGCAAGCAGCTCATTTGAAGGAGCCCCAGCAACGTACACAGAGGATGAACGAACCCTACAGCCCTACAACATCCCGACCCATCAGCAGCACCTCGTCCAGCACCATGAAAATGTTAATGGGCTTCCTCGCTGTATTTATTGTAGCACAGATGATTGGGACCGTACTCTTCTGTTTGTATCTTCACATGAAGATGGATAAGGTAAGTGGAGAAATAAGGTCCTCTCTGCTGGATTGCTAATGCGATTTGCCTTCGGCTGTGGTGAGATGTGCTCACCAAAAGGATGAACACGGTAGAAGATGATGCTGGCCACTGGATGGATGCAGGAGTGGCATTTATTACACTCGTGTTCTCATCTCTGCTTTTATTTGCCACTAAGATATATGCTGAGGAAGAGATCTGTTCCCTTCATTAACAAAACGAGAATGGATCAGTCACGAAGAGGCGTCAATAGCAAATCTGACAGCCAATGGCCAGTCTGGGGCGAGCAGAGTGTGGCTTAAACACACAAGTGGCTATTTTATGCTTGGTGGTCTTTTTTCTGGTGCCGTAGCACTTGGCAACACTGTGATGCTAGAAATGACGCTTGTTTTACTGTTTGCATGTATGAGTTTTACCAACATCTCACTTCGGATGCTGACTTTCTGTTTAGAGAAGAAAAGAGTGGATTTTAGTACTTTGCCTTTTTTTGAAGAGACACAGTATTGGTGATCCTGGTCCATACTTGGGACAATATTTGCCAAAAAAATTAAAAACTGAAAAGCTGTTTTTGAGGTTGCCATGACTGCAGCCGCACTGCACAATGCTTAAAACCACCGATATAAAGCTACTTTCCTCCAAAGCAGAAAAGACTACCAGCTAAAGAAATGTGGCTAAAACCCAGAATGAGTTCTCCTTACTAGATGCAATGATAAGATCATCATTACTGATTTTTAAACCTGTTGTCTCAACTTAAATTGAAATTAAAGGGGGTGACTTCTGATCTTCAAGGGTGGAGAGCAATCCTGGGCTTAAAAGTCAAGGGGATGGAAGGGGACTTTGCTGCACGGGGGCTGCAGCCTGGGGTGATGGGGTGAGCAGAGGGTCCCTGGTGGAGTGAAACGTGGCAGCACGGGGCCGTGGCAGAGGATCAGAGGTGGCTGAAACGTGATCGCAGGTGGCGGGGGGATTTCAGATGCCTTCAGAGCTCGCGGCAGGGCTTCAAACCTGACCCTCCGCATCCCGGTGCTGCCTGTGTTGTGCGCACTGCCAGGCTGCGTGTCCTTATATCTGTCTGCACTTCTCTTTACTGTTTAGCCGAATGTTAGGTTTTTTTACAAAAAACAGGTTTAATGTCAAAAAATTGTATTTTTAAAAAGATATATATTACTATTTTTTTCCCTTTTTTGACTTTCTGGGGTTTTTAAATCTGATTTCTTTAATCTGAAACTCTTGGCAGAATTCAGCCCCAACCCACAAGTTGTTTTGGTCTCTTGGCAGCTCTTTTAGTGAGTAAGCTAGCCAAAAAATGTAAAACCCACCCTGGGCAGGGCAGCACGGGGCTGGGCGAGTGTGCCAGCAGCCTGCCGGGGCCCCTGGGGCAGCAGCAGTGAGCCCCGAGCCACTCGCTCAGATTTCTGTGCCGCCGGCTGTAAATGCAGGTGGGTGGATATTTGCCACCTGCCTTTGGGAAAAGGCAGAGTGGGAAGTTTGAATTCGTTATCAAGATGATAGAAAATAGATGATAGAAAATAGAAAGGGATCCTGAGCAATCCTCCTCTCATCCAGCATCGCCCACCAGGGTCAGCCCCGTGGGTGCAATTCCTGGCGGATGCGGGTGCAGATGCTGTGCCGGGTGGCTGGTGGGAGCGCTTGATACCTGCAGTGTGTCTGCCCAGTTCATCCCGATGCTGAACAACCCACCCTGAGCTCTCCAGGTTGCGATTTATCGCTGGCAGGAACATAGTGTGGCTCCGCTGCCAGCCGTTGCAGGTGTCCCACTAACATCCCATTCACCCTCTCCTCTCTCCCCCGCCGGCAGATGGAAGAGGTGTTGAGCTTCAATGAAGATTACATCTTCCTGAGGAAAGTACAGAAATGTCAGACAGCAGAAGGTCAGAAGTCGACATTACTGGACTGTGAAAAGATTTTAAAGGGCTTCCAGGACCTCCAGTGCAAGGTACGCTGCTGTTAGGTGGACAAAGACCCTGCTGAAGGTGGAGGGGGGCTCCCAGGGACACACACAGCTTCGCCCCAAGCTTTTTTTAAAAAACCATGGGTGCCCTTTACCTTGAGGCTGCACAGCACGTGCCCTTTTTTAAACTACATTCTTTTTACACTGTATTTTTACACTATATTGATGTGACTGAAAAATCTCATCCATTTTTTTCTCAAAACAATCTTGCTCAGAGCACATCCCGCTGCGGCATGACGAGGGAAGCTCAGGGCTTGTGGTGGGAGGGATGGGGCTGCAGCCACCCTGGCTCTGCACTCTCATCCCAGTCTGAAAAATGTTGATTTTCTGCTCTCTGGCACCTTGCTCTGATCCTGTGCTGGGTGGTTGTGAGGATGCTTGCGGCCACCTGCCGCTGGGAGCACTTTTACACCCGCTTTGCCCAAGTGTCGATGACAGCGCAAGGCTTGAGCCTGGTGGCACGGCTTCTGGCAGCCGGCGAGGATGAGGAGGGTGCTGTGCAAATGCCACCCCACAGGCTTAGGGACGGCACCTCCAGCCGGTGCAGCGGCTCCTCTCATTTGGGTGCAAAAGAGCCAACCTGAACTGCAATGTCCTCCTGGAGCGGCTGAGGGTGCCCAGCAAGGCACGGGGTGCGCTCAGCCTGCTCAGCCCTTGAATCTGCTGCTTAGGAGGGGCTGTGCTGGCCAGAGCAGGCAGGAGAGGGACATTTCTTCCTCATTGTCAGTGCCCAGTGACATCAAATGCCTCAGCTAAGCCTTCAGGTTTGCATCAGTACCCAAATGACAACAGACAATTGTGTCTGAGATGGGCCCTGCTCAGCAGTCCTGAAAACCCCCTCTTGCAGGAGCAGGGACATGCCTGGCTTGCTGGCCAGCATCTACAGCACGGCTTTAAATGAAAAGGAGATAGTTTTTTGTTTGTTTCTTTTTTTTCAAATAAACCTTCCCAACTACATCGTTTTAATTGTATAAAACCTGAGATCATAAGCCCCACAACCTCCCTGCTGCAAACAGCTGGTCAGCTCACGGCCGTATGTGATGCTGAGGAAGGTGCTGGAGGCTCTGCAGTTTTGGGTACCCTCCACCGAGAGCTGGCAGGGCTGTCAGGCCCAAACAGCACCAACCTGCGCAATGGCCAGAGCATCCTTTACAGAGACTTTCAAAATTGTTGATTTGTATATCGTAAAAAAAAAAATTAACATTTTTTTTTTTGCTGTTGTTTCAGGATGGGGAAGCCAGCAAAGGGCAGCCCAAGTTTGAAATGCAGAGAGGTGAGTTTCCTGGTGCCACCAGCGCACCCGTCACTTGCTGGGGGCAGGAGGAGTAGCTTGGCCAGGGAAGGGGTTTCCTCCACCTTGCAACAGCTCACCAGTGCCCCAGGGGCACGGCATGGAGGCAGGGGATGGGGTCAGGGTTTGGAGCATCTCCATGGGGTAGGACTCTGCATGGCATGGGGCTGGCAGAGGGGGACACTGGGCATGGCTGTCTCACCAGGGCAGATAGCTGTGGGTGACACGATGCCTGAAGTCAATGAAAATGAGTCTGAAATTAAATCTGTGGCCTTTTTGCATTGCAGGCCATAAGCACCATGAGCATCCCCATTTAACGCACAAGAACGAGACATCCATAGCAGGTAAGAGGTCGGCATATCCAGGTCCTGTTCCCATGGCAGGCAAGGGAACGCAGTCTCCTCCACGGGCTTTATTCCTCAGAGGCTCCACCTTGAAGGCAACTGAGTGTCTTTGCTGAGCAGAGGCCAGATCCTGCCTCACTCCAAGCTGGGGAGGGATGTTGGAGACTGTGTCTCTGAGCTGGATTTGGCCCACAGAGAAATACCAAGGGTGGGAGGTGCCGCAGTCCCTGCAAAGGAGCTGTGCTGCCCAGGGGGGACAGCGCGTGTCAAGGCATCAATAACACCCGCCCTTCAAATTGCAGAGGAGAAGAGGCAGCCGGTTGCAGCCCACCTGGCAGGTCAGAAGAGCAGCAAGACAGTCTCAGGTAAGACAGACCCACTTGGCACTGCCTTGGCCAGTGTGCATCCCCTGGCCGGACCCTGCAATCCTGCCCCTGGCTCTGTAAGTGCAGGGACAGGGACAATACAACTCCAGCGCAGAAGCACGTCCCCAAAGGACAGCAAACCTCCCAGTGGTCACATCACCACGTGCACCTGTGCCACGTGGGGTTCGCACGTCCCATGCCGGCTGTCCTCAGTAGTCTCATATATGCCTTCCTAGAAGTGCACCACAATGGCTTGCAGCGCTTTTTACGAGTGGAAAACTATTTCTCTTCGTATTTAAGGAAACCAACCTCTCACTTTCCTTTTGAACTCAAAATGCAATGCTTTTGCTCTCCTGGCCACATCTTGCCGGGGCAGCTGCTGCAGGAGGGCTCTGCTGGCATATTGTATCTGCTGATCTAATTATCTTCTCACCTGTAGTGGTCCTGGCAGCAATATGGACTGGCTGATGACTTTACAGTCACAACACAGATAGCTCCAAACTGATTTAGGCAAGCTGCACTTTTTCAGAGTCATGGGCACGTTAGGTTTGAGAAACACATGTGAGTCCGTTGGCATTTGTGCATCCCTCTGCACAGACTGTGGTTGCTCTCACAGCTCCATCACCCAGCGTAGCCTTAGCGGAGGGACATCCTGCAAGATCCTTGCAAGAGCAAGGATTACCCAAGTGAGTAAGAGCTAGTAAGGTCAGTCTCTCAATCTGGCAAGGATTTCGCAATCTGAGCACTTTTGATTTAATTCTGGAGTAACTGCCAGTAATCAGCAACTGCTCTTTCCATCTCTGACGCAGCATTTCACCCAGAGCTCAGTCTACCTGTGGAAAGCTTAGAGTTAGATAAGATCAAAGAAGCGAGAAACTCGCTGCATTTTAAAACTCCCTGCTTAAGCACTTGTTGAGGCTATAAAGAAAGTTGAAATTGCCCAGAGAGCGGCAGCTGCCTGGAGCTCAACTCTGCGCCTCGATAGTCGGGCACAGGGGAAACATCCCCGTGGGATGCAGCACGGAGCTGCCTGGCTCCCCCAGGACCGCCCGTGCCATCCCGCTGCGGGGACCGGGACTCTGGGCTAGGATAGTCAAACCTGTTATTCCCCTTGGTTGCTCACCCTTGCTGCTCTCAGAGGTGTCTCTGTAGGCTGGGGAAGGCAGAGGTCCAAAATCCCTCCTGAAAGTCGTAGCTGAGGGCAGCTTCCTGGTCTCTGTATTGACTTATCTGTACCGAGTCCAGCGGGAGTGCGTGTTCATGACCTACTCTGATGACACCAATAGCACCCCAAAAGCCCCTTCCAGCTCTGCATCCTGCCAGGGACCAAAATTGTGGGTTGTTTATTTTTGCACTTCCTTGGCAAAGTCTTACCTTCTCTGGAGTCCAAGTGGAGGAGGGACTTTAGAGGAAAGGTAGCACCCAGTCCAGAAAAACTACGTGCCCTGGGATGGGTGCCTCTGCAGACAGGAGCAGCACTGTGTTTTGGCAGCGCTCTGAGGTCTGGCCCGTGGTGGCAACTGTGTGCAATCCTCCACCCTAAGCATTTCTACTTGATTGTATGAAGGAAGCAAAATGTTCCTCCACTCACATAATCAGTTCAAGGGTATCAAGGCCAGTGACCAGAAACACAGGTTAAACATGTCCTGTCCTTGGGGAAGGGGATGCTGCTCCCCTGGCCTGGGGATGGTGTCCTGGGGTAAGCAGGGTCAGAGGCTGTGATGCCAAATGTATGTGGGGTGCTCCCCCCAAATGAGCCTGCCAAACTGGATGTCTCCTCCTCCCAGCTCACCTACCATGCTTTCCTCCTACAGTGCTAGAGTGGAAGACAACAATGTATGGCCCCATGAACAACAACTCGATATCCTACCAGGAGGGGAAACTGAAGGTGAAGGAAGCGGGGCTCTACTACATCTACTCCCAAGTCAGCTTCTGCACCAAGGCAGCAACTTCAGCACCCTTCACCCTCTATATTTATTTGTATCTCCCCATGGAAGAGGACCGGCTCTTGCTGAAGGGACTAGACACACACAGCACCTCCATGTCTTTCTGTGACCTTCAGTCCATCCGGGAGGGAGGCGTCTTCAAGCTCCGGGAAGGCGACATGGTCTTTGTCAACGTGACAGACTCAACACGAGTGAATTACAGCCACGGCAGCACCTACTTTGGCATCTTCAAGCTGTAGTGAGGAGGGGGCCCCCCCAAGCTGGGGGTCCAGCCTGACTTTGTTGAGCAAAGTGGCTTTCCCTGTTTCCCGTATTTATGTTCCTCTGCCTCTTTGTTTTTCTTGTTTCTTAATTTGTATATTTTGTTATTTATTAATGAGGGCGAAGGGGCCCTAAGTACACAAATGGAACAAAGTTTGAAGCTGTTGTTGTTTGCACTTTGCTTTTTGCTTTTGTTGCCAATAGTTTGGTACATGCTGGTGTTGTGCTTCTGGGTCCACCATGCCCTATGCATGTGGCCGGGTGGGTGTCCTCATTATGTCACAAGAGCTTTATTTAGCAAACTCTACCATCAACGTTTCTTTCCTAACAACGTAGGATGGCTCAGGGCACTCCAGTCAAACTAGGTTCATACATATCTCCTGTACCAATCTGCTTACCAAACATCAACGGAAAAACATTAAAAGGCTTAGGAACGTCTCCTCTAAAGGAATCAATCAGCCAAGCGCTGTCCTTACGTGCTAGCTGCTGGTGATGCATCGTTGCCACCCTAACTGTCTGCTTTATTTTGAGAACCCCCTTTTTTCCACCCATGCCTATCTACAAAATTCAGCCAGCCTTCCTGCTTAGGGTGACACTGCCTTGTCCGGGCTCACGCTCAGTGACATTCGCCCCACATCAGAGGGGTGATCGGTGGTTGAGAGGGGACTGCTGATTTCAAGCTAGACTGTGTGTAAGGCACCAGCAGTCCTCTGCTCGGAGACACCAATCCGCTTGCCAGGCTGTCCTCCTCCCACGTCTGCAGGTAGAGGATCCTCTTCCTGCAGACTGTTTCACTCCCCTGTGGAAGGGACGTTGGCCTCCACCATCAAATTTGGACCTGCCTCCCCTCCTGAGACACCTCTTACCCTAGGAGGAGGACCAGGAAAGCACAAGAGTGGCAGGACTGACCGCTTCTTCCCAAGCTCTCCAAGGTCCTTGTCCAGAGCATCTTCTGGCTGCCCTCCGTGAGGACGTGCCCACAGCAGCACTTTTCCTGGAGCTCCAGAAGAGCAGGACTGCGCAGACCAGCAGGACCCTCTCTCAGGCAGGGGGTACCTGAGTGATACTGCACACTGGGGTCTCCCCGACTCTCTTCTCCAGGTTGGCCTGCAGGGAAGGTGAGCTGAGCCACAGCAGGCCACAAGGATGTTGATGCAGCATTTTTTTAAAAGTATCTAAAGATGCCAAAGGTGGCAAGCCTGGACCACTTGTTTATACAGGTCACCCTTGTTGGAGTGCAAATTTTGGAGATATTCCTGGAAGGCAACAGGTTTGCAAGTGGAAGAGCTTTGAGATTTGAGCAATCCTTAGGCTTTGCTTGGCTGGAGACTGCAGGTCTGGTGCTAACACGGTGCCTGAGTGCCATCACAGCTGGGATGGATGGGGCAGTCTTTCCATAGCTCATTGCAGTGCTGGGTGCCTGACATGGCCCCCTCCCAAAGTCAGTAGAGGAGACCTCAGAGCCAGTCTGTTTTTACTGTAATTTAATATGTATTTGTTGGCTGTTCTCCAAAAATGCTTAACTTTGTCAGGGAACAGACCACTCTTGTCTGACACCATCTATAAAAACTATTTCTTTGACTCAAACCATCTTATATTCATAAACAGAGAGGGACTGTGTGCCAAGGGACTGTGCGTGGCCGTAGCTGTGTTTTGCAGCGTATTGCCATGGTTCACCCTTCCCGAGTGTGGGGTTTCGTCCACCGCCTCCCTACAACCAACACAATTAATGGATTAAGAGATAGGGTGCTTTCTATGCTTCGAAAGCTGCTCACTCTTCTCAGCCCCAGGCTGGGATTTCCGGGGGTCCTGCTTGGGGTCTGGGGGCTGAGAGGGCAGTGGGGTGGCCCTGGGGAGGGGGGGCACAGGGCCAGGCAGCGGCAGGGGCATTTTGGCTGGAAGAGGGAGCAGGGACCCCCCCCTGCCCTGGGTAAGCACCAAGGCACCGGGGCTGGAGCCTCCAGCACAGCGGTGGAGCAGAAGGGTGGGGGTTAATTTAAGGGGATTTAGGACAGCTGGCTGGGAGAGCACTATTCCTGCCTGCCCTAAGGTGATGGGACCTGCAGGGCTGTCTCTGCTTTGGAGCAGAGGGATGGAGGCTGCACCAGGTGGGATCCTGTGACCGCTGCATGTGGGGAAGGGGGGTGGGGAGGGCTGGGCAGCCACCACCTCCTGTGGTGGTGTGGGTCCCACCACATCCCCGCTGCTGCTGAAGCCTGGCCAGCCCCTGTGGGCTGGGTTTGCAGAGGCAGCACTGGTGTGGCTGGAGGGCCCTGAGCCTCTGCAGGGGAGGTGGAGGTGCCTGGCTGTGGTGGGAGCGTGGGTGGGAGCCGCAGGAGAAACCAAAGACCGTGCAAACCATCACGGTCTGAGGCAGGAGAAAAAGTTGGCTGGGAGTGAGCAGGTGGGGAGAGGAGAGCTGCGAGGAGCATGTGCGTGGCCATTCTTGGGGGGCCAAAACCTTCAGGAGCAGAAATGCTGTTTGTCACAGGCGAGGGGAAGTCGGGATTGGTGCACAGCCTTGACACCCCCCCCGCAGCCCCCAAACTTTGGTGGCCAGGAGCACCCACCGGAGGGTTTGGGCCAGACTGCGATCCCCAGCCTAAATCACTGAGAGGGGATCTGGGAGCTGCAAATAACATGAAGAAATAGATTTTCATGCATGGTTGGGGGAAGCAATTAATGAGGGGAGGAGAAAAAGAAAATAGGCATAAAACAACTCAAGAAATGGTGCAGCAAGAGCAGCAGATGCCAACTGCTGCCTCCACTGCCCGTGGGCTGCCTGCCCGGCCCCAGCCCCCCGCCCGCACTGCTGCCTTTCCCAGGGCTTTTGTTTCTTGCCTCTGTTTCTTCGCTTGCCAAAAATAGCCCGCAGGATTCAGATGTGAGGTAGTGCGTGGGAGGGGAGGAGATGTGATTGCTACCATCCAGCTGTGGCCTTCTCCCGAGCGGCTTTGTTCTCCTCCCTGGCCCCTGCCCGGTGCCGTGGCGAGCACAGGTTTCCTTTCCCCGTGGAAAGTTTGAAGATTGTCAATACATTTTTCCCTTGACGTGGGGGCCTCTCTCTCACTCCTTGGGCTGTGAAATTTATGTTTTCTGACCTGATTTTTGTTGTCCTTTCTGAGTAAAGAAGGGAGAAGGGGATGAGAGGGTGATGAATACGTGGGGCACATCAGCGGGACTGGTGTGGGGGTCGTGGATGAACAGCAGTGGGAACAAACAGCAGCATGGTCATATGGGAAAGGTGCTCGCATGGCTCAAGAAACAATGAGCTGACTAGGAAATAATTTTGTAAAGTTTTAGATAAGAAATGAGATTTTTTGGTTTTGTGTTTTTTTTTTTTTTTTTTAACCTCAAAAAAGTTTGGGATGCCAGTTTCCAAGAGGGGTCTTTCCAGCTCATCCAGGGATGCCAGGTGGCAGGAGCTGGAGGATGGCTGTCCACATGCTGCATGGCTGTGCACAGGGGCCACTCCGGTGACAAGCCTGTCCTAGCATCTCTGTGCACTGTCTTGGGGGCCTCTCTCTCTCTTTTTATAAAATTCCCCCTTCCCAGTTAGGGGTTGTGTGCCTGGGTGCCAGCTTTACCTCGGTGCCCCTTGCTTGGTGACAACCCTTTCCCCTAGTTGGGGCAGGGTCTCCATCTCTTCTAGGAGGCCAAACCTGTTGCGTGCACCCCATCCTGGGGGCAAGGGAGACTTCTCCCCCTCATTTTGGTTTGGATGTGGGGGCACTCATGCCATGGAGCAGTGTTGCACTGGGGCAGTCGGTGGGAGCAGCCCACCACAAATGGGCACCTCCTGGGCATCCCCAGCCACGGCAGTGGTTTGTGCTGCGCAGATTAAGCTGTTGGGGTTTTCTTTCTCGTTTTTCACATTGATGGTCATCTGGAGCCAAACTCCATTGCTTGGAGGATGCTGGTGCTGCCTGCATTGTTGCTGGGCCAGGCAAAGGTGCTGTTTGGGAGCTGGTGTAAGAGAGGGGGCCAAGGGGACCCTGTATTCAGCAGGAGAGCAGGATGTGGAGGGTCTCTGGTTAAGGCCTGGATCTGGCCTCATGGGGACTCAGGAGCGGGGATGCTCCTTCCACAGTGAGCCTGGGAGATGCCTCCGCCTTGCTCTTCTGCCCAGTACGGGCTCTGCTGCACTCAGGTCTGGATGTGGCCTCTGCAATAATTCCACAAAGTGCTACTTGGGTTCAAGTGAGCTCCCTTGCAGACTTCAGCATTTTTCCACGATGTGCCCAAGTCCAGCGTTTCTTTTTAACTGGTTCTTTTTCCCTCTCTGACTGCTGTGGTTGAGAAGGGAGAGCAGGCTCCAGCCCTCCTGTCCTCGATCCTCCTGCTTCGGCTGCGGTCTGAGAGTGTGGCATCTCTCTACCAAAGAGTTAAAAATACCAGTGCACAGGAGAAGTCTTGTCCAAGCCGTAGACCAAAGGAAATCCTGTCACCACACCTAATCTCCAGAAAAAAACATGCACTAACTAAAAAAAAAAAAAAATCTAAACCAAGCAGGAAGTCACTTATCTACAGCAACCTGCCGGTGCAGAGGAGAGCAGCTAGTTCTCCATAAAGCATCCTTGTTAGCAGAGTGCAAGTGGGTCTTGAGGGATGGAAATATATTTCCTCCTCCTGGGATGAGGTGTCCTTCCCTGCTACAGGTCTGGGGGATGGTGGGAAAAACAGTCCAAGTGCCAGCATCACCATCTGCACCAGTATCACCACCAGCATCCAGTAAATCAGAGGGGGGTGATGCAGCCATGGGCATTTTGAGCAAATCGGGGATGCTGAGAGCAAGCACTGGCTTTGCTTTCGTGGCAGATACTAAGGAAGCAGCACCAAGAGCTAATTGCCAAGTGATTTTTATCCTTCTTTATTTGTTGAAAATGTCAATTAAAAAACTGTTCAAAATAAAAACATGTTAGAAAAGTTGAACTTGCATAAGTAGTTACAGTAAATAAACCTACATGACAAAGATAAACTGGAAGGCAGCTGACACAACATCCATCTAAAGACAGACTCACTGGAACCTATTTACAAAGCACTGTAAACAAAGTAAATATGGAAACATTGCTGTCCATCCGGCATGGCTTCTTTTCCTTTTTATTTTATTTTCTTGTCTTTTTTTTTCTTTTTTTTTTCTTTTTTTTTTTTGGCTTCTAGCTCTTGACAAACGCTTGATCTAAAAAGTCCCAGTGTGCCCTCCATCACATTACATCTTACAAACATGCATATGTACACAGCACGGCTTTCAACTAAACCAAGGGGCAGCAAGGAAACATTTCCACCCTCTCCTCAGAGTGTAAATGGCCCTCGGTTTGCGTCCTTGCGCTGGCTGCACGTTGCGAGCCCGGTCCCCAGCCCACCTTTGGGCAGGTCTGGGCAGTGCCAGGGTGCCTGGGCACGGTATCGCAGAGCAGCGGCGTGAGCAAAGGTCATTATTCTGCAAAAGGATTAACCAGCACAGCAGGGGCTTGCCTGGTGACCAAACCGCTCACCTGTGTGCCTGGGTGGGGATGTGGAGAGCTGCCATCCGGCTGGGATGCTTTGCAGATGGCAAATGTAGCCAGGGCAAAAAAAAAAAAAAAAGACCTCTATTTGTCCTAGAAAGAGCTTAGATTCAAAGAGGGTTTCTCGCTACACTCCTTGTGATGGTTTTGGAGCCTAGGTCTCCCCTTGTGCCATTTGCTATGTTCTGGCTAGATTTTAATTGCAAGGAGGGCGTTGTAATTAATGCCGCTATTATGTCCTTCATGAACAACGTAACGGTACGACTGTAATGAGCTGTGGGGTGTCCGCACACCCTGGGACCATGCTGCCCTGTGATATACATTAAGTCTTATCGTTAACTTTAACAGAACGTTACTTTTATAATGCTGCTCGGGAAGGAAGGAAGGAAAACATCGGTTCTAAACTAGGGTATAACACCAAATAAGATGAAGATAGCCGATACATATGCATGTTGCCTGTGCGCTGTGTTCGAGGCGTTGTGCAGGGATCTGGAAGGGTGTTGCACGTCCTTGCCCCAGGAGCGTTCCAGCTCTTGTCAAAGCATAAATACCTTTCCTATGCCAAGAGAAAGTTCCTTTTTCCTAGCAGAAAGCCCCTTTGGGGCGATAGGGGGGAGAAGTGGCCATTGGCTCCGGTCCCGGCCTTTGGGAAGGAGCGATGGTGAGCTTTACACGGGCAGAAGGGAACGGGGAACCAGCACATTTTGGGGTTGTGTTGTCAAGCAGTGTTTACATTTCCTACAGAGAAAAGCACGTCCTGCAAGGGGAAGCACAGTAAAACTATAAACTCATACGATACCTGGACACTCAATGTGAAAACAAAGCGGAGTTACAGGTCATGCATAAGAAAAAGGATGGGGGGGCAGAACAGCAGTTACCTGTTGTGCTAATCACGAGCTGTGAGGAGGCAGCACTGTGCAACACACCTTCCCATGCGCTCTGACAGGTGCTCCAGATCTGACTTCCCCAAGGAGTTCAAATGTCTTCATGTTAATTGCACATTTTAATCAGTATCAAGGCCACACAGGAACCACAGTATTGCTGGGCTCTAGTTCGCTACAGTCAACTAATGGGGAAAAAAGAAGGTGGATGGGAAAAGCTTCCCCAGTTGTGATTATCTGAAAAGAGGAGCATGGTGCTTTTTGGTTTCTGCTCAATGCCACCTCAATAATGTTTTCATTCAATAAATAGGTACCGGTGCTTTTGAAAAGAATGAAAGCATTAAAAAGTGCTTAAGCTTCCTCTAGGAAACTGCTGCCAAACCCTGTGTGAGCAGCAATCATTAGCAGAGTTTGTATTTGCTCCCAGTAGCAGGTACGATGAGGTATTAGTTGCTGCAGATGAATTGTGAATCATGGACCGCTTGCTTACTGGTTTACTTGTGATCGACTCTTTCTGGTTTATTTCCTTATTGGATGGAAGAAAAACTATTTTTTTTTCTCTGACTTTTTTTTTTTTTTTGGTAACAAAATTCCCAAAACCAACAAAATAAGGAGCAAGAAGAGGCAAAGGATCCAGTTCCGCTTCCCAAAAAACACCTGAGGTCACACACCACTGCCAGCAGCTTCACCCCAAATTCAGGCGATCAGGGACGACTTGCGCCCCGTGTCCTCCCTGCCACACTCGTCCGTCTGCTTCAGCAGCCTTCTAACCAGCTTCTCCAACTCCTTCCTGGATTTAAGCTCTTCCTCCAAACACTGTTTCATCCTTTTGTTCTCCTGCGAGGGGAAAAATAAAAGAATAAAGATGCAGTTAATGCCCATGCACTTTATGCAATGAGGTACTTCCATACGCCTGGTTGCTCAGAAGCGACGGCATCCCATGGACATTTGACAGGTCACTGCTGGATGGCGAGGATGAGCATCGCAGGTTACTTGTGGTCTGATCTGCTCAAGCAGACCCTTACTACCTTGCAGACCTGCACAGAAGTCCCAGTGACTTTGAGCAGGCAGAAGCATCCTCCTGGAAACCTAATTTTAGCCTGGGTTGGAGGATCCTGTTCTCCTGGGGTAGCCTCTCCCACCTCTAAGCTTGGGGCTGGAGGGAGGAGGACATATTTCCTCTGAGTCTACAAGGACTGGTATCCACCAGACCTCTATAAAATGAACATTCGTGCTGAAAGAGCTTTCAGAGTCGGGGGAAAGTTTCATGTTATGACAAAGACCAACTACTCCTTCCCTCCTGCTGGCTCTGGTGCTCAAGGGACTGCGTGGTGAGCTGATGCAGGGAGCTAAACCAGAAGAAAACTAAGGCTGATTCAAGGAGTTGCAGGATTGCACCAGCATCGGCGAGACTTTTCCTGAGGACTAGTCGAAGACAGCGACCCGGCACAGCCAGCACAAACCAATCCACTCAAATTACCTGCTTCAGTTCTTTGACTTCGTCTTTCAGTGCATAAACCGTGTCAACGAGGCTCCTGCAAAAAGAAATGGAAAAAAAAAAAAAGAAATAAAAAGACCTGGAGCGCAGCAAAACAGCAACAGCGTGCGAGCTGTTGTGAGCAAGGCGCTGATGGGGAAGCTGCTTCCAGTTTCTGCTCTGCAAGCACCAGGTTGCAGCTATTGCTGCTGCCTGTGAGGGGACCCTGGAAACACAGCCCGGAAGCATTTATAGGCCACCAGTCCAAAATTCAGGGCTCTTTTCTCAAAACTCAAGAAAAATACCTTGTTCTGCTATCTTTAAGTCATCAACAAAGGTCTGTGGCTTTGGTTTCCTTGTTTACGCTACTGCAATAAATAACAATGATTTTAAAACTGGAAATGCCTGAGCATCTTTTGTAAAACGGCCTTGATTCCTTGAGGGTATGCTGCAAAAAAACCAAGCGTGAAAGGAATGCACTGTCTGGGTTAGAAAAGGAGCAGATCAATGCAGTCACCCAGATGCTGAAGCTCCATAACGGGCTGGGAGCACTCACATACAGCTTCACCCGGCTCTCAGGCAGGGGCAGCAGCAGCCCAGTATGTCAGTAGTTTTTAAAAAGACAAATAAAAAAGCACCACTTGTTTGGTTCTGTCCTCCCTGACCCCATCAGCTGCATCCCGATAAGCTCTGGGACTCGATAAACTGGCTCTACGGGACCTGGTGCACAGACTCCCAGAGGGCTACGGCCACGTCGGAGCAGCTCTGTTCTTAAAAAGGGACAAAACAGCAACTGAAACAACCCAGTGGTTCTCGCCGGGTCTAAGGCGGCAGTCGGTGACACCAGCCCCGCTCCTCTGCAGAGATGCAGAAGGAGAGGGCATTAGTTTTTAAGGTCTTTCCACAAAGCAGCAAGGGGATCTGCAAGCGGAGAGCAGCCACGCTTACTTTTCCTCCGTCACAGTCTGGCCATTGCTTCGTGTTTCCTCTACGATGATTTTCTCTTCCTCAGGAAGAAGGACTTGGGGGATGGAGTCTTTACGGGAGCCTGTGTACAAGAATTACTCATCAGGAAGTAAAAGGGAGACGTTCTCTGATGCCCATGCCGCTCTGGAGACTGCAGCCCTTGTTCTCCCTGCTCCTCTGCAAGCCCGGGGCAGGCTGGGGACACGGGGGCTTGAGCAGCCACCAGCTACCTGCCAGGGTTAAATACGTACCGCTATCCTGGAGCTAAAGCAGCAAGTGGAAAGTTTTTAAGAGTGCTCAATGAATCTAAAACTACATCGTGACTTATAAATGAAATCATTCGATTAGGGTCAAGAACTCTCAGAAGAAACACAGCCTCCCTTTTTTAAATGTACCATTATTTGATAGTTCAGTGATTTAATTTGACATCTCACCAGCAATGATAAATAGTTATATTTCCAGCGCTGAAGATGTTAGATAGGTTCTTATGAAGCAGCTTGTTCTTAAACACGCAGCTGATTGAGAGATAATATTCATGCTTCCTTTCTAAAGCTATATGCAACCTGAGATTACCATCAGGTTTTCAGTGCTGACAGCCACAGGCACTGACTAGGTTTGCTTAATTCCTAACAAGTGCTGGTGAAATAGCTGTGTCTCATCTGCCCTCCTACCTGCTTCATTCTCTGTGTTTAGAAGAAAAACAATGGCAACTAAACCACTAGGCAGATGAAGCTCCCTTATCTTGAAGATTGAACACCACACAGTTTCCTAGCATGAGTCTCGTTGCTGTATGATGCAACCATCTGTTTTTTCCCAGAGGGGTTATCAGTGTTGCAGGCAGATTAAGACCTAAATAATCTGGTTGTGTGCCCACCTGAGCTGAGAGCTTGCTGGAAGCCTGCCCCAGTACAGTATGCCTCGATCACCTTCAGGATCTGAGCATCTTCTTCCAGCGCAGCGGTACCTGTAATACATTGCAGCCAACAGCTATTGCAAAGTGCTCTGGCTTCATCTCTCCCAGCCTTTGTTCCCAAGTCCCTTAACAGAAGACCCTGTTGTTTCCTTGACTGACACTGTCTCTGGGACTTTGCCTAATTCCTTTTTGAGGTCCTTTTTATTTTCTGGCCTTTGCAACATCCTGTGGCATTGAGCACCACGATTAAATGGTATGAAAAGGCACTTCTAGCTGCTCATCACAGAAGAACTCAGGGGGCGATGCCTGACTTTGGGTGCAGGGATCACCAGGAGATGGGTAGGCAGAGCAGCCCTGCTAGGAGGGGTCTAGTACAGCTGCATCAGAGTGGGACTCGGACACATGAAGTCTTCATTTCCAATCCTAGCTCAGCGCTGTCTTCTTGAGGGAGACAACTGACCTTCAGGCTATACACTGTAGCTGCTCACCACTGGGTGAGCATGGCCTTTCATGTAAAACCCCCAAGGAGTGTCCCAAGTGGACTTCAGGGAGCTGTCAGGACATCCCTCTTTGCAGGTGAGCACCCCTGCAGAGATGGGTCTTCTTTTGTTCCCTGGTCCCCCATGGAAAGTGTTCCAGGACCTGCTGACATGGCCAGCTAAGGGTTTGTCCCAGACCTCAGACATGTTGTTATGACTGTTGATGTGCAGTTTTAATGCAGCTTTTGACCACTTGGAATTAGCTCCTTGGCCTCACAGCCAGACCAAGACCACCCACAACCACAGGATCACGAAGAGGGCAGTAGCATGCCTGGTAGTTGTAACTGGGGGGGCATCTGCCAGAGGCTGAGGACCGGTGTGCTTCCAGAAGCCTCCTGTGCTCAGCAGCACAAAGGCTTGCTCACAACGTGAGCATCCTGTCACATCCTGCACCGTAAGAAAGGCTGTTCTCACAGTCCTGTGGAGATCTCGCAGTACACAGAAACCCCCAGAAAGAAGAGAAAAATACAACACTTACTTTTCCGAATAACAAACTCTTCATCAGATGCTTTTCTCTCAGTTTTCCTTTTCGGAAGAAACTTCTTCATTGTTTTTGGACTTTTGCTGGAATCCTATAGAGAAACAGACTCTGGTGTTTAACCAGAACCAAAGGCAGCTCAAACAGCGGAGCAGCACAGCTGAAAGCAGCTATCCATGTTACGCACAACACATTAGAGAACTACAAAGCAGACGATGACAAAGTTGGAGAAAATTATTCTTTTTGCCTTTCCCATGCACTAGTTGTGGCCCACTGCTCCCTGGAACAGCGGTGGGAATTGCACCTGCAGGTCTGGTCCAGGACAAGCTCCTTTAGCGAATTCAACCCTTGGCTAAGATTCTTTAGCCAAAGAATTCAAACACGTTCACAGCACTTTCAGTCTGCTTCCCAGCTCTGGGGTCTTTGTTAGAAAACTCTACAATGTTGTTTATTTCCTTGACTTGATTTGATTTCTAATATAAAACAGTTGGCAAATGACATTTGTTTCCAAATGATTTGTCTGAATCCCCCCACACATACACGGAGAACAAACAAATACGCACAAAGTTAGTGTTTGCTATGACTCCACAAGTAAGAAACACAAGCTTTTATCTCCTTCACTGAGTTGCAAGTCTTGCTGATTTGGAGACAATTAGTGTATTAGTAGGTTACATGCAATACATATTTTAAGCAGGAGAAGAGGCACGCCAGGAAGTTTAAGTACCATAATGCAAAATCCTTCTTGAGAGTTATCTCAAAATATATTTGCCAGTCACCACTGACTCTCACAATAACTTACTGATACAGCCAGGCAAAATTAGGGTCATGCAAGCATGAGAAGCGTGAACAGGAACAAGCGTTCTTTGCCACAATAAGCCAAAGAGATGTATCTACCCTTACCTTTAAGATATAAGACATCCTCTACAATGAATATGCAAAGAAAGAGAAGATGAGTGTGAGAGATTGATGATTTTATTGACCAAGTCCATTAAATCCACAATTCTAAAACATTTAAATGTTAGTCTTGCAATTAATGTGGCACACCCTCCGTACGGGTTTTAGAGCACTATCAACATGCAAAGGAACACGGTGTCATGCAAAACTGAAAAAATTACATGTGAAACGCATGGTAAGTGGGCATTAATACACTCTAAACACGTCAAAATAGAGAACATGCCTCCTTGGTTAGTAGTAGGTTTCTGTTGCTTGTCCAGGAGAACAGCACTTAAAAATGCAGCACCCCTTGGTGCTAGCCAACACTGCAGCCACTCTGTGTGCCCAGCTCCGTCCGAGCCCCGGGGAGCAGCTCAGGATCTGGCCCCATGCTCAACACCCATCCTCTGGTCTTCATCCTGACCCAGCCAGGATGGTGGGATGCTCTGCCCACCCTGGTGACAAGCCCTCAAGACTGAATCTTCTCAAAGAGGACCCTCCCGGAGGGGACCTGCCGGCATCAGGCAGCAGCATCTCCCTGCCAGGACGAGGAGCTCCCTGAACACCCCGTGGAGGGTCCCATCCCTGGGATGCTCGGCACAGGGAGCCGCATGGCTCTCCTGCAGGGCTGGCCAGCAAAGTCCTGAATCCCAGTGTTACAAACCCTTCACCTAATGCAAAGCAGGTCACTTTAAAAAAAAAAATAAATAAATAAAATTAGAAGAAAAAAAATCTGTAAATCTTTTTCACTTTGCTAACCTGAATCCGGACACACCGCTTTACCCACAGCACCTGCTCTGTCATTTCAAATGATTACTGGAAACAGAACAGGAAAAATGACCCAATTTCAATGGAAATAACAAGAGTGCTGTGCAGTACGCAAGCAGGTTCTGGGGTTTCCTGAGCACAGCTAGGTACAAGGAAATGCACAAGACTGTGCCATCCCATCCTACACTACTAGAAGCCAATTAGAGTAACACTGGATGTCTGCAAATTTCTAATCTTTTAATCAAACTCCCCCACTCCCTTCCCTGCAAATAACCTTTGATATTTGTATTCCTTTATTATATCTTCATTATAGGAAGGGGACTTGCATGGAGCTGTTAGCATAGTTTATTTTGTGCCTCGCTTTAAATTAAATAAAAAAATAAAATCACGGTGAAATAGGAGTTCTGCTTAGTGATTGAGCACCCAGGAGGGAGGGTCGAGGCACATGCAGATCTGCTTGGGCCAACAACTGAACTTATCTCACCTTCGCCATCGCAGGCTCGTGTCCACGAGTCCCTCCCCCGAGACGGGAGCTGCCCCTCAGGCTCGGGCTGGGCTGACTGGGTACCACACCGTGCCTGCCCAGCTCTGCTCCAGCTCTGCTGGTCTTTGGGTTTCCACCAACGCGGCCAGCACAGCCCATTCCCATGCAAACCACATTTGTGGTCCTTTGACACCTTGCACGCTACCATCCCGCCCACAGCAGTGTTGTCCCCCTCGGGGCTCCCCACCTGCTCGGCCTCTGTGGCAAAAACCCCTTGCCCGGTTTTGATGCGGAGAGTTTAACTGCTGCTATGTGCGGCAGGGGACAACTGAGAAACTGCAATGGATTATGGTATTAATGACATCATTCTATCTGTGGTTTTGGCCTGCCTTCTAAACAAATAACAGCCTTGCACTTTCATGCAGAAAAATTTATCCTCCAATGCAAGTCTCTTCCTAAATCGTAATTCACCGCGCAAGCAAGAAACAGTTTAATCGACGTTAGGGATTTGGACCGTGCAAAGATTAAGGGTCGTTCCCAGTCTGCTTGGTTGGTTTTCAAACAATTTAATTCCCGAACTGAAATGCATTGTTTTACAAATTTTAAGAAATAAATGTAACAAAAAGCCATGAGGCTACCTAAAATCTCTACCCGGAGTAGCCGACCCACAGCCCCCTCCCCGGCTGCCGGGCACTCCGTCCCCGAGTGCTGGGGGGGTGCGAGCCCCCTCCTCATCCCTGTCCCTGGCTGGGAGCCCGGGCAGCGATGCTCCCAGGGTTGCTGTACCAAGAAAAGCAGCTGACTCAGAACCGGAGCGCTCATTGAGTAAGAGGAACGTTACCAGAGTTACTGGTGAGTAATCCCAAAAGTTTAACGTGAGGTAGGGAAGGACAGCACTGCAGCTACAGCAAGGGGTGAGAATTGGAGTTGGGTTGTATTTTGGGTTTCCCCACACTGCCTCCTACCTCCCAGGCTTGGGGTTTCTGCAAGAGCAGCGATCCCCCAGGCCGCTGCGTCCCAGCAGGGTATGGGTGTGTAAAACACTTGGGCGAGCAGCGGAGGAGGGTCGAGCCCCAGGGCTGCTGCAGGGACCCCCGCTCCAGCCACCAAAACACAGGGGGGATGGCACGAGACATATCAACTGGCCTTTTTCCTCTTCCTCTCGGTGCAGCATTGCTGCTCGATCCTGCAACGCCGGTCTGGGCAACGCCGAGCCGCTGCTACAGCTCGTCTCGACGCAGCACGTCCTGGCAGGGAGCCCAGCTCCCACCCACGGCTCAGACCAGGGCAGGAGGAGGAGGAGGAGGGGAGGCAGCTCCACCACGGCACCAATGGGACACGTGAGGCTGCAGGACACCCCGCTGCGGGACCGGTGACATCCAGCAGCCCCGGGCGCTGGCTACAGCTGCCGACAGCAACCAGGAGCGGAGCTGAGCCTGCAAACACACGTGCTCATGCTTCACTTGCCGCACAAAGCCAGCCGCAGCAACAAGTGTTCATCGCAGGACTGGGGCAGAGCCGTTTCTCTCAACATCCCCACTCACCTAAGCTTCTGTGCCCTCACCGTAGGATAAGAACCCCGGACACAAGCACTAGGGATTGCCGTGAAACCCCGGTCCTCTGCAGGCACGCGGGATGATTACCTCTTTGTAACTCAGCGCTGCCGATGGTCTGAGCGGAGGAGCAGGACGCAGGCAGCTCAAGCTCCAGGGCTTGAGGATTTTGGGGGGTTCCAGAGGTCCACGGATCTGTCCGGCTGAACTAAATGCCTGAGAAAATAGATGAGAAGCAAATGAAGACTGTTAGCCACCAAACAATGCAGAGAAGCAGGGCGGGACGGACAAGAGTTCACTGTGAACTCCTTTGAGACACCTAGGTTGCAACAAAAATAGGGCAGGATAGATGTAAAACGGTACAAACACGACCTGGTTACAAGCCAAAGTGCAGGATGTGTCTGTCGTACAGCTGTACACATTACCTCAATATCCAGGTGCACGGCTGAACAAGAGAGATCAGCCCCACTGAGGAACCTGAGGCAGCGGAGATGCTGGGGAGCTGAGACGCTTACCGAATGAGCGCTCCAGGACTGCGTTTTGGATACGGTGTTGCAGGTCCCTTTGGTCAGCCTTTGCAAGTGGTCAAGCCATTCGTTCAAGTCCTGGCTGGTGCTGCAGGACACAGTGATCCGCTCCATCATGTTCCCTGTGGGCGGAGGGTTAAATAACCATCGTTAGCAAGTGGTAGAGACCCAGGAGGAAACACAGGGTGAGCTCAAGTTGGCACAGCAGCAAGCAGCTCCTCAGTTTGCCAAGTCCAGTGGCTGCGAAAAGGTCAAGGCAAAGATGCGACTGTCTGTCCTGCTTCAGGCACCTGGTGCCAGCCAGTGCTGGAGCAGCACAGAAAGGCTAAGGGAACTAGCAAGATGAATGTGTGAGGAATTACTTAAGGTTAAAAGTAAGCAAATGAAACATTTCCGTGATTAACAGGACCCTGACACCAAACACCACCAGCACAAATAGCTGCGCTGCAGCCAAGGCACTGAGCATGAAAACAACTATGTATTGCTACAAATAATGAGATAAATTGTAGGGGAAAATTGGGAGGAACATAAGGAAAGCTACCTGATGACCAGAGTCATTAATCTGTCAATAAATGAGGCGCTCACAGCTGCACGGGATGGACCCTGGATGCAGATGGGGCACGCATGGCACAGAGCAGTGCTACTGGGGCCACAACCAGCCCTGGCAGGAGATTCGTCCCATATGAAACATGACAGTCTCCAAAAGCAGCCCAGAGACAGAGCTCAAGGGAGCTGGGAGGAGGTTGCCTCAGCCAGGAGGGAGACGCTCAGGAACTCTGACCACACACGGTAAAAGAGCAAAAAGAAGAGTGTGACACAGGGGGTGGAGGTAGGAGGAGAACCAGTACCTCCAGTGGCAGCTGCAGTTTGGACTGGGAGTACAGCCCCAGGCAGGGGCCACACTGACCTGCAATTTCAAATATGTGCTCGTTCCCTTCAGCATCTTCCAGCTTTGTCAGTGTCATTCCCGTCAAAGGCAGCTTTCCCTAGGAGAATTCAGGAGGAGTCATTGTCTGCATCTGCTTCCCAGCGGGCATTGCTCTGCTTGTTTCTGCTGATCCCTTTCTCTTTGGGAATTGCCATTAAAAACTAATTTGTGAAGGCTTCAGACTGCAGGAAGAGTCTCCTTTAATGTATGGATGTAGATTTCCCTGCACAACTAGGTCAAACCCCCGAGAAGAGGCTCCCATGACAACTGAGTCATCCCTGGCTCATCTGCTGCCCTTTCCCTTCACTAGGTGCAAACCCTTTTCACGACCAAGTCAGGAGGATGAACTTCCCCTGGTTATTCTGAAAGCCTTCCCTGTCCCTCTGTTTTGCATGCCGAACTGCCTGCTCACCTTACTTCCACTGGTGGGTAAAATCTAAAAACCCAGCCAAATCCTTCCCAAATCTTTCTCCTCACCCTTGCTTACAACAAATGATGCATCAACACAGCAGCATCCTTTTCCTGGATGGTAGTGATGGCAACTGGAGAAAAGCCGAGCTCCCAACAGCCCGACTGCAGCCATTCAAATGGTAAAACACAAGAAAGGCAGTGTTTTGGGGTGCCTCACGGGGTGGAAATTTTGGGCTTTATAGTAGTGAAGTATTTTGCAAAGATGGCTCAAACCTGAGAGCCAGCAAAACCCTACAGCTGGGTGAGGACACCTTATACACACACACATGAAATTCTTGAGTACAGCATGTAGGACAACGTGCTGCAAGGGGTTGGGGGGTTTTATTTCTAATTTCACAGCATTCACACTTACCAAATGCTGTTTAACCAGCTGGCAGGACAAAGACACTAAGTGTCCTGGCAGCATGGTAAAACCAAGCCTGGTTCCCAGCCTGGGGCATTTGCATCACAACAGAGAGGTTTAAGGAAACAGAGGACTTGAATTAGATAAGAGCTATCTGATTTCCTTTTTCACACCTAACGCCTTGCAACTTCAAATTAAGCATGCCTACCTGATAGATGAACCCACTCATCCGTGGGCTTGCAGACAGCATCAGCAAAACGTTTGAAAACAACAAGAAATATCGCTCCTCTTTCTCCTGCGGGGATAAAAATTTAGGTTAGTCCAGTTTGCAATGCAGCACAAGCACTTTCCTCCAGCAAACTGAACCTATTGCAGCTGGAATCGCAGCCTGAGAGAGACCATCCCCAAACCAATTATTTTGGCTTTTTTTCTTTACAGCATCTCATTTCTGTACTAGTTTTTCCTGCATGCATTTTTGTCTGCATCCTGCTAATCCTGATGATACTACTGATGTCCTCTTCCAATCATTTCAGAGTGCCTCAGCAGACTAAGACCTTACATCTCCCAGCAGTTCACATCCCAAACAAGACTTGGGGACTAGACTCTACAGGGCTTTGTTTTACAGGTCTTCCCTTCCCACAGAAAAGTTGCTACAGCAAGCAATTCAGTGGTCACGGGCACTTTCCCACAAAGCAAACACCAAATGTGGCTTTAACACCACTGGTGAAGGTCTGTGGCAAGCACCGGTGCGATGCTTTAGGACCAGCAGCACAGGAATCCCTCCAGTTATTTCCAAAGAGCAGTCAGCTCTAGAGTGGGACGTCACAGCAGCCACTGCGTGGTGCACAGGACGTGGCAAAATGGTTACGCTAATGCACACTTCCGAGTCACTCTCATTTCTCAGAGTAAGTCACAGGGGAGAAGGAGGGAAATTAACGTGCTGTATGACACTAAAATACTTCTTTTTCTTGCAAAGTGTGTCACCGAAGGCCTGAAGCTGAGCCCCCGGGGTGTGATGCAGTGCCTGACTCCAAAGATGTGCACAGTCCCATTGCACGGCTTTTCTCCGGTTAAAATTATTTGTCAGCCCTTTGCTGGCCTGGGGTGAGAGGAGCTGCCGCCTTGCATCGCTGATCTCGTGAGCGAGGGGGTATTTGGACACCAAGTCTTTAGCCAGGAGAAGGACCACTGCACTCACCTCACTTCCCCCACACTGTACCATAACCTGGGACATGTAGATGATGTTTCCCATCGTTTTTATGTCCTCTCCTTCCCAGCGCTGGATGGATTCGGAAAGAATCTGCAGTTCGAGTTGTTTCCTCTTCCTCAGCTCCTGGCATTGTGTCTGGGAATCACAGCGGGGCACTTCGTTAGTCGAATCCAAACCATCCCAACAAAGATGGTTTCACCAGTAACACTCCCACAGCCACGTGGGCTCAGGGCTGGTCATGTCAAGGGATCGGGAAAGCCTGCTTTGGCTCTATTCCACAAAGTTTGTTGTTTTTGTTTTTGTTTTTTTTTTAAAAATCACACCTAGCGATTTATGAAGTAATGAATACGTTAAAATGTCAAAGAAAATGCAAACTGCACTGAGCAAACTTTTCTTTCCAAACCAGTCCTACCTCTGAGAGTACAGGGTCACATTTTCCAAACCAAGACAGTGCAGAGTTAAATGTGTCTAATTTTACTGCTGCTTAGACAGATTCTGCCCATTTTGCCCAAACAGCAGAGCGTTATACTTGCAGCAATGCAAATGCAAAGCCCCCAGGAATCAGATGAGCGGATATTTTCTAACCAAAATCTGCAAACCCAAAAGCAGGACTTGGCGCAATGTTTCGGCGGTGCAGTAGAGTAGCACAAAAAGCTTTTGAAGATGCCGTAACTGAAAAGACTGCACCGATGCTCGCCAGCTGGGGACTGGGAGAGCTCCACGGAGCAGCCAGTCTTCCAGCAGCTTTCAGCAAGCAGAGGACGTCACGGACTGAACAAAGCCAGCCCTGCAAATCCCAGCAAAACTTGCTTTAACTGACTCCTCTGACAACGGGGAAAACTGCTGCAAAGCCAAACCTGGGCTGTTTTTACCAGCTGCTTGTTTTTTTCCAAACGCCTGCTTCTGACAGAGATTTTCCTCCTTTCCAGCTCAGTTTCATACAAACTCTTTAACTGTCCAGATCTTCGAAGAGAGGCTGCATTGAGTCTAGTCTGAAAACACAATTTTAAACCAGGCTGGGGGGGGGGGGGGGTTCCTTTGGTTTTGCAACTGTCGTGTGCTTCAACGGCTCCCTGGGTGTCCGAATCCAACGTTCCCAGGATGCCAATCCATATAAAATCCACAGCAATCCATCCCAGTCTGCACAGAGGTGCCACCGCAAATCACAGCGGCTCCGCATTTCCTGCCCTGCCGTTGCTCGGGAGCCTCCCTGGTCCCACCACGGGACCACGTGTCCATCGCAAGGGGCATCTCTGCCCATCTAACCTCAAATCCGCACTGAACCTCGTATCATAACTACATTAAATTGCTCAGCACCCAAGCACACATTTCAAGTAACTGTCCATCGCTTACGAGCATTCCTAAAGATTAATGACAACTTGTAATTTAAATGAATTATTCCCCTGTTATCTACTAGAATAAATGGAAAGGGAGCTGAGCTTCTAAGTAAATGTAACATGATCGCCCTTTCCTGTTTTCTATGAACTTTCTCCTCCCCATCTTTTATCTGCACTGCTAAGCATTGAAAACTTGCATCTGCTGTGCTAAGGAAGGAAGTTGGACCACATCTGGAGTGGTTATAGTGAAAGGTATTCAGTGGCTACAAAGCAAGAAAGACTATAGCTTTTTTAATAACCGAGAAAAGCTTTGTCGGGTAAAACCTTTGCGCACGTGGATGGCTTTTCCCCCTCTTTTTCATCTCAGTGCAGTAGGACTTTGAGGGGTGTAGGTAACACAACTCACAGAAATAGGTTCGTTATCTCTGACTCATCCCTTCGCTGCTGCTTGCTCTGTTCCCCGTCGATGGCTGCGGCACTCGGTGCCACAAATTACCTGCGATACGGGCAAAGCCTCCCGATGCTCGTGGAGCAAACCTCAACAAAACCAAGAGTCACTCAATGGGCTCCAAGGGGACGTTCCTGCTGGCACCAGCAGTTGAGTCAGACACCCGTGATAACCTTTCACAGCTCATCTCAACAAGCAAGGCTTAGTCTAGTTTCAGGTGGCAAATGACTGGGCTACGGAGGCAAAAGGAGATGAAAGGGACCCTGTCACCACCACTACCCACACGTGGCTTTCAGCAGAGGAGAAAGTTGGAGATCCTCCCTTTTTGCTGCTGGGACCACAGGGCCGGCATGTAACTGCTGAAACACACAGCCGGAGGGGCAGCTCTAGGCTTGAAACTTGAAATTAAGATTCTTTATAACCCATCTTTTCCATTCCAAAAGACCTTTTTTTCTAATGAGGAGACAAATGTCAGGCTTGACTCATTCTTCGTGAAATGCAGCCCTGAAATGGAGCGCTCTATTTTAAGAATTGCCACCTACCACAAGTGACTTGAAGGACGTGATGGCTTTCAAAACCTCTTCGTGATCTGCATGCGCCTCCTAGTGAAGGGAGAGAAAAATCCCTCAGCCACCACCACCAGTCATCCTCCGCAGCACCCACTGCCCCAGCGCACCCAGGGCTGCAGAGCTCGCAGGGTGCTGGGGGACGCGGGGCCAAGGGTGCAGGCAGCATGGGCTGCAGGAGGGGGCCAAAGTCCCCCAGGTACCTTCCTCGCCACCCGGTTCAATGTGACATGGTTTAAAGTAGCCATGCCATTCATCGATACCAGTTTAATGAGTGTAAAGTGGACAGAGCAAGAGCAGATATGATTTTACTTAGAACAAACTCGGCTCGCAAAGAAAATCAATCAAAACAGTCAGAGGTGCAGGGTGCATTTCTGGTTTCACCTTCAGGAAGGAAACTTCCACTGGCATGCAAGGTATTCCAGCCGTTGCCCCATCAAGGGTGACACTTGCACGAGCACCAGTGGGAGTTTCACCTCTGGGTTTAAGGGAGAGCACATCCGAGCAGAGAGCTCTTGGGCCAGCGAGTGGAAAGCAGGACGCTGCCCCTTATCTCTGACTGCCGCTGCGTGCTAGTACTCTCCTAGCACCTTCTCCCGCACCCAGGCCCCTACACCATAAGCTCTTCACCATCCAGTCCTCATGCCAAGCAAATTCTAAGTGACTAGGCTGTGACGCGGCGGTCAGATGCTGCCTGGGATCGCTCACCTCTGAATCCAGGACAAGGGCTGCCCTGAACATACCCGCCCTGTCTCCAGCTGCCCAGCAGTGCAGGGAATGTTATGGTATACATCCAGACTGCATACATCCGTACTCTTCCCACGGCATCACAGCTTAAACCTCAACCCTACTGATTCATGCAACAAAACCCCCACACTCAGCTTAGAAACTAAGAGAAAGAGGTGACGTGTGTGTTCCCGAATCCGCTGCCGACCTCCAAGCAGCATCCTGCAAAGGGCACGCTGTCTCTGTACAGGCACGGTGGCTGCAGCCACGCTCAGCTCAGTCCCTGCAGCTCAGCTAAGCCAGGTGAGAGCAGGATAGGTCAGGTCTGTGGCGTGCCTGCAGTGCAGGCACAGTGCTCGCTCCTCCGACACAGAAAACCCCTGGCTCAAGCACAGGGGTTTTAATCCTCTGGCTGGGATGTGGATTTGAATGATCATGGCTAAGTGTGCTGAGTAATTAACTGGTAATTAATACTGGAAGAGGGAAAAAGCAAACCCGCTCAAAAATAGACTGTTATTTCTGTTTTCTTCACCTCCTTGCACCATCCCTGAGGTTTGCATTCCCACAGCTGGAGTGCCCAGCAGCAGAAATCTTTACGGTCCCTGCAGGGAGAAAAGTCCTAAAGCAGATCTGCCACTCGCCAAGGAAGTCTCTGTCCCCCCTCGCTGCTCTCCCTGCTCCCAGGCACTGGCTCCTCCGCCTCCGTGTCTGCGCCGGCCGCCAGATCCGTGTCTGCCTGTGCGGCTCTGCCTCCACCCAGGAGCACAAGCCTGGGGTGAGGGGTGGGGATGTGCCTGTGAGCTGCAGGAGCAGGCAGCGAGGGCTAGGAATCTCATAAAATGATAATAAAACCACTGATTTATTACCCGCTGTGCAAATAAATACCAGCTGTAGCCTGAGACTGAACTCCGCTTTAACTTGTGCTGGAAACGGCCCATCTTTGAGGAAGGGCTGGGGCAAAGAGCAGGCAGTGCCTTCCCACAACACCCCCCAGCCTCCACGGCTTTCCCACTTCTCATCTGAAAGGCAGGTGACGTCCCATGGAGGTGGGACACCTCCTTGGAGGGGTGATGAGGACTGTGGTGCTCAAATACCAATGGGCAGAGGTACCTCTTGCAGCTCGGGGTGGGGGGGAAGCTCTTGCAGCAGCAAGGGGCACATCCCACCTACCTCCATGTGCCGCTCCAGCTCCTGCAGCAGTGTCACGTATTTATCCAGCCTCAGGAAGGGTTTGCTGAGGCTCGTGGTTAAGATGAGAATGCCTGGGTTGGCCGCACCCTGGCTCTCCATGAACTTCTCCAGCTCATCACTATAAACAGAGACAACAACAAGGAGGGTTCGCCACCGCTGAGGGCTGCGTTTTGATGCCTCCCACTCTCCTCTGATGGCCGGGGCTCTGCTCTGAGCTGTGCCGTTTTAAAAGCAGCCCAGCCTCCCCTCCGAGCACCTCCCGCTGCAAACCCGGCAGGGCAGGCAGGGAGCTGCAAAATTCCAGCTGAGCAAGCCCCCGCTCCCCGGGGACGCAGGGCAGGACGCTGCGTGGCGGCGGGTGTTGGCGTGCACAGCCTCCGGGGTACATCGGTGCCGACAGCTGGTCCCCCGGCACAGCGACGTGGCACAGGGCCAGGCGTCTGGTGGACAGCGTGGGCTGCAGAGGCTGGCACTGCGCTGGAGGATGCTGCAGCAAAGTGTTGGGACCCTGCTGGGAGCCGTGACGCAGGTGCGAGCACGTACATCGCTCTGGAAAACATGGCTTGTGCGTGTCAGCACATTTGCCAAAGCTGATTCTTTGATGCGTTTAAGAAAAGGGGTCAGACTGAGGAACCACGTGAATGAGTCATTTACAGGAGCCAGGCTTTTCGTTAGGCTGAATTAAAGCTGGATTTCAGCAAGTAAGTAAATATATTGTGAGTTCCCATTACAGAAAGGGAAGACTTAAACAGCACGGCGGGGGTCCTGGCTTTCCCATCACTGCAGGGAGGATGACTAAACCGCATTAGGGATGACGCAGTTGTAGCCTTTGGGCTTGGCATGGTCTTCAGCATTACACAAATTCAAGCGTCTACTCAAGTGGGGCATGCTGAAGGAAGATGTTATTACTGCGATCTACCAACAACCCTGCAAATCAATCGTTTGGTTGAGCAGCAGCTCAATTATTAAATTGGGTAACTCTGGGTGCCTTGGTGACCACTCTCCTTTTGCAACAACGTGCCCCAGACCGTACTGTCACAGGGGAACGTACGCGTACGCCCATCTGCCGGTGCGTAAACACTTCAGCAGTGGGACTGAAACAGCATTTGGGTCCTTTAGCAAGTAACAGTCACAGGAGATGCTACTGCAAGGGCTGAGGTTGCTTCTGTTTTACCCAAGATAAGAGAGTCCTGTGAGAGAGAGACAGGACCTGTGAGACCAGCTCTGAAGACAAGCAGCATGAGTTGTGTCCATGCTGGAGCTGAGAGGCTACGTTGAAGAGCTCAAAGCCCCGGCAGTTTTCCCAGCAGCAAGATCCCACGTTACCTCCTTGCCCTATTGTCAAAATACAGCTCAAAAGCCATGTCAGGCCAAGTGTTAATAATAAAAGTAACTTTTAAGAGGAATTTCAGTCTGAATCTCCTCCTCCATCACTCACCTGTGTTGCGTGAGGACGTTGACTGCGGACGGGTGGTTAGCACAGTACGTCAGGTACAGGGAGCGGAACTGGGGCATCAGGTTCATGAAACAGCCTCCCACGCGCTGCTGGTTCTCGGGGAGCCTATGGATGCCAACACATCAGCCACGTTGAGCCTCTCGACCTGCACCCTGCAGCTACAGCACTCTCAGGTATCTGCTCAGGAACCACCCGCTGCACGGGGACGTTCCCAGGTCACTGCCTAACTGCAGCACTGAGCAAAAGATCCACATCTGCCACTTGGGGAGGGGGAGGAAGGAGGTCCTCAGATGGGACAGGGTTTCTGTGGTGCAGACAGTGATGCAGACAGCATCACAACCCGTTATCAGTTATGGACAAGGTGTGACCCAGCACGTCCTGTCCCACCTGCAGAGCTGCAGCTGGGATGCCATAGCATACTGCGGCTGATGAGGATGTGCTGGAAAGAAGCGGGTGCAATGGAGGGGTGGTCCCACTGCCTGGGCTGCCCATCAGTATGAGAGAGGAGACGGAGAGAGAAAGGGAAGCCACAGCCTGAATATGCTTCCAGTATTCAGTCTTTTCCCCATCTCTTTTCAGCCCTTCCAAAGGAGAGGCTGGGCTAAGGCTGAACAGGTCTGCCAGCCCCCTCCGAGGGAAATCATTACCTCTAATAACTTGCTGTTTGCTCCCTGGCAATCCCCATCTTCACGCCTGCCAGATCTCCCACCCTGCATGTGTCAGCATCTTTGGTCTAGTGACGCTTTCATGTCAGGTCTAGTGAGACTGTCGTTCAGCAGATGTCTTAACAGTAGAAAAGTCAGAGTTTCTTCTACCTTCCCTCCTGCCAAAGCACTACCTGCTGCCTTTCTTCCCTCCTGTTTTCTTCTTCTATATTTAACAAGTCTAAAACAGCAGCCAGGAGGAACATCAATGAATATGTCTTTCTATTATTTTTAGCTGCAGTTTAGTAGCGTAACACCCTCAGAGCTATGGCACGAGCTTACTTTGCAACTTCTTCCAAGGCTTGGTTCAGCGTTTGCTGAAATGCAGAGATTTCTTCCACATTTCCCAGCAGTGATGCGATGTCCACGGCGCTGAGCCTAGAAGAATCAAATCACCAGTTAACATCAAAGGGATGTTGCTCTCAGGAGCACCCCCATGGTATCTGTAAGTGGTCCTTCCAAAAAGGCCCAAGAACTTCTCTTTCCCCAGATACACCATCGGACATGGGAAAACACAAAATATGTGATATGTGAGCTACAGACCACAGCCTCCTGGAGAAGACATCTGCTGTCAAGGATTATCTTAATTGGATTTTAATCACTTAATCACACTAATCTTCCCAGATGTGTAGCTGTCTAATAGACACAGACAGATGGGATTTCAGCCAGGGGTGGGGAGGGAGGTGTGTGCACAGGCGCAGACAGCTTTGTCTTCAGGGATTCATGCTGTGGGTTTCCCTATGGGAGGAGGGTCCTACAGAGCGGCCCCTCGGGTAGGGGTTGCTTTGTTCCTTGAGCGAGGTTGGACTTTCCCTAGCCAAAACTAACGTGTCTGCTTCTGTCATCCTCAGAGTCACTCTCGTACCACCCTTATTTAAGCCATTTGCTTAATGCCGAGGCTGAGAGCATGCCATATTTTCAAAGCTGAATATATCCCACGTGAAGATACGGGGAAGGAATGAAGGAAGGAGATATTTAAATACAAAAGCCTTAAGACATCGCTCTCCCATCTCTCTGGACTGGGCAATGTCTAAACATCTGCCCTCCGCCTGTGGTGCCCCGGGGCTTCCCAGTCCTCCTACAGCGTGCTCCGCCGCAGGGACCCTGGCCCCAAACACAGCCGCATGGAGGGGCTCGCCGAGCCGGCACCGCTTGGAAGAGATGACTGTAAAGCTGAAGCAATAAGCAGGAGGTAAAGTTAATTGCACTGGAACTTTTATGCAGGATGAAACTCTCAATAGGAATCTGCCGAGAGGTACGAGCGCGCTGCCTGTCGCTGCCCGGGTAAGGACAGGACGGCGTGTGCTGCCTCTGCACCGCACTGGCCAGCGTGGATGGAAAGCACATGGCTTTATTTCCGCCCTGACAAAGCCCCCCCGTCGCCCCGGCGTTGCTCAGGCCGTAAAGGACGGCAGCACGCTCCTCCCGAGCACGGAGGTACTTAATGCTGATGGCTGTGCGGATGGGGGACACAGGGGAGTCATTTCTTGCTCAGCAGCAGTTTGGATTTAGCGAGAGGCAATCTAACCGCAGAGAATACGTGTCGTCGCGCACGAAATGAAGAGATGACGAAGAGATGCTGTTTGGGGCTGAGAAGTCACAAGGCAAATTACAAGGGAAGAAGCCATGCAAGGCGTACCGCTGGGAAACATGCATGCTGGGACAGCCGTACATGAGCTTGCGGATGGGTTGTAACAGCCAGCCCTCTACCAGATGGAAATGCCCATCTCTAACACAGCCCAACGCCTGCACGATCACCAAGGAACAGGAAAGAACAGAAACCTGTACAAGGTGGGGTTTTTCTGGTTCACAAAGAAGCTGTGAGGCTTTACAAGAAGAGCAGTAACAGTCCCTAAACATTCAAAAGCAGGAACGTAATGAACTATGGTCGATTTTACAGGGTTCTCTCCACCTCAGATGCCCTTATATCTTACTTATCATAAGACTGGAGGGGTCTTAAGTAAGTTCCCAGAAGTGACTGTAGTTCCTTCGCATAATCTCGTTCTGTTTCCAGAATATTTTGCAACACCTAGGGTGAGAGACAGAGCACTGAGTAGATCTTAGTACTAGTGACTAGTCAAAGGAATATGACATCAGCTTCCAAGTGTGGAAAAACACGGAAGTGTATTTTAAGTCCATGAATTACATTTGTTAATGCAGAACCCAGAACGGTCAGGAAAGCCCTAAGGATCCAATTTTGGGATTTTACTTTGCAAACTGGGGGAGGCCTGGAAAGCTGATGTTAAGGGCTGCTCCTTCTTCTCTGGCAAAGCATGAAGACAATGTCAGTTCGGACCTGCGTTTAGTATTTGACCCCCGAGAGGCTCAGGCCTAATCCTGCATGCATAACTGGCTGCCAAGGTATGCAAACAAATGGTTTGTGCATGCATCCTGGGAGCACCGTTTGCACGAAGGCAGGCAACAATTTCAATGCAACAGTGGCCGGACCAAGGACGGCTCCTGCGGCAGCTCAAGCCAGGGCACAGCTCACTTGCCACTTCAAGGAGGTGCCGAGTTGGGTTTGGTCCTGCTAATCCATCTCAGCAGCCAATTCGTCTCCGGCAGCAGGGCAGGCAAACCCACCGCCTGCACGCTCCCAGTCAGCGCTCAAGTTTCTCAGTGTAAAAGAGCTTTGGAGACAGTAGAGGTGGTTCCCAGCTCTCTGGACATATTGTTTCTGCTTTGCTTTGCTTGAAATATATTTAGACATGCTGATGAGCACGTTTCACCTCCGGCACCAAGAGCCAGGGACATTCACATGCAGGCATTTAAACTCCCTTACACCGCAGGGCTCCCTCCAGCCTGGACACGGCAGGAAGGTTCCAGCCCCCCTTTGCCAGACATCATCGCTCCAGTAACAAGGTGGTAGAGGAGGTGATGCTTCACCCTTCTGCCGCCGCAGTTCGTAGCCTGCCAGGCTGACCTGCTCCACAGCCAAGCCCAGGGAACAAGCCAGGCCGTGAGCTGCGGCGGCTGCCCCTTCTCCGAGGGCCGCAGCTGCTGGCAGAGGCACAGGGCAGGCAGCTCGGGGTGTAACGTCTCCAGCCAAACCCAAGAAACGGATCATGTATGAGAGCCCTAATTTGGCTTGCTTCACGCCATGACATTATCTCCCCATCTTTATCAGCGGGAGATAGCCAGCAGTCAGTGGCAAGGACCGGACCAGAGATGGCGCGCCTTATTCCCCAACGCTGATCTCAAAGCTGGCACCTCTGCTATGTTATCTCAGCTGCCTACTTTGAGTCTCTCCTTTTGACATCTTGCAGCAAGTTCCATCTGTGGTTTATTGTCTCGGCAGGCCTCAATCAAGGAAATGGCAAGAGCTGCATTTACATACAGGATCGCATCCCCAATTGTTACAAATTGCTTCAATGATTTCTAAGGGAAGGAGTCAGTTCAGAAGATTAATAATACGCTACTTATTAAAATGTATGATCAGCACTTTAAAACTTACCACCGGGTAATAATTCTTTGTCAGCTGAGTGCTTTCAAGTCCTTTTAATGCTTTGGGAGAGAGTGGTTTATCTGTACAAAAAAATACATCAATAAATTACAGTGCACAGCTCCCATTATTCCAGCAGGAAAAGTCACTGCCGCATCACGTCCAGCAAACATCACTTCACTCCTGCAAACACAAAACTTCAGTTGCAGGGTTTGTTCGCCTGCTTCAGAAAAACCAGGAGCAAACCGAAGGCACGCATGGCACCGAAGGCAGCCGAGCGAGTCGCACCAGAAGCTCCGCGCAGCCTCTGCCAACTAACTTCCAGGTTTGCTCTGAAATCCCTGGCAGCAGCCCAGTGTCTGGCACTGTTTGGAGCTACAGTGTGGCTTCACCCGGCCCACAAAATTTGGGTTTTAAAACTGGGTGTCTCTCAGAAATGCTGGATACAGCGTTTTCTTCCAGGTGATTCACAAGGCACCTGAAGCCAGCACCAATCCATATGCTGAACCCTGACCCCCGCAGTCATTTGTGATGCAAAAATCCTTCTCTGAACGAAGGCAAATTTGAATAAAAAGCTCACACAAACCTGGAAGTTAATTCTCATCTTCTGCATTTGCTAAATCCCCCGTGGATGCCTCCAGCGTGGTACACACAAGTCCCTGTTCCATTTTTCCTTCCCCAGCACAGCCCGATCCCTGCCAGCAGCAGGGCTTTGCCAGCTCTCCTGGCACCACAGCGGCACCGGCACCGCTCCGGACCAGGACAGGTCAGCAGCGCGAGGCTGCACGCCTCGTACCAAAATGCCTCCGCGCCGTGCGGAGCAGCCAGTCTCTCCTTCCTCCCCGCAGTCGCTCGCGGAAGGCAATCACTTTCACACTGATAGCAGGGGAGAAGCTGGAAATTGATAAATTTAGCCCCTGGAAACTGCAGCTTGATGTATTGTCTAATTCTTGCCCGGGGAGCTCTGTGCCTCGTTTAAAGACTCAGAGCAGCTTTGCTCCACGCGGCTAGTTATTTCCACCCAAAGGGCACGCTTAGGACACAGTGGAAGTACAGACACTGCTGAAAAACAAGTGACTCGATCTAGAGTGACAAGTCTCGCACTTTGGAGGTGAGGGAAGCAGCTCCCGCTGCCTTGCAGCGAGGGTTCCCCCCGGGCTACAGCTCCCGGGCAGCGGTGCTGGGGCAGGAGAGGGTTAGCGGATGGTCCTCGCACCCATCATTTGCAATAAGGCCACGTGTCCTGAGCAAGCAGAGACTGGGGGGAACAAACCCTCCTGCCATGTGAAACGGGTGCTGGGGAGAGGATCTGGAGGGAAAAGCTCTGCAGATAAAAACCATCCTACATCAGGATCAATGGGAGACTCACCCTTCGCTTCACGAGATGCGGTTATTTCATGCAGCTCCCATCTGATTTTCCCCATGGGACCAAAGTTTGGTCTCCTTTTTTAAAAAACATTTCTCTCCTCCACTCATTGACTTAATTAGTGATTCCTGGGTTGTGCCAGACCAGCCTTCAATCTCTGCTGCAATGTCCTGCTCCAGCTCAGACATCATTTCCCAGAGGGAAATAGCAGGAGATGAGATATCCTAACAATGACTTTTTCACTTAGAATTAAAAAAAAACTGGCCTAATTCTAAACACTCGCTCATTAGTTTTATTCTTCCCTCCTCTGCTATTTTATTCTTCTCTCCTTAGCTTTTTTGCTTGCACATGTGGGAGCAAGGATGTCTAACAGGGGTTGTACACTTCACAGCCCACCCTCAATGTCTCGTGGCATTTAAGGTCAGGGCTGATCCTAAGCCATAAAACCAGCACCAAGCACAAAACAGGTCTCTGTCTAGAGGAAGCCCTCAAGGCACATTAAGGAATTAAATTGAATTTTGTAAAAAAAATCCCCAAACACCAAAACCCAAGTTTCCCGTCACACAATGGCCTCGGAAGCACGACGGGGTGAGCTGCTTGACTGGATATGTAACGCTACAGGGCAGCAAGCCAGGGGTGTGCTTCCTGTCATCACCCCACGTCTGGTTAACGTCACGTCGCAGAAAATGTTAAGGACGCTCAAGACAAAGCTCAGTAAAGACAGGTGTCATCAGATGGATCATTCCCTCCCTCTTCCTTTCTCCATATTGCCTGTAGCTTTCAGCATCTGGGGGAAAACAGACTACGTGCAATCAGCCATCGCTACGGACAAAACCAGGGGACCGTTCCCTGTGGCCGTACAGTTTTTGTTGGTTTCCTCCCTGAGACCTGAGCATCCATTCCACCCCTGCCAGAAATGGCAGGATGAAACGCAAATACATTGCCTGACCGAGGTCTCTAACAAAAAGCTAATTCTGTGCTCAGACACTGGAACGACCTGGCAGCTCCCCAGGACAAAGGGGACCCACGCAGCCATCTCCGGCCTCGTCCTCCGGCAACACCCCCGCTCCGGCGCTGCTGGGGCTTGGGGGAGCAATAGAAAGGCACGATGCGCTGGGGAAGAGGGTGAAGCAGCTCTCAAACAACTCATGCAAAAGACTAGGCTTTACCCTTCTGGCCTCGTGCATCCTTCCATTAGCCCTGCTGCTTTAAGCACAAAAACGGTCCTTAATAAATAGCAGCAATTCCCCAAAGGCAAAGGATCTACGCTGCATTATACTGCTGTCATTCAATCAGCCCTTGAAAGCAATTTGCTTACCGGCGGATTTGATTTCTCTGACGTAGTTGCTTGGGAACCAGCCTGTTTTTCCATTCAAGGTCCCTTCCCACCAGCCCCCTTCTTCAACCCGGGTGACATAAATAATGTCTCCTTTGTTAACGGAGAGTTCATCCTCATTGGTCTGCTTAAAATTGAACCTGGCCTTTACCACCAGCTGATGACTGCCATTCTCGGTCATCTCCTAAGGGAAGAAACATGGAAAAACATCACTAAATAGTCCAAAAAAGCAGAAGCCAGCAGGACAAGCTATTGTTCTTCTTTGTTGTGACAGATGTTTTTTTCAGTATTGCTCTCTATAACAGCAATAACGTCTTGTTTTTGTGTAAGCACTCCCACCAGAGGACCACAAGGTCCCTCCCAACCAATTTAGTTTCGTAGCGCAGTGGAGGGCAGATAAGAATTGCTCTTCTCATTTCACCGAGAAGGTTTGGAGAACCCACAAGAGTCTCTCCAGCCGGGGCAGCAAAGCCGTAATGGACATCAGGGCAGAACAAGCCTCTCTGGCATGCTCGACCCAGAGGTACGACTCGCACCCCTCTACCCCCGCAGCCACCAGACCCTTGATGAGATGTTAAATAAAGGATACCACAGGCTTGGACTGCCTCCTTAGCACCCTCGCTGACTGTGAAGCTGTGCCGTTGGACTCAGCGTGGGGTCCTCCACCCGCAGAGCTAAGAGACGATAGATGTGAACATGACCCTTTTGATGGCTGATCTGGTGAGGAAAAAAAAAAATCAAATAATAAAAAAAAAAAAATCTGAGTTTTATCCAACTGTCCACCAGCTCTCTGCATCACAGCGAAGCAAAGAGGAAAGCCCGTAAAGAAAACAAGAGCAGCTGAAAGAGCATCTGTCAGAGCAAGATAGCAGGTGCACTGCATCTCCAGCGTGGGTACCCCGAGTCAACAGTGACGATGGTTTTGCTGGGCTGGGTTAACCCTTCTGCGATGGCAGAAGTTGAAGTGCACCCCAAGGCACTCGTAGGTGATGCCAGCTCTGCAGCCACACATCCAGTTGCAGTATGTTTTTCGAATCCCCCTTAAAACTGTAGAAAAACAGAATAATACTCAGCCTGATGCTGCCCAGCTGGGAATGTTTCTGGGATCTGAGTAAGCACTGTTGAAGGTGTTTCAAAGTTTAGCTCACAAGTGAGCACTCAGGTCACCTCCACAGCTGCAGCGTGGGCTTCCCCGCCGAGTGGGGAAGAATGCTGAACAGCTGGTCAACACAATCACTTCTCTATCGAAGTAAGTCCTTCTGGGTTCATTATACAGCTGAGAGAGGTTAGGCACCATTTTGATTACTGTTCGTGGACCGTTGCCATTACCATGTGAGAGAGGGATTCAGACCGTGCTGAGGAAGGACAGGAGTGTCACCCCCAGGAGACTGGCAGCCCACGGAAAGGCTCAGACCGTCCGAGCAGCTCTTGGAGTCGTTTCCTTCACATGCTCAAAGCTCCTCCTTTTGCAGACTACTCTCTGGGCTTGCTCCTGCCACCACCTGCCTGATGCTGGAAATGATGCTGCTGCTCAGACGCGTATCTGTTTTCCACAATTAGTGATTTGTTTCTATATCGATATCAAAAAACTTGTCAGAGGGTAGAAAGTTTCCTGGTCACAGCTGCCCTGTGCTGAGATTGATCAGTGGCCTCATCACCAAGAGCAGACCTGGCTCTGCAGGACCCGGCAGTGCTCAGCCCCAGAATCCTGCGTGATGCTGCAGAGCGGTAAAACCAGGGTTTCAAGCCACCCAGTAATTCCCAGTACTTCTCTGCTACCGTACCTCATACCAGACTGTGGGACAACACTCGGATCACCTCCTTTCTATGCGCCATGGTGCTCAAACGAAGCAACAACAGATAGGATCATTTCAGTAAACTGTGAAGTACTGGGAGATTTTCCTCGTGGCTTCTGCTTAGATTTAAGAACGTTTCTGTATTCCAGAGCTGGTTTTTTCCAGCTGTGGTGTGGACCTAGCATGCCCATGGACTTCGAAAGGAGTACAGAGAAGTCTGCAGGTGCCACTTTGCTGGGTGTGCAAGTCCCCTGGATAATGTTTGGAGTACTTTTGGAAAATGCTGCAAGAGGAGAGGGTGATGAAGCCACCAAGTGCACGCAGGAATCAGAAAAGAGAGACTCTAAGAGTCCTGCGTCCCCATTCTCCTCCAGTCTGAATGTCAACATGGAAAAATCATTCCGAAGGGGAAGTTTGGTGGGAGTTACAGGAACTCAGCTGGGCTTTTATTCTCCCCAGAGGATTTTTGTTTCAATAGGAAAACACCTCATCCTTAGATTGGACCTGGAGCAACACAAACTATGAGCTCTTGGAGAATGAACTTGCTTTGTCTTTCTCCAGTGCCTTGCACAATGGGGACCAGGTCTGTGACTACGACTTCCAGGCGCCGCTGCCTTACAAACCCCCAACCGTACCCTACACACGCACCGGTCTGCGCTCCAGCGACGGACACCACGCACGGTAAATCTCGTGTGCTGTCACCAAGTCAGTTTTCTCTCTTGCCCTGCTCGTTACACAACTGCCTGACGACCGCACCGTGAATTCACAGCTCCCTGGGCTGCAGCAACAGCAAAACCCCTCCGCATGGAAAAAACGCTTTGCAAACACAGAATTATTATTTTCTTTTCTCTGAAGCATCCTGATATTTGAGCAGAAGTGGTTTCGGCTGCTCCCGGCGACTGACGGGCCAGGAGGGGTGGCCAGCTGCCAGCGTGAGATGTTCTTCCCCTGATTCCTTCTAAAAAGGGAGGGCGTAAACCGCGAGTCCAGGCTTCTCCGCTTATTCAAGCCATCAGCAACAGTCCCACGGAAATGACTCGGTTACTTTAGATTTTATGCTTCTCCCTGCCCCTCCCAATCTTCCAAAGCTTTTATAAATATCTGCAGCAACCTAGAAACAAATGTAAAACTGACTTTGACAGTTTGGCAGGGAAGTGTATCATTTATATTGCATCATGACAGCGTCCTATTTTATGCCTGGTCCAGCATGGAACACTGCTGCCATATGTTGCTTAAACTATGGTTAAAATAGCTGGGTTTTCTGCTCACATTCCTACACTATTTTTGGCAGATGAGCCTCGTCTGATCCAGCACAGCTGGTTTTCCTCCCCTGCACTCTCTTTCAGATAAAAGCATCAAGCTCTGCATTGCTGTTATTTGATGGACAGCTGCTGAACTCTGAGTTTATCCGCTACAAACGATGCCTCGAGGTATTTGCATAACAAGATCCATGAAGACATAAAGATTTGGACTTCAATTGGATGTTCGGGAACACATTCCCACAGCGTTTCCTTAGCCGTCACCTACTTCCCTCTGCCTCCGACAAGGGTGTCGGGATGCGCAGGCATGCCGGAGCCCTGGCCACAGCAGGAGCTGCCATAGCCGGTACCAGGCTTGTCCTGATGCTCCGTTCGGACCTCGGGCTCTGAAGAGATGGACAAACCGGGCCATCTGCGGTGGCGGTTTGTAGGACAGAGGCTCTTGCTTCTCAGGAACTTGGCCAAGCCACCAAAAAGCAAACGTTTCAGACGTGTATTTATTTTACCCTGTACTTTTCCCAAGGGTGCTCTCTGCCTGAGCAGCTAATTATATCGCAGGCATTGCGCTTTTTAACATTTAAACAGAGAAAGCATATGTTCAAACAGATGTTTGCCATGAAACCAAGAGGATCCCAGCTTCCCTATAGCCCCGTCGCTAACGTGTGATAGAAACTATTCCACTAAGAATTCTATTCTACTTAGAAACTAAGCCCCATCCCAAGCCTCACCCGGCGACTGATCTGGGACACGAGTGGCTTCCAGAACTGAGCTGGGGCTGTAAAGAAGGGGACTGCTGCGACAAGGGCACTGCAGCCTCACCGCCCCATCGGCACACGCCCCATCACACCCCTCCGGTCCAGCAACGGGCAAGCACAGAGGCGGGAAAGTTTCTCACTTTTTGCTTTCAGAATAACAAAGCTAACAGCAATCATAACGACAGCGTTTGCAAAGGCTGCTCCCGGTAGTATTTTACATCCCCTACCATATTGAACTGCAAGAGCTTTCTACATGGGGGTCACCGGGTGCTGTCACTTAATGGAGCAGGAAGAGGCTGTAAGGAGATGTGCTGATCCTGAATTACCATCACTGACTTCTAGGGAGCGAGCTGGCGGCAGAGCTGAGCGCTGGCTGCAGAGACGCACGCTAAGAACCTGGATTTTTTCAGAGCAGCATTATACACACATACACGCACGCACATATAGTGTGTGTACACGCATATGTTATTATTATACATTATATATTATTATGATGTTGCTGTTTATACAATATATACATAATAATACAATATACAAAAGTTTCTATAATGTATAAATATAGTGTGTGTGTATATGTATAGGATTTTATAAAGCCTTGCATCAGAATAGATCAGAGAAGAGGAAATAGGGAGGAGAGGGTCCGGTCCCAGCAATGAGGGTGTTTCATTGAACACCCCAGCAGCTTTTGTACTAGCAGAAGAGAGCCCAAAAGCAAAAACTCAGTTGAAAGGGAAATGAAACAACAGAGAAAACCACCGTAAACCAAATCTAGGCAAAATGCAGTAAGTCAACAGAAAAACCTTCCCATGAAAGGAAAATTGTGGGTTTGGGTTTTGAATTTTTCTCTTTTTAATCACCTAAAATGTAATCTGCAACAGGGCAATCAAACTCTCCCCCTGGTGCTGGACTGTGGTGGATGTGCAGGACCCTCTGTGCAAATCCACTTGCATGACAGGGGGCCATAAATGCTTTCCGCCCTGCAAACTCTTTCCAGTTCAGCACAGCCCTGCTCCTCAGCCCCTCAGCAGAGAGACCCTGGTCCTCTCACCCCTCCCCAGAGCACCACGCCGCAATTGTCCTCCTCATTGAACTTCTCCTTTCACAGCCTACGTGACTGGATATCAGGGTAAAGCAGCCTGTAGGGAACAGCTACTTATTTGGGATGGAAACAAGAGGAGCTGATTTGTTCTGCAGCCCGCTCCTGCACCTAGGGACGCAGGACAAGCCATCAGCTTGATTCCCAAATCCAGGAGCCTTCTCCACGGACCCAGGGAGAGGAGAGAGCGAAACATCAATACAATTGACTGAGCATCTGGCAATGACGTTTGTTTTGACGTTCAGTAAAGATATTATGCAGACGGATCTGTTTTTCTCTTCAGCCTTAAAACATGCTCTTTAAAATCTGACATTTGCATTTTGGGAGGTACATGCTCATTTACATTGAGGCTCCTTTACAATGACCTAATTTGAGGTCCCTTAGTACTGTCAAAACTGAGCAGAGGTCCCTTAGTGTAAAGCGATAATCAAGCTCTGCAAAGAGCATCCAGCAACTCTGAAATGCCACATCTAATCCCAGAGTTGGTAGAAGCATGAAATGTCGATTCCACTATCCAGCATCAGGCATCGGTGCTGGCAGCACAATTTGCCAAGCCTCTAGAAATCATCATTAGCTAGGAATTACATACACACATGCAAAAAAA
>VXBL01005738.1:370272-397775 GCA_013400195.1 Aramus guarauna | reverse complement strand
AAAAAAAAAAAAAGGCAACCCACCCCAGCACACATACAAGACAGAATTTGAAAAGATGACAGGAAAACCCCTTTTTTCTTACCTTCGGTAGCTTTATTTACAGCTGTTAATGTACTCAGGACCTTGGAGAACTGGTCTCCGGTGTACAAATCATGTGGATCAAACACCTGCAAAAGAGGAACTTGGTCAGTTGACCCGAAACATCTGACTCCGGCCACCTGAGCAGCCCACGTTGCTGGAGAGTGATGGTGAGGATTAAGCACCCCGTAGGACTCTGCAGGGGTAGGGTGTTTATTTAGGGCTGACAAGTCCCATTTCCTTTACAGGGAGCGAATTCCCGGGGCGCCGGTGGCAGGCGGCATGGGAAGGGCAGGGAGACCCGCTGGCATTTGGAGCATAACACTGGGGATGGGGAGGGAAGAAATCGGTGCTGTCTGCAGAGAGGAGACTCTGAAAATCATGGAGAAGGTTATCGCTTGCCTTGAGGGAAGGAAAGATTCTGCTGCTATTTTTGTTATTGAAAGCTGAAGAGATTGAGGCTGTACATATATACGTATACACACACACACATTTTCCACAGCAGAAGAAACAAACACACAGAATTTTCTGCTATTGCAATATGTCATATATAATACATTTACATTTTTTACAGAGAGACAAAATCAGTTATTTTATGTGCAAAAATTCCACTTTAAAGAATTTTGTGTTCCTAAGCCTCAACAGCAAAACAGATACGCATAGTTAGCAAGGGCTTATTTTCTATGACTGGTAACCTGGAGCTTGTATAACCAGCCCTTCGGAAATCACCACCAGCACAATGAGAGGCAATTTCGGTTTCCAAAACACTGCAATCCCCTCTAACAGCTGAGAAATGCCCTCAAGTTCATACAGGCTGAACAAATCCTACCATTAATGAAGCAAAGATAAGCGATACAAAACCCCCGTTATCGGTACCACCACGGCACCATCTGCTGAGCCCCAAATACTCGTTGTCTTGCAGATGGAGACCACAGATCTGCAAATCCAATGAACAGGAAAGATGATTTTAAAGCTCTCCTGGCAGACACCATCTACTTACAAACACTTCCAATGTACTAAAGAGTGCGTCCTGCTAAGTAAGTACACGAGCTTTAATTACCTTTAGGGTAGCACTGCCCTTTAAAATGGCCCTTTCTTGCTTTCCACATACAGTTCTTTGAGTATGCTTGGCATATTTCAAATAGGAAAGGGACTGGCCTCTTCCGCAGCCCTGGATGCTCACAGAATCCCTTCCTCTCGACGGACACATCGGTACAGCAACAAAGTCCAAGATGAGCAGTACAAAGGCTGCTCTTTGTTGAGAATAATATTTCAAAATTGACTCAGCCACTCGATACAAGGAGAAGTGCTTTACCCTAAAGAAATTTAATCCACGCTGAGAGAGGGAACAGCCTGCTGTCGTTACAAATATTAAAAACAGTAGCTCTGCAGCTCCGATCGCACCCACCGCTCTGCATATTTCAGGGACATCCCCACCTACCTCGGGCTGTTTCAGAGCTGATCTATCTCCCGTGCCCGCTTGGGTCTGCTCCTTTGGACCACGTGGACCCCATCCCCTCTGCCAACTGGTGCGTGAACTAGTTTTCCTGCCTTGCAGTTGCAGCCGGTGCTATCTGAGCATCGCCTCCGGCCCTAAGCAGCAACGTTAGCGTCGCCGTGGAAAGGGAGACGGTAACAGAGAGCCCGGGCGTGCGCTGACCCTGTTGGCAGCTGCCGGAGGATGCAACGTTACAGTAATGTGCCTTCACCCTCCTGCCAAGCAAAGAGGAAAGTAAACAGCTAGGCTGGGATGTTTGCGTGCATCTCTCTCGTGTGTCATTTTCTCAGTCGTACTCTTCTTCTTCCACTTCAGTAAGTCCAGAAAAACAAGTCTTGCCTTGAATGAATGGCATTTATTTTTTTTTAAACGGCATTTATTTTTTTTAAAGGACCAAAGTAGTAAATTACATCCCTGATCCGTCAATGCATAGAATAATGCTGTAAGCTCAGAGTCATCAGACTGACCCAGTGCAGAGGAAAACGGTGGTGGTAGGGATATGCAAAAAATTCTAGCACAAAAGCAAACAATAACTTTTAGGACTTTTCTTCACAGAAAAATTCTCTGGAATAGCTACTGTGGAACAACGGCTACATGGAAAACTCTTCTGGATCAGCTACTGTAAATGTAAATATACTCTGCAGCTTGTTCCAGAATAAATTCATCATACAGAAAAGTCCTCATTTATGAGCTAAAAATTACTTTTCCACACACAATCCATCCATAATTCCATTCCTAACTAAAAGGCAAGCTGCAAGGCTAGAGGAAAAATAGAGGGGGGGAAATGTTTTTAAACACTTTTAGCTCATGGAAGACCTGGACGTAAGTAAAACTCCATTTAAATCTATGGTTGTCATCATCATTAAAACACTTTCCTGACTTTCAGAATCACGGACTGCAGCTCCTCTTGGTGAAACACTCCGGCTGCTCCGTCAGGCCATCACATTAGGAGAGAGACGACCTGCACGGCCTGTCCTCCTCCGAAAGGCAGCGAGAAGGTGAGGAGGGGCCGGTGCTCACAGGGCAGCGAGCAGAAGAGCACCCAGCTTTTCCAGAAGGACGGAAAATCAAACCCAGGTGCATCTAGCAAGTGATAAGCACCCAAAATCCCAGTACCTGGATGGGAGCTGCAGAAAAGTTAGGGGAAGCCAGGCTGTGTTTCGAGCCCGAGCTGTTTTATCCGCACAAACTACTTCCACACTTAGACAAAAACCCGGCAAACCTCACGCCGGGTGCAAAGCCCAAAGCTCGGCGCGACCGCGACCCTCCATCCCAACCGGCGGATGAGGGCCGGAGCCAGACCGTCCCACGCCCGCTCCGACCGCCGGCGATGCCGGTTACCAACCCCGGCTGCTCCCGCCCAGACGCGCCTCTGCCTTCGGCGGCAGCGGCGGCGCGACCGGGCTGCTCCGGCTCTGCAAGAACCGGCGAGACGGAGCCAGGCGGGCGGCGGGGGTGAGCGCCTTTCCCACCCGCAGAGCCAGCCCTCCGCCGCCCGCAGCGCTGCCAGCCGCGCCGGCTCTCGGCCCCCCGCCTTCGGTGCCGCGGGCTTTTTACACCCCCCCCCTCCCAGCCAACCCCCAGATCAGGTTTGCTCTCTGGGCAGCAACGAGCCGCGCTCCACCTCTGGCAAGTTCAGCGGGGACACCCGTGGGAGCTGCCCGGAGCGGGTAACACCCGTGGGCGCTGCCTGGCCGACACCCCTGAGGACCGGCTGGGGACACTCGCGGGGACCGCCCGGTGACAGCCGCGCGGGGACCACCCGGAGGCANGGGGAGGGAAAAAGGGAGGGGGAGGGAGAAGGGAAAGACTGAGTCAGGAAAGAGGAGCAAAGGGGAAATGGGGAAAAAGGAAGAGGAAAAGGAAAGGGGGGGGAAGACAGGGGGAAAGACAGGGAAGGATAGAAAAAGAAAGGGAAATCTAGGCTATTGAAATGACAATTACAGCATTTTTGCATCACCGAGAAGAGAAACGCTGCAGATGGGGCGCAGTTCAGTCGAGGCGGTGCATTCTCAGAGACAGCGTGTCCTCGCCTCTGCTGCCTGTGCCCATCTGCTCGGGGAACACTCTCCTGCGGGGAGCGTGAAAATCCCTGGACGCTTGAGCACAGCAGCAGGCTGCAGCACGGAAAGGGAACGAAGCACTGCACTGACATCCAGGGTGAAGCCCGGCTGTAGGTCCCAAGCCCGTGCAGGGAGACACGGCGGTGTCAGAGACACCCCCCACACCTGCAAGCTGGAGGTCTCTGGGACACTGGGTCACTGATTGAGACATACCCATTCCCAGTGCTTGCACTAGTCAGTGCTGGGCTGGAGCTTTCACTTTTGACATTACCCAGCTAGGAAACCAGGAGGGAAGCCAAAGCAGAGCAGGCTTTGGGACCATACGGATGGGGAGCCAAGGGGGTGACGATTTTTCATCTGCCTTCCCAAGACCTCTGTCCACGTACAAACAGACTGGTGAAGGATGCAGGTACCTCCATCTGCAGAAATAGCTTCAGTTCTGCTCACAAATGGCAACGACATGCTGCATGCTCTATGATCATCCTCGACAGTCAGGTTTAATCCAGATATTGATTTATCTTGCAGATACCATTCTTAGTTTACAAAATTCAGCCCCTTGCCAGAAGTTCTGTGGTTGTATTAGCCATAAAATGCTGTTGCTGAATGAAGGTCTTATGCTTCTTCAGCAGTAAATGATGCTCAGCTGTTGAGCTGCTGTTACTGTATGCACAGTGATATCAACAGCAGAAGCCAAGACTATCAGTTCCCATTTGTACCCTCAAGAGCAAGCTAGACCAGGAGCTTTCTACCTGACTTTTCTCTTTCCTCACGATCTTTTCCCTGTATCTTCTAAACTAGACTCCACCTGACCACCAGACCTGAGCATCTTGCCTTCCACTTTCTGCCTCAACCCACTTGCATCCAGCTGTCATTACCTCAGCAGTACTCACCGAACCAGATCTTGGGTCATATACACAGCTCAGAGGTTGAGGCCACAGTGTAAATGAAGCACAACCAGATTATCTGCACTGTTCTTCAGTCCAAGCCACCAAAGAATCCCCTAAGGACAGTTAAGGTCCAAAGAGGTGCCCACCTCCTCTCCCCAGTCCTCTGTCTCAGCAGAGCTGGGCTGATAGACATTCTTATGACTGATCAAATTCTAGCACTGAAAACCAGTCGAGAAATTTTTAGACAGTCTCATTGTTTCACCTTGTCTCGTTAGAAGAAGGTGTTGATTCTGGGTGGATGAGAGGACAGCAGTGCATGTTGTCTACCTTGACTTCAGAAAGGCTGGACTAGATGATCTCCAGAGGTCCCTTCCAACCCCTACCGTTCTGTGATTCTCCTGCTTGCCTTCTTTCTTAGGACTAGCACATTTGAAGCAGCAAATCTTTGCAGCCTTCAGTCCTGGGCTGAAGCTAAGGAAGAGTTTGGTTATTTATACCCTGCAATGAGATGGACTCTTCCAGCTCACACCACCAGCCTGTAGAGCTGCTGAACTTAAAAGAGCCACCTCAAAGCAGGGAGGTCATAGAGTGTCCTTCTTGATCCTTTCCACTACATCCAAATCTTTCACTGTTCCTGTAAAATGGGAGAAGGTGCTGGTTGTGCCTTGGCTGTATCTTTCTTCCAGTTCCTCAGATTGAGTTACCAGGACAACAAAGAAGAGTAGGAGGGAAGTGCGTATTTGTAGCTCTGCAGGAGTAACCTCTTCGTGTGCCCTCCCACTGGAAGAGATTGGCAAGCAGTATCCCTTCAGTGGAAGGTGGGAACCGGGTTTCAACCGAATGCTGTTGGAAACCCTACCGTCCACACCGATCACCTTCCCTGCAAGCTAGCAATGCTTAGTGAAGGGATGTATTCAGCTCCAGATGACAGCTGTACAAATCTCTATGACAAAACCAAGTTTAAAGCATACTATGAAGCTAGCCACTGCTTCAGCAAAGTACAATGAAGCCATGGGATGCTAATGTCACACGTGAAGTTTTTTATGGTTGAGATACCCCAGGACAAGGCCCTTTTGTACAAGGCAGTATCCAGAGTAGAAGTTGTGACCTCTGAATTTCCTCAGAACATCCTCTTTTGCTCACATCTACAACAGGAACAGAATCTCTGACCTTAACATGCACTTGTCAGTCTCAAGACAGGAGAAGTGGCTCGGATCCAGTCCCAGGCTACTTCTTCATATCTAAGGAACAAGACTGGCATTTGGAGAACCATTAGGGGTTTATTGTCAAATCCAAAGTCTGGGTAAGCAGCAGGATGGTAGTCAGGGAATTCAAATCTATTAGGCCAAGAGCTTTGCTGATGTTACTCCTTTCTCTAGGTAGGCTACTGGAGCAGAACAGATTTTCTATCCTATGCTCATCTTCCTTTGACATAACACCAGATCACCGCAACTTCCTTGCCAACAAATCTTGGAACCAGAAGGTTCCCTGTCTGTTCCGATGCTCCAAACGTGCTTTCACAATAAATGTGCTGCAGAGAAACCCCCTCTCAAGGGCAGTGGCCCTTCCCAAGGCAAACTAAGCACCAGACAGGAGGGAGGACTACCTGTAGGTATGCTTCTTAGAGTTTCTGTGCCAAGAGGGTCCAAACAGGGCAGCATTTAGAAGGAACAGATGGCAGTGGGGTTTCATGTCTCCTCTGGCTTTGCCTTCAGAGCACTCAGAGAAGCTGGCAATACACGAGGATAAGAGCCAGAGGGAAGCATAAGCGGCCTGACTTGTGCCATGTCTTGCCCACCATCTCAGCTGTCCTACCTGGAGTGTTCCTCTGCCTGAGGCTACAGAGAGGAGCCAGGAAGAAGCAAAATTCCTGTTGTCACTTGGCATTCTAATATGACTTAATATTTTGGAAAAAAAAAAAATAAGAAGAAATCATTTTCATGTCACTGCAAAATTTGAACTCGAGCTTGAGAGATTTGAGCTTTTATTCAGCTTTTGAGGTCTCCTTTCACAGTGACCAAGACAAGGGGAATCACATGAACACTAGGGAAGTTACTGAAGGGTCAGAATATTTCAAAGATTAAGGAGGTTATAAATCAGAAGAAAACAGAAGTCAGAAACCTTTTCTTAAATTAAAACCAAGGAAGAAAAGGCACAGGGAGGATCAGAGCAGCACCCAGAGCTGGACACACAATGTTGTTCCTAGCATCTGAAAATTGTGGAGTGTGACTGCAATATTGCAGAACTGGCTTTCAAAACTATGTTAAAGCCCTGCAGTTGAGGACTGTTCCCTTGCCCTTGTCTTTGAGCTGTTTAAGACTCCTATTTTTTAATATTTTCCACCATGACAGTGATTAGTTTTCAAATAGAAAAATAAACCCTCTGAAAAACAGAGGAAATCACATGGTGAGTACCAGAAGACTGGCAATGACTGATTTCTGATGCGACAGGCCTTCAGTGATTCTCTATATATCTGCTCTTAAAACTGGGCTGCTGCAGCAGGCTCTGAGAAATGCATTACTGGGAAACAACAGGCTACTGAAACAGTTCTGGAATGAGCAAATTTTCACGCTGGTTAGCTCAAAAGCTCTGAGGAGAAGAAAGGCTCTTTGCTTCTTTAGACCTTCAAAGGAAAAGCGCAGGAACAGAGCTGCCATAGGTTGGACTTTTCTCACTGTGGTGCATGAATATTCTGTGTAATGCCCAAGGATGCTGTCCCTGCTTCTGGCAGAATTTGTCTCCAGAATATATTTTTTTCCACAATGCTGAGCATATTTCAGACCAGGCAGTGATGGCTCTTAGCTACAGGTTTCTTTTTTACTGTAGGAATTTAAGGGCGGTACAAAAGTCTTTATATTTTAAATCCATATGTACTTAGTAAAAATTTAATGGCAAAATTAGCTGAACTCAAGTGGTTCATTTAGACTCTGATCTTGCAAATATGAGCTATTCTTAAGCATAAGAATCAGCATATAGATAGGATCAGGAACAGCCACTGAAAAGGTGTCTTTTGTCTTCATTAGGATTATTTGTGTATGTAAGGATCAATTTAATATTATATGTTTGGCAGAATCTCGCACAACACTTGCAGGGGGATGAAAAATACTGCACTATTAAGAATGTTTCATCTGAAAGCAAGGCTAAAACCTGCAATTCCTTCTAATAATGAAAAAAAATGGGAACAGGTCCACACTGCTTAACTCTGTTTAAACAGACTTCCCGTTACTGCTGCACGTATTTCTACCTGACCATTTCAGTTTATCTCAAAAGATGAGAAGGAAACTGTTAAGCTCACAGTCAATACACTCCGTTTCCACATTCTCCAGACAGAATATTAAATTACCCATGGACTAATTTATGTTATTAATACAAAAGATGAGGAATGACTACCGATTTTGTCTCTCTGGTGTCTGGCTTCCTTTCAGAAGGCTGATTAAACAAGCACGTTAGGACAATAACAAAAGCAAGGATCCAAGTCGACTTACCTCCACTTTAAGGAGCGCACAGCCTTTCAAGAACTCTTGAATATTACCGATGCAATCGGCTTCATTTTTAGGCTCCAGGCAATACTAAAGAAAGAAAATCCACTGAGATCTATTGCATTACCTTCTGTATAGCCTGTATTCGGAAGGCCTGCATGAATATTGACATGTGCGTTTTATACTGAATTAGGGAAGCTTCTTAAGGGGGCGGATGGGGGTGGCAGGCAAGCTGTCGAAGCAGGAAGAAAGAGCCACTGGAGGAAGTGATGCATACATCGAAATGGTCGGCATCTTGTTTTGAATGTCAACATACGACAGTGCCCTAAGCGACAGTGGGAAATTGATGACCTTTAGCAACACACTGCCCCCAACCATCATGTCCAAGCAAAAGATAAGGAGCTAGCAAAACTGATTTTTGCGTAATAAAGGCTCCTGTTCTACAGGGTGGAGAACCTGCATGGGTTTTTTTAATTAAACAGCTTCTCTTCTGTGTTGCCACTTCCTGTCTCATTGGACTCCTTCCCTTTTTTCTCCTGCAGTTACTCATCACACTTCTGCACTTTCTGAATATCGACCTCGTAAAACTGTAAGAGGAGGCACTCGTGGCTAAAATGGCTTCAGTACCAATGGATTTGGTGGCCTTGGGACAGTTCAAAATGGCATGGGTGCAAGGTTTATTATTTATTCCTAACCTAATTGGCTTCTCTAGCATATTTCCTGACTAATGAAGTATTTTACAGTAAGAGTTCTGAAAGAGTGAATGTATTTACAGTTGTAATTAATCATATTTACGTAAATACAGACTGCATATCCTTCTATTAAGAACCAAGGTATTTTCATCTCTGACAGGCCCGGTATTTCCCGTCACTGAACGAACACATGTAACTTGGCCAACTGTAACCTTCTGGGTTTTTCTTCTGGATGTAGAGACAAAAGCAAAGAACTAAAGCTGCAGTCATACTTCACCCTCAGTTAGATACAGGTAGTAACTGAAATGCAAAACATTCATCCCCCTGATACTGCTTGCTCATCTCACCAAAGCAAACCATACTTCGAAGCAACCAGGGCAGTATTTTACTGAGCAACGCTCCGTTTCAGGCTAGCAAAATACATCCGGAAGAGTTACCTTTTCTGCAGATCCCGGAAGAAGTCGATTAATGAGTTTACAAAGCACAGTTCCATCTTTCAGACAAGTTTTCAGGAACTCCTCCGGATCATCTACTATTTTCTTAGGGGAATTTAAAACTCCTAATGAAATAAGCCATGTTACAATTTGTTCTTCTGGATTCATCACGGAGAGTTGTGCTACCACAGTGCACTTCTCCTGTGCAGCAGCTTGCTGGAACCCACATCCGTGATTACATCTTCCTGCTGCTGCTTGCGGAGCTCAAGTGTGAAACTTTTTTTTTTCTCGGCACAGAAACTCACCAAATCTTAACCAGAAGTGGTGTTACTCTAAGGTAAGAAACTTTTTGGTTTTAGGGTTTTGTTGTTGTTGTTGTTGTTGTTTTTAAATAAAAGTCCTAGTGCTGTTAGAGACAGTGAAAGCAGACCTTTTACACATTTTCAACATTATTGAAAATACAAGTATTTTATGTGGATACTTAATTCCACCAAAAGGATCTTAGCTAGTGACTCCCTCCTTGTGGCAGCTGGCATCCCAGCACCTGGTAAACTTGGTCTTAAGTTGTTGCTGTTGCCCATAGAAGTATATTTGTCTTTTATACTGTAAATAATGAGGTATTTACAGTATTAAATTTGAACTGAAGATGATTGGAACGTCACACTAACTTAATAAATATTTTTCAACTTGATGTGGCAACCCGTTATCAAAATTGCCTTTTATAGTAGTTTTCTACTTTGAAAGATCTGATTTTTGAAAGTAAATTTTTCATGCACTTAATGTAGAGAAGAACTACTTTTTCACCTGTTTTACAGAAGTGCACATATAATCCAGGTGGTAATTTACATCACCCAAAGCTGAGCAAGAAACTTTCCAACTACTTTACTTGTCCTATGAAAATGTCCCTTTCCACCAGCTCTCCAGGATACACTGTACGAAGACTTAGTAGTATCAGATTTTCACCCTGCTCTGAGACAGTATTAACCATTGCCATTAGTCATATTTAGAAAAGTCCAGTCATCTTGTAATCTTCTCCTTTCTAGCTGCCCTTTCACCAGACCAGATGGAAAACAAAGCCATTCTCTCGGTTCATGATGCCAAAGAAGTTAACTAGAGTACTAAAATAGAACAAATTACCCTAGACATCAGAATTTCTCACTGACAATATTCTGACCCAATTCCTAACCCTGGTATTTGAAACAACTGTTTTCAAGACGGAAGCGCTCTCAAACTGCTTAGGCAGTAAAGGGTAGGCAGAAAGAGAACAGCGAAAGTATAAATTACATACAACAGTTAAACGTACATCCATGGTTTTGTCTCTGCTTTCCAGGTCTTGTGACTGGTGCTGGGACCTACATGACGATCATTTGTAACACCACCAGGAAGAAACAAGAATTGTCCTTTTACGGTTAGACAGACTGTTGACCTTTGCGAGGACATGGAGACAAGTTCCAGCTCTCTGTTGTGTGGTAATACTAGTAATACATTGCTGCAGCCAGTCTGAACAGCAAAACTGGCTGAAGCTAAATCCCAAAACTCATTACCATCTGGTGAAATAAACTGACAACTATCCATACACGCGCAAATCATTTCAAATTTGTAACTGATTACAAGAATGTTAGTGGTGGTTTTGAGACCAGTTCTCATGAGCACTACTATTTTGTAGAAGTACTTGCAGTCTCCACTTCTATTGCTTGCTTTTTCTTTTCATCTCCTTCATTTCTTTTCATGCTTATTCATCTACTGAGAACAATCATTTGTATATGGTAGACAGACATCCACTTCAGTCATCTCATCAGAACATGAGTTCTGATGTAAAGAGCAAAAGTATTTCAACACAGGGAAAATTACACACCCGCTTCATTAAACTCAGTGTTACAAACCTGAACACAAGAGTACTTCACCTGTTCCCCCCTCTAAAGCAAACCTTTTTTGTGTAGCTAGGCAGGCTTAGCTTCAAGACTGATTTCACATGCAGCTGTTGCAGCCAAGCAGATGTTAATGGCTGCAACTACAATTAAATGGAAATACTTTCCGCATCTTGAACACTTACCAACTGCTTGAAAGACCAACCTGCAGACATACACGTATTCAGAAAGCCCCAAAATTTAAGGAATTTGATTAGCCACCTCAAGACCAACTTTCTTTCAGAAAGAACCCATCTCAAAAATGTTTCAGCTTGCTCACCCACCCCTGCACTAAAATCAATTCTGTGGCAAACCCAGGGTATGAAGGCATAGCCACCAAGTGAGGAAGTTTCTGCTTTGGTCTTTGGAAAAAGACTTAACTTTGGTTATTTGTTCACAGGGACAAATCAAACGAATTGACTCTTGCAGAGTCAACCTCCACCCCCAAGTCACAAAGACACTTCTATTTGCAGCCTGACTTACACCACTGATGATTTTATAGCACAGCATTATTAAAAAAAAAAAAAAAACAACAAAAAAGTGGGGGTGGTCTGTACCCAATTATCAAAGGACTCTGATGGCATATACATCAGTAACAGCACGGGAACAGTCAGATGTTCAGAAAACATTCTTGAGTGATTCTCCTCAAAGTCACTCACTTCTGTGTAACTTGTTTTTTCAGCATGAAGTGAAAACACCCAATACAAAGAACAATGCTGGAATATTTTTCTGCTGCAGAATCTACTGCTTCCTTTCAACTAGTGACTTTCAAATAAAAAGTCTGAGTCAGCGCATGAGCTAACTTACATTGGTGGTACATGTTCATTATTTAACATTTTAGGCAGGTATCAATCTTTTTTCCTATGACAGCTTCTATGTTGGCATTAGATTTTAGTTAGGATGATCTGGTTTAGTCTAAGCAGCAGTACCCAGACTATAAGCTACTGCTGAAAAAGGAGTCTCTTACAATTACAGCATATAATCTTTCTTACAGAAGATACTCTGAGACCACTTTGTAAGAATAAACATTGATCAGTAAGTAACACTAGTAATTTTTTCTACCATTCAAGTGTCGCTGAGTAACAGATATTTTAATTAAAAAAACCCCAAAACCCGTAATGCTTTTAACAGTAAATTTATTAGCCCTCAAAATACTGCAATTCTACCCATCCGCTACATCCAGGCAGACTTACTCCTAAAATCCGCAGTCCATAACTGAAGTTTAAAGATATTCTTAGTCTAAAACCCAAAGGTAGTTTTAAATCCCCAGACAAAGTATGAATGCTTTTTGTTTAGCTACTCATTACAAACTGAGTGTTAGTTCTTTAAACGAGATCAGTTTATGTCTACCATAGTCAATGGTCAATATAAATTTTATTAGCCACGACTGTTTAAGTACTTCAGTCAATCTGAATTTAGTTTTCTACATGAAATACTGGTGCCTGAAGGTTCCTCTCACACATTGGCACAACATATAAGATAAAATGCATCAAAACCAAGGCAAAGTTTTGAAGAAAGCATCTTGCTGCAAGAGATGCAGTGCTGTCTGGAGTTTTGTGAGAAGCTAGTACATACAACACTAATTATTCTGGGGATTTATCATTAATATCGTCTCAGTACAACACTTCCTTCCTCATCCAGAAGACCTGGAGAATTATTGAACTGTTCATGTCAAGAATATACGAGGTTCTTGGTGAAGAAGAATTTGTAACAATTTAGTCCTCTGTATTTTAGAGGATTAAAGCTCACTTTTGTATAACCTGTTCTTTTTTTCTCTTCCCCCCCCCCAACATAAGGGGAAAGCACCCTAGGTAAAGGGCAACCCTGGAGTGTTTTTCTGCTGCAGAATCTACTGATACATGATGCCATGTATACTGACTAAAAAAAACGCTCACTCTTGACTCTTGGAAGATGTTAGCTACAGCAGACAGCAACTGACTTGCACCTGAGAATTTTTTTATATCCAAGAGACTAGTAGTGCTACTTTCAAAGGCAATTCCTGAACGATAACACAACCATCCAGAACAAATACTGGGTAACTCCACACTCAAAAAGCCAAGCTTCATCAGTTGCGTTTTGTTATCCTTCAATTTTCCAACACATATCCACTGCTGCACTGCTGCCTTCTAGTCACCGTAACTGAAAAAAGAAAATGCAAGTTAGTAGGCTCTGAGAAACCAAGAGACAGACAGAAAAGCTAAATCATCTTCGAGTTGATTTGTTTTTACATACACAATGAATGCGTTTGGATTACATTCAATTTGTCAACAGTATGAAAATACATCAAGAGCTAACTACAATCATCAAAACAATATGAAGACTACTTGTAGTAACACACACTTCTTGTACAACACTGTGCCCAGAGCAAGTACTAAGGAAAGCCTCTGTAATTCCTGTGCATGTCCCCCTCCAAACTCTTGCCTGCCACAAAATCCAACCAGCTCTTGACCATCTCCACATGATACTCAGGAGTCCTGCAATTAACTGGTATACACACTGGTACTAACCTGTATATAATGATGTGCTATAAATTAAGTAAAATTTGTGATCAAGAAAAGGTGAACAGCTTGCTCAATTAGTACAATTACATCCTTATTTTTTTACAAAGTTAATATTACCTTTCCTGCCACGTAGTCAGTCAGTTAAGTTCCATTTACTGCTCCCTAAACTAACATGGTCACCATGCCTGTTGAATTTGGAAAGGTTTATAAGCTGCAGAGTAGGCTGAGAAAGTATGCTTTTAGTTTTAGTATCTTTATTAATTACAACATGGCCCACTACCACCAATAAGTGACAAAACACATCTAGTAAAGTGAGAAAAAAGCACTTAATTTTTCCAAAAGAGAGAAGCTTTTTAACTTGCCAAGAGTAATTAACCTTCAGCTTCCAGCTAATACAGACAATTGAAGCTAACATGGCACATACATATAAAAAAGCTGAAAACATTCTGATGCAAGCTGTATGATGATTTGGAAAAACCTTTTTAAGTTGCCTAGGATGCTGCATTTTAAAGTCAGCACTCTATTTATTAGAAGATTCATCATCTGTGTCAGCCTCAAACTGTAAATTTAAAAACTGACTTGCCAATTTTTTGCAAGTTGGTGGGGGAGCTTACTTTTAGACCCATTTCCCTAATCCACTTCAGTGCCATACTACTGACATCAGTGATTTTTAAATGAAAAAAGGTTAGGGTTTTTCACCTTTAGAAGACACCTGCAGTTGAAATGGTGTCCTTTCCAGTAGGATTTGTTATTTAAATATCTCAGGCTTAAGAGGAATGTGAGATAAGGGAAGTAATGCTTTTTTTGTTTGTTGAAATTTTATCAAGTGACAGAAAAATAAGGTTGGTCAGGTAGCAGCTTTTAACTATATTCTTCCTTTGAAGCAGAACAGAAAATACCCATGGTACTTCTGTATTTAATCTGAAGTACAATCCAGTACCATGAAATGAAAGCGTATTTTTCCTTCTTTATCAAGGTAACAGTAGCAATTTATCAGTATTTACCAAAATATTGCTGACATATTCTGATAAAAGCATGGCAGAGATATTTACCTGCTGTTGCTGAGACTAAAAAGAATAAACTGTAGGCCAACTGAGATTATGAACATCCCACCGTACACAACAGAACCTGTCCTTCACACAAAATGAACTTCCCTGAAATCAGTGACCATACGTCAGATGAACAACACTGTACCAACTACAGCTTTTTCTTGTCTCAAAAGTAGTATTTGAAACTAACAGCAGAATATGTTCTTATATGTAGAGTACTTTGAAAACGAATTAAAAAAATCACATTAAAAGTGCATACACTTCCTATATAAATACTTCCTTTGAAAAAGGGATTTGTCCTTGTCCTTCACTCTATACTAAATTTTAACAGATTTTGCAATCATTAGAAGTGATTTTTTTTTTATATAATTATTTAGTAGAAAAGTTTTCTGAAAAGGTGTATTGGCATGACAGTCACTACCACTTTTTTTTTTTTTCCTGGTCAATTATCAGAGAAACAGAAGCGACAGCTACTCTTCCATATAAAGTCTGAATGCAGTTGCTCCTAAATCTACTCAAAAAGTTAATTTTAATAGAGTAGGCTTCAAAGTCACGAAACACAGTTGACCTACAAAGTCTTAAATCATTCTGGAAATGCCTGGAAGTTTGCAATTTAATCCAAGGACCTCTGCAGAGATTAATTCCTAATCAAAGATTATACTCAGCATAATCATTAAATTGCACGTTCCACGCATTTAACAAGTCTGATTATATGTCTGTACTGACATTTATTATTCTAATTCAGAATTTTATGGTTTGGTCTTACGAAGATTCCTAGACTAAGTACTCTATGCAGTATGAGTTAAAGTGCATTTGTAATCATATTTTATGCTCAGCTACAGCCAAGTTAGGCCAATTTCTGCAGACAAGAAAGAAGTCTCTCACTGTCATTCCTAACTTGGTAGGCTTTTAAAATCTAAACTTCTTCCTCCAAAATTAAAACCGAAGTTGGAAATATTATTTAGCCACCAAGAGTATCAATCCAAATCTATAAACACAGACCCACCAGAAATCTTCCTTCCAGCTATTACATGTGTATAGTATTTACCTTACGTCTTGGTGCAGGCACCATTCATCTCGGTCATCAACACAGATGAACCAGCATTACTTCCATGGTATCTTCTAGAAGTTATCACCCTGCAGTCAAGAGAAGATACAACAAATTGAGAAAAATACATTTATACAGCGTAAGTCAACCTATAGCGCTTTCCCCCATTTCAAAAGTCACAAGCTCGGGACTGCAGATTATTCTGTTGCAAGTTTTACTACTTCTCTTTTAAGTGGTAGAGGATTCACTGGCTTGGAATGACTTAGTGACAGGTTGCATGGCTTATGGATTCTCATTCCTTTTCCATGGTGCACTGCCATGTTAAATTCGTAAGTTGAACAACAAAATTTACTGAGGACTAAAGAGTAGTACAAAGCTTTTGGGTTTGTGGTGGTTTTTTTTTTTTTTTTTTAGTTGGAGGTCTTCATGTCTACTATATTCAAGAGCGTCTTTTTGAACTTCATGGCTTTACCTGAGTCATAACTTGCCCCAGGTTCTGCCACATGTACTAGATATCCCTGTAACGCAGTGTCAAACTAAACAGAGTCAGGCATCCAACTAAACGTCAAGTTTGCAATGGCTTGCTTCAAACTCCCAATAGCCGAGGTGGTATTTGTCAATCTAAACCAATTCCTCATTTCACAAAGCTTTAATTTTGTTTAATATAGTATATGCAGCCTCTTTAAGCATCTTCACTGAAAGATACTGGGCACAAAATACCCCCTCCCAACCCTACTTGGCAATATTCTGTCTACAGTGAGCTGCATTATGCCTTTAGTTTCAGAATTGGTGCCATAATTGCTTTTATCCAAGAAGAAATGTTGAATTTTGAGAACTTCTAATGTATTGAAGTATTTCTTTTCCTTTTTTTTTTTTAATCTAGACAGCACTTCCATTGCCATAACGTGCAGCTTGTCTTACTGTACTAGAGGAAGATAACTTGATTCAATTTTGACTTAGACTGAAAAACTAGTTTGCTTTGCTTACCATCTTTGCTGTTTCACAGGCATTTGATGCTTTAAATCAGCTGTGGAATGCTGAAAGATTCACTTGTTTTTATGAAGCCATAAGCCTTTGAGAAGTTGGAGAGAAAGACTTCTTTGCTTATCTTATTTTCTCCTTTGGAATCAAAGATGTTCCTTTAAAAGTGAAACACTACAGAGTTGCAAAAATTTGAAACAGTATGAGTAAGCATTGTTTTGCAGCTTCTTTGATGGAATTGGTCAAGGTTTTTTTTTTATTTTTTTTTTTTTTTACAGTATTCTGTAGCTGACTTACACGTACATGATTTATTTGGAGGGGAGATCTTTCCAAACTCCCCATGAAACAGAAGGCAGGCAGAAAATAGTATTATCCACTTGCTTTTTCAGGTTAAGTGAATGATATCCTCTATTTTTCTTTACACAAGGATCTGAAGGCATTTTGTACTGGGAACACTGTGACTTCAAATTCTAGGCAAAACTGAACTTTGTGTGGAATATCCCCACCACCCTCCAAATCACAAGCAATACTTTTAAGAATGAGATGCTGAACATGTAGAACAATCCATCTCCAGGTTAGATGGTTGGATGTTGTGTGGAAGTTCTTAAGAACTGCTTGTTCCATTCATGAGGAAAATCAGATGGGAAGTGTGGCATTTCAGGGAAACTTTACTTTGAAAATTACAACACTAGTACACAGCTCAAGTTTTATACATTTAACATCTGCTTTTTGAAAGAAATGTTAACAATTTTGAAATGAAATTAAACATTGGTTTAACTTTTCCTCACAAAAGCATAAAAGTCATGGAGGGGAAAACTTAACAGGCAACAATAAAAAAAGGTAAAAACAACTTTTCCTTTTAGTAGTCCCTCTGGTAGTAAAGATAGAACAACTTCCACTTTTTTTTGGAGAAGTAATGTGTCTTGGTCCAAAAGTTTAAGAGTGTTTTTAGTATCTGCTTCTGCCTCCACCTCTATCGGATCTGCTTCCGCCACGGCCACCACCTCTGGGTGCTCCGCGGCTTGAACTACTGTAAGAATCACGAGGAGGTGGATAGCCCCTTTCCATGGATGGGGGAAGACCCCTGTCTTGTCTTCCAACACGATCACGGCCACTTGAGTAGACATCACTTCTGCTGCTTGAGTAACTTTCTCGGCTTCCATATCCATCTCGTGTGCTGCCGTAATCATCATATCGACTGCTTCCACCATAAGATGGCGGGGGCCCTCGTGCAGGTGGAGCACTACGTGAGTTACCTGCAGGGTCAATGGTCAGGTAATATGGCAACACCATAAGTTATATATAACAATTTCAATCTGAATTTACAGAATTGCTGTATTAAATGTTTACGGCTACTCTTTTGTATGTATTGAGATGTTCTTAATAAAATCTGCCACATTAATGGTATTTAAAGTGGGGACTGCATAACAGGCAGTGAGTGGATTTAAAGACTCTGAAGGAATGAAGACGGTGTTTATTCAGGCAGGCTCTTTACTGGGTATTCCAGAACAGCTCGTTATTTTAGAGAAGAAACTCAGCCATATTTTCCAGAGATAGTTGCAATTCTGAACTGTAGACTTTGCTTCTTTAGCTTACAGCTTATTTAACAAGATGATCAAATGATAACCAACTGCACTTTCACTGTAAGGGGAAAAAAAGTGTGCCACTTCCCCCTAAAACACGAGCAACCTAGTAAAAGTTGGGTTTTATGACACCTGTACAAATTACTACATGATCCTCAAAATGGATTCTTACCATAACTCTCATAGGAATCTCTGTAGGAGCCTCCACTTGGATGATCCGAGTAGTCTCTGTCGCGTCCACCACCGTATCCATCACGATCACTATAGGAGGAAAGACTACTAAGACTTAGTACAAATAAGTGGCATCACAGCAAGAATCAAATGACAGGGAGAAAAATCCAACAGTAGGTACCTATATCCCCTAGAGGGGTATTCATCACGTGAACTGGAATGACCATAATCACGATACGCATAGTCTCGTGGAGGTGGCGCATAGTCCCGTGTATCTCTGGAACTGGGATAATCTCTGCTTGAGTAACTACAAAGAACAAGAATTGAAGTGTTAGCTATATGTCACGCCTCAAAAGATTAGAGGTCAAAATCCTTCTCTGAACACCAACAAAAAAGGCAGAATGGAATTAGCAAAAGAATTTACCCGTCTTTAGTGCTATAGCCATCATCTCTTGGAGACATGTAGACATCTCTTCGTGATGGCATTGGTTCTCTGCGTGGAGGGCCACCATAACTGTCTCTTCCACGTGACACAGGAGCTTAAGAGAAACAGTCCACATTTTTAAACCTAATTAGCGTTTAGCCACACAGAAGACCCCTCAAGTGAGTATTAGCAGACTGTTTATAACAATTTAACTATATCTCCACAGCCTACATTTATAATGCTTTTTCTGCTTGTACCATTTTAAAGCATCACTAGAAGGAACATTCTCATCTAATCACAGCAAATTGTTCCAAATAGCTACAAAATTATACTGGTATGAAGAGACTGATGGGTTAGAAAAACAATACACTAAATTCTATTAAATCTGCTGTGGGATCATTAGAATCAATGATTTGCAACAGTTCCTGAAAAAAGATCAAGGTGCTACAGCTGACTTGGCAACAAATATTTCAGTAAGTCCTTACCTCTTCCTCCCATACTACTGCTACGCACTGGTCCTGAAGGTGCAGATCTTTTAGGTGGAGGGCCTCCACTTCGTGGAGGTGGACCTCTCTTCATGGGAAGAGGCCCTCGAGAAGACCCTAGAAGAATAAGCCATGAAGCAACTTGTTATTTCTGTGACATTCATCTGCACGCCCCTAAATCCTGAACTACAATAACTTAGGCACTGTTATTACCATTATGTGATCAAGAGCAAGCCTCTAAAATTAGACCTCAAAGCCTTCTCTTGTGTTTTGGCCACTAGTACACGCTACTGGCAGAATTGAGAGCCCACCAAGTTAACTTTTCCATAGCCTAAATTGTTGTCAAGAACTGTCTTTTAGAACTTATCCAAAAGCCACAGGGTGTGACACAAGGGAGAAAGACAGCTGATATCTGTAATCAGTCACAGCTTAAATGCTCAACAAGTTACTGTTCTCAGAAGACAAGAGCCACCTGGGAAGATGTACCAGAGAAGATCCTACAGAGAGGAAACAGAGGCACTATAGAGTCTGTAGAACATACTACACAGACTCTTCAAGACAGGAGTTTTCACTATTTCAAGGGTTTTTTTCTGCATTACAGCTTTTACTGTTTTACCTCAGGTGCTGCTTGCTTTCTTTTAAGTGATAGTTTTGTTTTGATACTGAAGTGTCTCTGAGTAAACGGCTATATTTTAAATTAAAGAATATCCAGTATCAATTAACATACTATCCTTCCACTTCAGAAAGCCCCAAATCAACACACCACTGTTTTGTAACAACAAGCAAGGTTTAGCGTCCCTAACTCTCACTCTGATCTGGAAGGATCAGTCCTAGAATTTAGTAAGTTTAGACCTCTTGCTAGTAAGAATGAAAGGCAGTTCCCTTTCCCTGGTGGAAGAGAATCGCTTTTTCAACTTGAACGCCAGAAAGCTTCCTTTCTCACGTGCAGGGCAGGAGTTTTGCTTTTCTTTCATAGCCAAAAGTCAAGTGTAGTGTTAGTTGTAGAAGGGAATCTTCATATTTGAAAGCCTTTGCTTAAGGTGTACTTGCCTAATCAAAAATTTGACTAAACTGCCGAGATCAGATTTCATCATTTTAATAAAGAACAAGGAGTGCGCTATTCAGCTGTTTGACTTTTTTTTTCCAGTAGGATTATTGTCATCTTCCAATGGGATTGTCTTGTATGTTGTCCAAGTATATAATGAGAGAGGTAAATACATACCCAAGTGACTCCCTCTTGAAGGTGGTCCTCTTGCGCCACTTCCGCCTCTTCCACCTCTAAGGCCCCTGGGAGGACCTCTGCTTCGTGGAGGAGGTGGTGGCCCACGCCTACCACCACTTTCAAAGGATGGCTTGGTTGCTTGTTCCACTTTAATTGCTTTCCCATCTAATGACTAAAGAAGAAGCTGCTTTACTTACTGCTCAGTCATGTTTGTATTTCTTAAATTAAGCCCCTCTTGCTTCACTATAATGGGGCTTCCATTTTATAAAGTTAGAGCAACTCTAGAACTGATTTCAGTCTTCAGTATTAGTCCCCATGTACTCAGCAGCATGTTGGGCCTAATTTATACAGTACTTCATTTCTTGTGGTATTGATGAAAAAAAAAAATACAGAGCAGCATCAGAAAGGACTTTCAGTGAAAACACAAGTGTCCAATGATTACGGCAGCCCCATGTCATTTATTCTGTAAATGAAACATGATTTATGATCTCCAATTTACTTTCAATTGCCATGGACTTTTGTAACAAACTAGGACTGCACCAGTAGTTACAGGATTAAGCTGAAGGTATCTTAAGCTTCAGTTGGGGTTTCTGGCAATGGGGAGGCCGTTTAGTACATTTTCTTCATGTCCTGATAAAACGGTGATCACTGAAGTAGTTAGAAGTAATGACAGCATCTACAAAGCAGACAGACTGTAATTCACCCCTCTTTTCTACTGTTTCAAGCTGAGTTTTCAAAAAAGGTGACTGTCACAATTTATTACATGCATTTCCAGAGTGGAGGGGGTTTGCAGTGTGGGGAGTTTTTTGTTTGGTTTTGTGGAAAAAAGTGGGAGCTTTTTCTGGAAAACACACCTGCAGTAACAGGAACTCTGCAGCCAACTATTATACCTCACACATAAGCAGGTGGCAAGACATATTGAGTAACTCAACCTAATTAATCAGATTTCTGTATTATCTTTCAGACACCGCACATTTGGTAATTACAGTAGAGCCAAGATCACAAGCTCTACTGAAGTTAGGTTACTGCCATCTATTCTGACAAACATGGTTTATTTGCCTTTTTTAGCAGTTAAATATTTAACTCTGCTATGACAACTAATGAATTATACAGGCAGGAAGTGTTTATTGCACTTCCTTGCTGCAATAAATGAACAAGAACATGATTGCTAATAATGTCTTACTCTGAACCGGTGATGGTTGTTTACTGAGGTATTGAATATTTTTTGTCCTTCACTAAACTCTAGCCCTCTCTAAAATCATCCACTTTAGTAGCTCATGCATTCTGCCACCATATGTAGTTGTTAACTACTGTTTGAAAAACCTATTATATACATAAACAGGTCCAACTTGATCCATTGTGAGGAAAAAAGTTAAATACTAGCTAAGTCATATTGGTTTTGGCTTTAACTTAATAAAAATATTTTACTTATGGAAGGTTCCTCAAAAAGCTTTTTGACACAACAAGCTGAAACATTCCAGGTGCGAGTATCAGTACCTCTAATCACTGGAACTTCTCAGTTTGTATCATTATTCTTTTGCCATCATCATCATTCATCTTGTCTCAGTCATTCTTCTCGAAACAAGAACGGTGGGCTTGAAGCCTTAAGCTTTGTCATGACCACTGCTGTCCTCAATTTCACAGCAGATTCCTGACAGCTTATTTCAAGTTTGGAAACTAAACACCATCCCCTTCTGCTAGCATGGGTTCTGAAAACCTGCATGCCAGGTTCACGTTCTTTCCTTTTTTACATAGGAGGCAGCTTTCCTTATAATTTCTCCTCCTATTTCCTTCTGCCTTGCACTTATGCATCTTACCTAGGCAAAAGATAGGTTTCTTTTGAAACTGCTTTACGCAAGCAGTATTAAAAAGCTATGCCTAAGGTCCAAAACAACCTTTCATTAGGTCCAAGTAGATTTGTTTTTAATTAACCAGAAGATATGTCAAAGTTTGTCCTATTTTAAAGCAGAGGGGACAACTTCGTTTTATAGGTTTTGAAGTCAAAAAAGAAAGGCGTCATCTCACTGAACAGATAAAATTCACACAAGCCATCTGAAAATGAAGAAATTTTTTCAAGGAGCCCAAAGCACCAGCTGTCAATACGAACACTCATTAGTTGGTGTTTATAACCTTGATTCAGAGTGTTACAGTAGCATTTTTACTAAGATATGGGCACCATAAAGCAGAGTCACCTTGGTGCTAAAAAGCAGGAAAGTCATTTAAGATAGAAGTCATTTAAAGATAATAATAGATTGGCAATCATAAAAACTCCTGTATGTTGAATGAACAATCTACACAGCTTTGTAAGGTGAGCCAGGGAACCTTAACCAAACAGAATTAGAGTACTGCCCTGCAAACTGTTCCACATTCCAACAGAAAAGATGAGTGAAATTTGGAAAGTTTTGGGAGTGGGGCAGAAAAAGTATCCTAAAGAAGTGGTTACAGAAAAACTTGCATGAAACTGCAATCTAATACAGCACAGGGCTTTCCTCTCCAATGGATCATTTTAGTTGATGCTGCAGTGACTCCACCATTTCTGCATGTTCCTTGATGGCACATCAAGCAGGCTTCCTTTCACCAAATATATTCAAGAATTGAAGATAATTTCTTATCAGGCTGAGCTTCTACATATTGTATTGCTTCTTCACCAAAAGAACTGGTAACAGTTTCTGTTGATTAGAGGAAGACAACTTTCTATAGCGCTGAGTACAGTTTAGACTTGTTTCAACTGTAGTATTTGCTTCCAATCTCTTAACACAGTCCAGCTGGCTTGGCAGGTCTACACGGAAATTAAGTCTTTTGACTTGTCCCAGACGTTTCCTCTAGGGTAATATTCTCTTTAATTATCCATTTTGTCCTCAGGACTTAAAACCAAATGATCATGAGAACAGCCTGCTGCACAGAATGACCACTACAGACTTGGGAGTATTCACACTTGTGTCCATAGAAGCATATGCATTTCATGACATTAAAATGCAGACTCATCTACCATGCAATTAAGGTGGTTCTTAAAGAAGGCTAATAATTTGTTATGATAAAGTACTTCCAACATTTCTTCAGTGCTGCTCAGACATGCTAACATTGATCCAATTCTGCAGAGAAAGTAATTTGAGTGAAAAATCTCCACCCTGACTCCAAAATCATTATCTCCTGACCTCTTTCTGCAGGACTGAAATTAATCTTCAATAAGCAAGCTTAGACTAGTCTACGCTTGTCCCATTTTAGAATGAAATATAATTAACCCTCTTCCTTCCCCTCACCCAGAAAGGAGTAAAAAGTTGGATAGGTTTCTCATGAACATTTGCAAAGCTAAATATCAAATCCAAATTTACTCTTGCAGAATCTTAAGTCAGCCTCTTCTACTGGCTGCAACTTTGAATTCCTTTGGAATGATAGAATGAGCAACATGCTGGTGATGCAGAACACATCCCCCTGGCTAGACAGGTCAACTAACTCCTTTCAGACTGCTTGAACTATTGTCTGCACAGTGCTTCTGCGGCTGCTTCTTAAATGTCTGTAATTCTCATGAGCACTCCAATCCATCATTTCCAAATGGACAGAATTCCAAGTTCGGATTTATTACAGTGATCTCTTCCCACAGCGTGCCTCAAACATTGCTCCTCAGATCTAGAACATGGAGCCTTTTTCAGGTACAAGCAGTACTTATTGTTCAGAATGCTTTCTGAAGATGTTCATGAGGCCATCTCTCATCATCATCTTCCACATCTTTCATATCCATGGTCGAACCAAGCTAGACCAGTACAGAACTGCACTGTAGCACAGTGGCACCTAAGGTTTACGTTAAAAAGGTCATTCTATGCCAAATCCTGAGTAAGGATGTTCTTTTCATACACTATTTGCTGTTCAAATTTCAAAGCAGACGAAGGCTTTTTTAGATTTGCAGTGTTGAAGACAGAAACCATGAGAATGACGATCCACATGGCAGTACTTTCCAGCATTTCTTGACAAGTGATGCAGACAGTACATTCCAGAACATGTAGACATTACCTCAGCCACAAACATTCAATCTCATTTAACTACTATACTAAGCATTACTTCCCTGAATGTTTCCAATGTGACTGAGCACATGCCACAACATTCAAGATTTAGAACAGCTGGTGATTATTTTCAGAGGGATTTTCATTTGAAAGTTGCACTCCATACTTAGGATTAGTGACTGAACTCCTTTCAGTCTGATAATCAGTTGTTGGCGCTAGAAGTTACTTTGGGTGAGGGTTCAGTGTAATGACTACTTCAGAGGAAATCAGTGTTTAAGAACTGCAGTGAACAAGTCTTCAGAACTGTAGCAACTATGCAGCAGAGAAATAAATTCAATAAAAGGAGCACCTTTAAGGATATTTAGGCCAGTACAGAATGGACATTATCTGACTTGTCACTCTCTGCCTTGACAGAAACTAACTTGTTTAAAAAAGAAGCGCGTCTCCAAATAAAGCAACACTAATTGTCATGAGGTTGTCATGAAGCACCCAGAAACTAAGTACACCGAGCAGAAAGTCTGCTGTAATGCAAAACAAGGAAGTTTTACTATTTGTGTTCACTATGAACACTAGAACAAGCTGATTTTCTTATTCTCAAAGTGCAAATACTTGTTATGCTTTACTTACTGACTGCAATGACTAACATTTTTCTTTCACTTCAATGTCATACACTAACAAGACAAAGCTATCAAAATCCCAAGCAATAATTAGTCATAATCAGTAGAGGCTTCTTCATTGATAGCATCTCAGAGACACTGCTTAGAGAAAGGCCAATGCAGCATGACCTTAACACAACCGTTCAGATTATGCATGAAAGATCAGTCTGAAATTCAAGTCAACTGACAAGACGGCCTGAAGAGACAGCACCTCTACGAACATAATAACCAGCTGTTGACCTTTAAATCGCAAACTTGCATCTAGCTTTTTCCAAACACATGCTGGAACAGATACACAACACAGTAGCCTACAATCCTTTGACAAACTACCCTGGTATTTATCTCAGAAATTTTGCTCCAAATTCTTGGGTTTTTCTTTTTAAAGACATTACATATGCCTTCAATTTTTACTTCCTCTTAAGTCATATCCTTGCATTGTAGAGCGTAAACAAGCAAATTCACTTGCTGGCTAACTGCAAAGCTGTTTCACATTAACTGGCAAGACACTCATACATGCCAAGTAAATTGATGATGCAACTCACAAATGTATGAGGATATCTACAGATTACCAGATAGAGCATCAACACTCCAGCACAGTAGGGAAGCCACATTAAACCCATGTTAAGGGAAATATTAATAGTTTTCAGGTCAGTCACTTCCCTGAAGTGTAATTTACACAGTACTGCATTCAAATATGATAAAACAAAAACATTTAGGAGAATTTAGCAAGAATCAAGAGCTGACTACTAGAATGCCCTCCATCGCCAACTAACAAAAAAAAAAAAAAAAAAAGAGATATTATAATTGACTGACCACCAGACTTCACTTTCTACTGTCAATCCAGAATCAGGAAAAAGTGATTCCAGCTTAATGGAAAAAGAGACATTTTGCCACATTTAAAGTTGACGTCTCTCCAGGATCTTCTAACCCACTGTCTTTCCAGCCTTTATTACTAATTGATCTTTGGGGTAAATTAACAATGCTGATCAGTGATATACAATTGGTCTTAATTCCTACCTTTCCATTCATATCTCTGGCAGCATCTTTTGCATCTGCTGGACTCTCAAACGTGACAAACGCAAATCCTCTGGACTTGTTGGTTTCACGATCTTTCATCAAAAGGACTGCAGGAAAAAAGCACAGGTTACCCTTTCTGGTAATGAGGCAGCAACACTTAACCTTTATTTAACCTTTTAAGCTCAGGACTTCTTAGAGGACATGAAAGCACCATCATTTCAGATGATCAATGCCAAAAAAGTCATCACAGCTATGTTGTTGCTTTATATGTTTTAGTGTCTTAAAACAGCAAAGTTTTTCTTTTTACCTTCCACAATGCGTCCATATTTGCCAAATACAGCCTCAAGGGCTTTTTCATTAGTCTCTGTGTTCAGGCCTCCAATGAACAGCTTCCCAGGACGATCTGCTTCAACCATTTTGATTCCACAAATGACCTATTAAGAGCAGAAGGTTGTTATTAACAAAACACCAGACTGCAACAGAGATTTCCATACCATCTCATGGAATATAAATGACTTCTTTCCTCAAAACGACAAGCTAGTTTTCTTGAGCAAGATGTCAATTAACAGATATGAGGGGTAAAGGACAAAACTAAAATTTTCAGACTGAAGCAACTAGAAGTAGTACTGTCTTCAGTTACTTCTTCACATACAGATCAACTTTAAAGAGTGCAACACAGCATTAATGAGAACTCTCTTAAGATCAAGCAGTATTGGTGAATGTGAAGTCTTTCAGAGTTAGTTTTTTTGCCCTCAATGGTAATCCTAGCACTCCCTCCCCCTAAATCCTGCCACAGATGTTTCGAGAAATTTACTTAATATGTCAAAATAATACCAAGATATTAACTTTACTGTCACATTGCGCCAGTATTCTAAATTAAGCTCATTCTTTAAATTATTTAAAGTACACTGACACTACGCCAAAATCCCGGCCTACATAATCTGTCAGCCTGAACAGATATCGGACCATCACTGCCGTTCTACACAGCACGGCAGCAAGGCCACGGCTAAGCCAAGGCAGGGGAGCATTGACTTCAAAAAAAATTCAAAGGAAAAAAAAAAAAAAAAGCCTAAGACAAAGCAAAACCTCCAAGCGTCTGGCAAAGCGCCTGCCGCCTGTGGACAGCCGTTACCCGCACGCCTCCAGCCCTGTGGCGGGAAAGCCGCAGCAGGGCGCCCCGAGGGCCTGCGCTGCTCCCCAGCACACGAGGGGCGCCGGGCCGGAGCAGCCCCCGGAGGCAGGAGGCCGGTGGGGGACGGGCCGCCCAGGAGGCCGCGGCGCGCGCGTCCGCCTCCTGCCGTCCCCCCTCCCGCCCCCCGCGAAGGCGCTC
>VXBL01005738.1:286451-362207 GCA_013400195.1 Aramus guarauna | reverse complement strand
GGTGGGGGGTTTCGGCGGCGAAGGGGGGGGTAGCGCCAAATATCCCCGCTGCCTGCGGTCCCCGGGCGTTCTCCCTCGGGCAGCAACCTTTGCTCGGGGAAGCTAACCACCCCCCAGCTGCCTTTCCCTTGGTTTTGTTTTTTGATGTGGTTTTTTTTGTTTGTTTTTTTTGCTTGTTTGGTTTTTTTTTTACGGTGAAAACCTCCCCTTTTCCCGCTGAACTTTTCAGTCCTTCGCCGGTGCTTCGTTCCTTTTTGCAGCCTCCTGTGGCGGCGGCGCTGCTGAGGGACGGCGGCTCTGGCGTGGCCCAGCGCCGCGGCGGCGGTCGGGGCCTGTCAGAGCTCTGTGGTAACTCTGCCGTGGGATAGCGAGCTCTGAAACTTGTAACAGCTCTTGCAGCTAACGATGCCTTTCATGGCGGCCGCGCGTTTGTTTATGCAAGTCTGTATTTTCATACTTTTTCTCCCCTACTATTTTACCTGTTTCAGTCACTAATTGAGCTCTTCGTGAACAAACTGGACTCGGTTGAATCGGTTCTGCCGTACGAGTATGATGCGTAAGTACATCGCAACAGGCTTCCAAAAGCTTTTGGAAAGCCAATTTTTTGTTCTCAGTGCAGCGATGCAATTCCTGATACAGTACGCATGTTTCTTATGAGCAATATTTTGGATGTACGGATGGAAGAGTAAATCCAGTGCTTAGTGACTGGAATGAAATACGAGAGGCTGGAAAGGATGAAGGCCACACCTGTGCCTCCTGACCATCCTCTGTTATTGTTAAAGACAAGGCTCCTGGGCTTGACTGCATTTTTTTGAACTGAGTACTAAATTTGGTGTTGACTGACATGTTTGAAAGTTCTTCCTGTTAGTCAAATCTAGGAAGACAGGAGCTTTGAGTTCCTTCTTTCTGGCAACTAAAAGAAATTGAAAAAGAGTCATTGTTATTTTTCCCTTTTCAACCAAAGCTCTGTATCTCATTCTTGGGGAGTGGGTGGGTGGGTTTATTTTGATTCTTCTCTGTGAAAACTATTACATGTTTTTGCAGATATTTACAGGCCTACAGAGCAATGATGCACAATATGATTTGCAGTCTTGCTGTTGGGCATACAGAAAAGTGAAAGTTGGCAGTGTTTTAGGTCTTATCCTGTGTAGTGCAACAGTAGCAGCAACACCAGAAAGTAGCTTGAAGAGCCCACAGTGTCTCTATTTGCATTAAACTCTGTGGAAGCCAATGGATTTAGGACTGCTTATTGAGGAAAAATACTTGCTCAAGTGATTCCCCCCCGCCCCATAACCTACTGCTACTTGTGTTTAAATAATAAAGACCCAGAATAGTTCCATTTTCTCTCCTATATTCAACTGTTTCAGAATGTACGTAGTTGAAAAGAATTGGTGAATGACATTGGGCAGTGTGGCACATTTAATATTAAAAGCACTTGCCTTCTTTGGAACATGTTTCACATTAAATGCTATTTGTAAAGACTCCTTTAAGAAAAGGATGTAGTTATTTTTCTGAAACCTCTTTGCAAGAGAAATGGACAGTCCATAGCATAGTCTTTTTTTCTTAATATGAAACATTCTATTGTTTGTTTAAATTGCAGTTTGGAAAGGGTGCTTGGACTAAGCATCGTGCATTTGTTATAGATACTTCTGCTGTGATATATCTTGGTTGAAATTGATACCAAATAGTAATATTTCTGTAGAATATATACCGAATTTCTTTGCGGAGGCCCTCAAATTTTTACTAACAGTGGCTGACACACCAAAAGAAGCATGAAAACTGCTATGTTAAGGACATAACTTAAGAAATTGTTTTAGACTGATATTTAGACTTATATGTCAATTAAAAATTAAAGGTAATCTTCTCCACTTTTTTCCAGTTTTGACTTCTGTCAAGATATGGAAGAGAAAAGACCATCAGAAAATCTTGGACAAATGCTTTTTGGGGAGAGAATAGCATCATCTCCATATAAGGTTATTTTGTCCCTTGAAGTTGATCCTGTTTAAATTTGATAGCTGCCATTCTGATGACTCTAATCAATAGATGTAGCTGAAGATTTGATGATTGTGTGATTATTTTAATTTTTTTTTAATTTAAGCTTTATACTGTTCATATAATAAAATCAAAACACCTCCCATCCCAAAGGCGTCATAAGGTGGCTAATTAAAATTAGGAAGCTGAGACAGTAATCACTTCTTTCCTGTTCCTCTGTGGCAGAGAAATCCAGAAACTATATCTTAAGTAGTGTGGGTGTATAGTGTGTTAGATGATCTGAAATCATTAGTTTTTTAAATGTAATATTGGAGGCTGTAAACTGATGGTTCAGGAACTGTTTCATGTACTTGGTTGTACTATTGGGTAACTTCCAAAGTGGGAAGGGGAAGCCGAGTTGGGGCCCACTTCCAGCTTTTCCCTGCTTGTACACACTGAACATCTGTTGTCTAAAACCAATTTTTTCATTGTTGATGCATGTCACTTGAAATCTTCTGTAAAATAAATGTGTGGAAGTATTTTGTAGATTAGATATGTAGTAGTTTTGTCTCAGACCCTGCATTAGCAATGACCAAATGTAACATCTCTAAACTGCTGTCCAGTCAGCTTGTGGAAAATTATTGGCAGTAAAGGAGATCTGGTCAAACACTGGCTCTTAATGGTTGAAAGCTGTATACTGTTCAAGTGCAGCTTCTGGACTGGGATTTGCTGGTGAAACTGAAAACTGGGCTATGTTTGTGTGTGAAGGTTGCTAGATCATCCAAATCCCTGTGAGAAAAAGAGGCAGCAGAGTTTGTGAGTCTACTGCTGCTCAGTCATTAGGGACCTAGTCACATCTTTTCATAGGACTTTTAAGGAGGTGATGCCTCCTCCCTTGTGTAAACTGCTCCTAGAAGTCTCTTAAAATTACGTTAGCTTGGAGAGTCAAAAGAAAAAGTCTTATGAGTGCTGGCCACAAGAAGCTTTTAAATATGTAGGATGATGGGTCATTTGGGCTGGATACCCATAGATTAGTATTATAACAGTTACTTGTTTGAAATGGCCACACACAACAGTAATTAGAAAATGCCGTTATTGGTTAGCACTTAGGCATTGATAACGTTAGAATTTTCAGTAGTGTTTTAAGTATGTTAGCTTGCTAACAGGTAAATCCCAACTGGGTTAGAATAGAAATTTGATGTACAAATGTGAGCGTGTTTGTGTTAGGTGGTGTCCGCACTTGAAGCATAGATGCATTTTTGGCAGCCTTGTCTAATAACTTAGTCTTCATGGTGAAACACATCTAAAATTAACATGAAACACTCAAAAAGGATATAGTTAAAAGTCTGTTTTAGCAGATGATGAAATTACCAAAATAAAACAAACTAGTGAAAGAAAAAGCGATACCTTTTCTGCCAATTTTTAGATTTAAACTACCTCCAAATAAACTTTGAGGATTGATCTGGGCTATTGAAGAGATTTTTAGTAATGTGGAAGGGAATTGCTGGTGCTGGATATACATAAATCTTGACATTTAAGTGAAAGCTGTTGTATGGAAAATGCTGGCCTTAGAAACTTTTATAGCAAGGAAGGGAAGTCTCAAAAAAGTCAGCTTTACATGAAAAAAAAAGACTAAAAGATTTTTGAAGCAAAACTGAAATTACTTTTTTTGTATGCTTTTTTAACAGTTCACCTTTAAAAAACAAGAAACATGCAAGAAGGTTTGTACGAGATCATATGACCCAGGAAACAGTGCTGATAAAAGCAAACTGGCTTTCTTGAAGAAAGGAATGCAGCTGAATTATCAGCATCACTGGTAAGCTGTGTGCTAGTGGTTGTTTGGTTTTGGGTGTTTTTGCTGCTTTTTCACATTGTTATCTATGTTCTAAGTGGTTGCTTTCTTCCTTCTATGTAAGAGTTGTCCTCTACTGTGCATCTTGTGGGCACTACTGAAGACAATGTTCATTACATGTTAAATGTCAGTGTGAAATAAGGTGCATCCCTTTCTGAGGACGTGTTCTTTGATGATTTCTGTCTAGGATTATCGATAACATGCCTGTAACATGGTGCTATGATGTGGAAGATGGACAAAAATACTGTAATCCAGGATTTCCAATAGGATGTTTTGTTACTCCAGATGGCAGAGTTAAAGATGCTTGTGTTATAAATGTAAGTGGTAGAACTTTTTTTGTTACTCCAGCAGATGTAATTTCATTTATGGTTTTATTTTTAAGCTGCTTTTGCTGAAAAAGAACAGATACATACCCCTGTAAACATGGTTAATATTCAGAATGTGGGCATTGACAAAGCTGAATGCTGCTTCTGTATGCCGTGTCTCCCTGATACAATTGTCCAAAAAAAGTTCATGCAGGTCTTTTGACCAATATAGATAAAGCTATAAAACAACCATATTGGTGTCTAAAAGCCTTAGAAATTTAAGGTTTTGTTCTGAAATTTCATGCATATCCATCCTTCTACCTATTCATTCTTTGTTCATGCAATTAAGAGTTGTATTTGTGTGCAAGACTTTCTTTTACCAATTTCAGATAGAAGCTTTCTAGTGAAGACCTAGAAATGAGTGCTAAGTCCTAGTTGCAAAAGTTCTGTCTAGCACAGTTTACAAGTTAAATGTGTTGGGATTTTCCCAGATGGCTGGAAGACAACAAACACAGCTGTGACAGGGAAAGAATTCTATCGACAACAATTTGAAATGTGTGAGTCATCCTGGGAGTTCCATGGTGAACTAGTACAGTTACAGATAATAGTGATACAGTTTTATCTCTCCTGGAATGAGGGACCGCGCTCCTCTCAGTGAGGAGAAGGCTCTCTGCTGTGACTCTGCTCTGCCATGTGACTTACTGCTTGTATGCAGTGCAGTCAATTTATGTGTATTCAGCAGGTCTGATGCTTCTTGGAAATGATGCGTTCATCATGTATGTTCAGTTTACTCTATCTGAAGTCACCTTTCAACTTGGTTACTCCTCAGGCTCCCTAGACTATTGAAAATAGCCTGTGAATTGAATAACCTGTTCTAGTTCAGAGTTCAACTCCATTACTTTGTATGTGAGGTTGTTTTTATGTTAAATTGATATAGGTGTATGTTATGTTGGAAGCTATCTGATACACAGAAAACGGTTGTAGCAAAGTCAGCAAATTGGATGAAAAGTTTTGTTTTAGAGGGGGACCTTTATGCATAGGCACCAATGGCTGAATTTTCTAGGGAGTTCTTAGGGAGCTTGTGCTGTGTATCCACGAAGTGCTGTGCAAATCGTGGGTGCTAGCTGTGGTATGGATACTTTGTCAGTCATACCCAGTGTCAGTTTTAGTCTGTAGGTTCTAACAATGTTGCATGGCATAGCACTAGAGGGATGATTGTTACATGGGCAAATAAGAATGTAGCACCATGGATATGACTGTAATCTCTGGGCTGGGTTGGGGAATGTCATCCTCTTTTAGAAGTATACCCAAATACCTCTGCCAGCAGACATAATTGTCTCTTTAAAAATGGGGGCAGGAAAGGGGTTGTTATCATGCAATGGCACAGCTACAGGCCATCCTCTCATTTATGCAGCTGATGAGCTATGTTATTGCTTCAACTGCTACTTTGGAAATGGAGGAAACAGGTACCTAAAGATGGGGTATAGTATGACACGGGTATTATTTTAGTCTTCTCCCAGTGGAAATTTTGACCATAGTGAGAGAAGAGGAATCCGGATAAATTTAATACAAGATACCTTCATATTTTGCTGGGAGGTGGCAGGGGACAAAAGTTGTATGGCAGTTGAAAAATGGCTAATATACACAATAAATAAAGGATATTTTTAACCTGGAAACTCAACTAGCAGTCTGTCATCCTGGTCCCCTAATTCAAGTTAAAGTGTCTTTTTTTTTTTTTTTTTTTTAAATAAAAACAAACAGTGACAGTGTTGAGGAGAAAAGGAAATCCAGGTCAACTTAGTCGACTCTGGTATCATCTGAGCTTTATATAATTCTTCATAATTCCACATTCTGAAAGCAGAATAGCTACTGAAGGTGAAAGATAGTTTTTTTTTACGCAGAACCTGGTTTGTAATCTTTGGTAGCTGAAGTGTCTACCAGGAGGACTGTGGAGAGAGAGGAGAAATGGTGAATCTGAATTACTAATACCCTCAATAAATACCACTTGTTCTGGCACCTTTTTGTGGTAAACACAAAATGATGCCAAATACATTTAAATTTTACAAGTAAAACAGATGTGATACTTTATCATGTGGGTTGTATTTATATAATACTATATATATACAAATACAATACAAAAATACATAAATGTTTTATACAGGTATATTAAAAAAAAAAAGAAATGTGCGTGTTGAAGTATCTCCCTGTCTTTCTTGCTCTTTCATTGGACAGTAGTCTCATTTTAAAGTTTTTTGACTACTTGCGCCCTCTCCTGTTGGAGAAGTTTCTCAATCTCTTGATGATATTTTGTAGTCAGAGTTTAACAAGAAGAACACTTTCTACCTCTTCAACCACGTTGACATAACAATCATGTACCATAGCGGGAAGGATGAAAACTGGCCTGGTGCAAGACTGGTGATGGCAAGACTGAGACCACAAAGGTAATTGTGCACTAAAGCAGCAAATTCTAGCACTAGGTAGTCCTAACAGTAGTATCAAACTTAGAAATGATACTTGGTGTCAGTAAGTTCTGAGGAACTGGTTATTCTGAATAAATAATAAAGCTTTCTGGAACTGTATTTACAAAGAGTAATTCCATAACTGTGTCATTTAACTTTGCTTTTAAAATGTTCCCTAAAGTCTCTCCTGGTGGAAAAACTGCTTATGCAGATTGTTAGAACCTGGCACAAACAACAGAAACTTTCTCATGGTTTTATTGATTTGCATCTGGGTGTGCATTACTTTCTTTTAAAAGACATGTTTTCAGATACACCAAGAAACATCCTTTAACTGAGTGACAGTTTCCCATGTCATCTCTTATTGTTGCTGCATTATTTCCTAATGTACTTTGTATGAATGTATGATGTTTGTACAGGTGTACTTTTTCCTGTGTTAGTTTGGATACTCAGGTATAGATGAAGTATCAGGTTAATACTGGTATTCAGAAAGCAGATAACGACTGCTAATTTTCTAAGACGACTAACTTATTTTCTTAAACAATAGCTTCTGCATTTCTGTGTTGATCAGACAGGAGATGTAACAATTCAGAGGTCAGAAACAGACTGAAGTGATTCCTTTGACCTCTTGTCTGTTCATGCCCAGTTCATACTTACCTATATTTGAAAACTGCAGCCTATTTATAAAATTTCAAAGCAGGTTGCCTTTTTTTTTTTTTTAGTTAAAACCTTCCCTCTCTTCCGTGGAGATGAAGTACATTCTTAAACTACACTACCACAGTTTCTCAAGTCAGACATGTATGGTACAACATGACTCGGGTATACTTGCTTTTTTTGTTGCAGTGGAATAGTGTGCTTTTAATGAATTATACTTGCTATGCAAGTTTATTCCTTCCATTTACCTCTGCTCTGATATGGTGGCAAGAAGATTCTAGGAACCTGCTCCATTTTTTATTAATGCTTCATCAGTTGCATCCTCAATGGTTGAAAAATGAGACTTTGTCTTTTCACCAATAATGCAGACCACAAGGGGGCACAGTTAGGTTGCACATAGCCTTGATTTTGTCATTCTCTGACCTAGTGTTTTGCTCCGTGCTTTGCTTCAACCTTGAAGATCTCCTGATGGGGAGTATTTGTAGTTGGAGCACACTAGGCCTTTTGTGAAGGTTTTTATTTTCTTGTGGCTTGACTTAGTTGCTGATGTATGATCACAGAATGGTTTGGATTGGAAAGGACCTTAAAGATAATAATGTATATAAGGTAGAATTGTTTTTCTAAATTGGGTAAATACAACTTGCCCAAGAGGATGTGAGAGGGAAGCTATTTTCCAGTGTTAGAGGAGGTTCACAGCAGAGAATTCAAGCAAACTTTAAAGTTGTTTTTTTTACTTTGTGCTTCTATAGCTGCAGTATTTCCAAGGTATTGCAGAGAAGGGTTTGCATGTTTGGGCTTCAGAATGTAGACTGTTGTTCTGAGTTGTATATTTTTTCAGAGTACACAAGACTGACAAAAGGTGAATTAGACCACTTCTATAGGAATGGAAAATGGAAAGATTCCCACAGGATGCTTGCTGTGGAGTTTTTAGCTCTCACCACAACTGTTTGTGAGAACTAGTGTTCAGTTCTGGTGTGGCTTTAAGGCTGTTAGAGAAATTCTGAATAATGATACCTAATTATATACATGATTTTATTTTTCTCATTCTCTCTAGCTACAAACATAAGTATTAATAAAAATATAGTTTAAGATCTTCAACCTTTGTTGGTAGAAGAACAGAAAAGCAGGTTCTCAAAGAAGTTGAATAGCTGGTATGGACTGATACACACAGCTCTCCTTGTTGTTTTTTGGTTTTAGTTGTTGGGGTTTTTTTAATAAAAACTTGTTTTAATTACCTTAGAAAAGAATTTGTGAAAATTCAGCCTGTAGGGCATATGCAATTTTATTTAACTTTTTTTTTCCTCCCTTAGCTACAAACACACAGATGAGAACAACTTAAGCTGTGAAGGTCCACCTATGGAGATTCCCGGAGACTTCACCAATAAACTGAATTTGATCTACACTTACTCTGTGACCTTTGAAGTAAGTATTGAATCTGTTACATGAATATGTAATTCCCCAAAAGAATGAAATCAAAACAGCTGGGTAATTTGCTAATAGCCATAACTGGATTAAAGCAGTATAAATTCCATAAGGATGTTTTTGTGAAGCAGTTTTTTGAAAACTTACTACTTTTCCATTACCGTAGTTTAAATGACACTTGGAGTGTATAGATAAAACACTTTTTTTTGGCCTGTTTTATTGCGAATAGAAAGGTACTAGATTGAATAACTGCACGAGTTGTCTTCCTTCAGGTATGCTCTGTTTTCAGAGTTCAGAGTACTGAATGTCTCATGTTGAAGAAATATTTATTTGGAGACGCTTTTGTGTTAAATGTTGATTTTTAGCATATGTAAAGCTGGTTTTTTTTCTAGTGAAGTTACAGGTTTTGTCTCATTTTATATTGCTTTTTTTTTCACTAGCTTTTTTTTTTTTTTAAAGTAGGTAGCCATTTACCTTTTAGAGTTAATACTCTAATGTTTAGTAATACTCAGATGCTTTATTCAGCCTTAGACAGGAAGAAATTGGCCATGGAAAGTGAGCCTCCCGTGGGGTGAGAATAATTTGGTTCAGGCTACTTCAAACCTTGGTACCTTGGTTCCAGTCTGTCCTGAAAGCATGGTTGTTTTTCTGATGTAAGACACTGATCTTACAGGATTTAGCTTGAGACCACCAGCTTATTTTGTATAGACAGTCAAGCAGCCATCACATGGTTAACAGCTTTCATTCTACCAAATTGAATTTGATTTGAACCACTGACCTTGAGGTGTGGGCTGTGTATCCTGTTACATTTCCCTTGAGACTCCCAATCTTCCTTAGACTCTAACTTTACTACATGAATGAGCCTCCTGTCTATTAACATTTGTGTCTATTTCTTGATGATAAATCGCAGTGTGAACTTTGTCTGGTTATTACACGATGTGTTAGGTGTTTGGGCTACCTACTGCCTGGTCCTCAGGTGCAGAGCAGGCCCCTCCAACAGGTGATGCTCGGTGTGTCTTCAAAACAGCTGTTTGTTCTCCCTTAGCTAACAGCTATGTCTTAAATATGTCTCTAATACCTGATACATTTTACTTTTTATTAGTAGTTTCAAAATAGCTTAAAAGGGGAGTATTTGTCAGTGAAAAGTATCTTTAAATAGGAGAATGTAAGCCTGAATGCATAAACCAATAAAATGCATATGTTTTATGGTCCTTCCTAATATGGCAGCTGACTTCTGATGAGGAAGCTATGGTGTCTGCTTTAATTCATTGAAATGGGCAAGCTATTTACATCTGTGTGTATGAAAAGTATTCAAGATCATGCCTGTAATATTTAATACACACGTGTACAAAAATATAAGCATGTGAGCAGCTTGGTACTCAAGTAACAAACTTTTAGAACCATGCTTCTGAAACTCCCAACTACTAATTGACTACTGATTGGGCTGATAAAGAGCAACTTATGGCAATTTCAGCCATGTTGTTGTATTGGTGCAGTTCTTTGTTGTTACATGTTCTTGATCCAGAACAAAAATTGGAACTCAAAAATTTTCGGCTTGAGACATAGTCTAAATTTTGAGAATTAACTGTGCAAACTTATCACCTGGTGAATAAATGTAGAAGTTCTGCTGAACTTCATGCCAGTCAGGAGATAGAATTTGGTAGCAGGACAGCAGATATATATCCCATGAGATGAACTGTAGAGGACACGGCTTGGGTGTCAGAAAGAATCATCACTTGTGCAGCTCTCACATGAAGGATTTAGGGGAGGAGATAAGAGAGGATGGAAGTGTCTTTCAAAGGTGAAAGTTAATGAATGATTTCTTCTTTTTAAATCCTTCACAGAGATATGAAAGTTGTCTGCCAGGAATCAGAGTAGAAAATAGTCTGTATCAGACCCTGTTATGGCAGGGAGTGAGGAAGCCTGTGCTAAGTACATTAAGATTATGAAAGAGAAAAATTCCAGGGGAAACTAGAAACATACTTATGAAGTATGTTTAACAAAGCTGAAGTTTCAAGATTAGTGTGCTATGTTGGGAGCATCTTGTAGTGACGACATGATTGTTTTTCAGTGTGTGTTTGGGAGCTGCAGACAGCTACATACCGCATCATGGAAAGATGAGGCTTGGTGAAGCCCAGTTGGTAGTGGGGGAGAAGGTAGAAGACGCGGATGGGAAATATCAATAAACAAGATATGCTTTGAGATGCTCAAGAGATAAAAAGGATTAATGCGAGAGGGAAGTCTCAGATCCAGAGTTGATACCAAGATTAGATATTAATGCTGAATAGAAGGTTTGTGGAAGAGATTCAGTGCACTTTAATTCCTTCTCAGAGACTGCAACAAACTTGTACTTGTTTCTATTAATTGCTGTTTAATTTCTTCATAGGAAAAGAATAATATTAAGTGGGCTTCCAGATGGGACTACATTTTGGAGTCCATGCCACATACAAACATCCAGTGGTTTAGGTAAGATTTGCATTTATTCAATGAATAACCTTGCAAGGGACCACAAAGAATTTGTATTTGTGCTTCTAGGGGTATACAGTATCTACTGTGATAGAACCACAGTCTGTTAGTTTTCAGGCAAGAAAACTGTCTTGTTTTCATATGCGAAGTAACTTCTATCAGTTTTCCATCTCTTGGGGAGCATCTGTAGTACTGTATTTCAACAAAGGAATGCACTGTGTCCAAACGGAAAGCAGCTTCTATCCTTTTACTTTATCATCTCCATTCTGTAGAACTTTTGAGACGTTGCTGCTCTGCAGTATTCTTATTGTTTCTGTCTGGCTTTCTCTAACTGCCAAGTGAGTGGTACATATGTGTACTGCATGTTTAGTACTCAGCAGCTGCTTACAGTAAAAAGAAGAGCTTTTTGGGAGTAAAAGATGTATATGAAAAGCTCTTATTTCCCTCTGTAGCATGCAAATGATATCAAATAAGTGTATAATTTATGTTGAAATGTTAGTGTTTGGCAATATCAAATGTTTGAAAAGGCTAATCTGATTAAATATGTCTCTAAAAATATTAAATGGCACGATGTAGATTTCATTGGTTGATAGATATAAAATCTACTTGACAAAGTCTGCTTTAAGAGCTCTAGGTGTTTCACTGGGGAAGTTACTTCTAAGCTATATAAGGAGGAAAATAAAAAAAAGCAGTATGTAATTGTCTTGAGAATTAACAATATATCATAGAATACTACTATTCTCAGTTCTCTCTCCTAAGAAATCATAAAGGTACACAACTTAAAGCAGTTTTATCTTCTCTGGGTAGGAAAATACTAAAAGGTCTAACTTAAAGTCTGAATATCTAAGCCAGTTCCTCAGACTTGAGCTGTACGTGTGTTATGAATTAGAGTGCATGTCCTAAAACCTGAACAAGTGGATTGAAGTTTGACTTTTTCTTTATCTACAGTATAATGAATTCCCTCGTAATTGTTCTCTTCTTATCTGGCATGGTGGCTATGATCATTCTGAGGACTCTTCATAAAGATATTGCAAGATACAACCAGATTGACTCTTCTGTGAGTAAGATTTACAGCTTTTACACAAGTGTGTTTTTCTGACGATAGTGATGTCTATCAATTAGTTTTGAATACAATCTAGAGAGATGTATAACTACCAAGAATTCAATATATGCTAATATATCTGGGGGTTAAAAAATAGCTTTATTGCTATTTCATCTTTTCTAACAGCGAGAATGCATCGGCAGATGTGACAGTCTTACTTTTTTAGCGTCATTTGATGAACTTGTAATATGCAAGGACAGGCTTTAGGTTTTAGAAGTATGTGGAGTAATTCACAGAAACTTTTTGGTAGTGAACAAACTTGTATTTGAAATGTAAGTCCCTTTGTTCCAAGGTCTCAATGAAGGAAAGCCATTTTTTTGTAATAAATACTTTCACAGTATACCAACAGCCACAAGACACAGTGCAGACATTGAAAAGTGTTCTGGCATTGGTTCGTCATCAAGATGTGGCTGTTGCTCCAGAGTCCTCTGGTTGCATTATGAAGTCAGTCTGTTTGTGTAGCTGATGGTATGACACTGATATAAGCAGCCAGTGTGTTATTTATGGAATCTCTGTCCTTGGAGATATTCAAAAGCCATCTGGATATGGCTCTGGGTAACCTGCTTTAGGTGACCCTGCTTGGGCTGGGAGGCTGGACAAGAGGACCTCCAGAGCTCCCTTCCAGCATCAACCATTGGGTGATACTGTGACCTGGCAGCCTGGGATTATATATAAGATACCTCGTCAATGCAGCCCAGTTTTAAGTTATGTTATGTGGCCTGAGTGCAGGACTTGTGCTGTATCTGTTGTAGAGACATCTGTAGCACAGAAGCAAAGACTTTGCTATGCACTTTGGCATATTTTCTCTCTAAAAATGTGTTTTATAGTCTGAACAACCAAACTTGTAAATTTTTGTTGATAACTGTCTTCTCCTTTCTTCAAGAAATCAGGCTTAAAACTACTGCAGCTGGGTATTGTCCCCATTGTAATGAAGCTGCATTAGGAAGCCAATGGCTGTAATTTTTCCAATTCCTAGGTGGTATTTCTTTATAGTAGTTTGTAGTATAGCTTGTCCAGAAAGCAAGTGTGCTAGCATGTGACTTGTGAAGATTGTGGTCTAAATATCATGAGAAGTATGATGCTATGCAACTTCATAAAGCAAAAGATTTTAAAAAAACCTGTATCAGATGTAAAAAGGATCAAAAATTAAACCAACAGCTAATAATGGAGTGAAATTAGTGTGAGGATCATTTAGATGTCATGCTAAATGTTATGGGAGAGATTCTGATATGATTCTGATCATAATACTGCAGTTCATGTGCAACACAACTTCTGACCTCTAGCTCTATTAGAACTACTTGATGTGTATGTAAATGTTTTGGTTTTTTGTTGGTTTTGGTTTGGTTTTTTTTGTAATTCTGGTGATCGCTGTGTCAAACTGAGCCTGGTTTTGTCTGACAACATAGTGACTGGAGCTTGTTGCCATCTGACTGAACGTGTTGCGAGTTATTTTAAAATAAGTACCCCTTAAAATGGGAAAGGGGCAGGTCCCTATAGTGGATTGCTGCCTTGGTGAAAGAGAATATAACTGATTGTGAGTTAAAAAGACTTGACCAGTTGACTGTGAGTGAAAGGCTGAGTAAAAATTATTCTTTCTCATTGGTAAAAGTGGTATCTGCAAGCCAAAGATGAGAAATAATGTCAGATACTACAAAGGTTTGAATTTCCACTGTTGTTGCTGTCTATCTGGATAAAGAAATACTTTCAATATGAAACATTTTTGTGCATTTTAAACTAAAACATCTGAAAGTACTTTTATTCTTCTTTGTGTTTTTGATATTAAATATCTTTTGTTAATGCAAATCCAGACATTAATTAAAGTGGAAGAATTTTTCACATCCTTTAACTGATCATTTTTGCAAAGCTCCTGTTTGATCTCTCAATTAAATTATGTTCAATATCTTATACTGTGTTGTCTTTATTAGTTGGTCATTCTTAATGTGATAAAGAGCAAGACTTGTAGAAGCTTGATTAGTTTTTATGGATAACAGCAGGGATAGGTGTGACTTTCAAAAAACCACAATTTTTTATTTTCTCGCCAGTTGTAAGAGACTTAAAGATCTGTCGCAGTTCAAGGAGCTGATTTAAAAAAGGTGTGAAATAATTGTGCAAAAAAGAACCTGGATCGAGGAAGCTGCAATGAAGCAAATTAGTATCTCACACTTAGGAAATGCTCATGATTCTGCTCGGAAAGACTTAGATGTACAAGCCAGTCATTGTGATCTTTAGTATGTACATTCAGTGTTCAGCTAATACCAGCTGGCTTTTAGTGTGATGTAGGTTTAGTGAGACACATACTAATGAAGTGTTTAGAAATCATTAGATTACTTTTAGGGTCTTATGACTAAGAAAAGATTCCTGAACTGAAGAGAATTCCTATCAATATCTTTTCAATGGTGAGAGGTAAAAGTCTTGTCCTCTGTTTTTTAAGTCTCTTTGTGACTGCTTGAGTATAGGGGACTTAAATCTTTATTAGACTATTTTGAGAACTGGGCTAAATTAGTGGATAAGATGAGGATTTCAGCAGGTCTGCAGTGATTACTAGGTAGTTGGTATTAATGTTTGGATAACTAATGTGTAACATACTTCTCTTTGCGAATTAAGCAACACTGGTAAATTCATACAATTTGGTGCTTGTACCTACAAGGTTTTCATTATAAACAGTGCATTGGGCATGTTACCTCTGAAAATTTACGTTCTTTAAAAAAGTGTTAGCAAAACTTTTGTCATGTTACACTTAACCAGATATATACTTTTTCAAGAGGTATCTCTGTCTTTACAAAATGGTATTCTTATTTTGCCTAGCTCGTAGTGAGAGCCAAAGTGAAGACTGAAGATGGAATGATGCAAAAAACGCCCTGCATTTTCAGTATTACCTACTTCTGTTACAAAATATGCTTTAGTCATATAAATGATCTTATAGTCATATAAATGAGACTGGAGGTTTTAGGCTTTGTTTATAAACACTTTTTAAAAAAACTACAGAAATTTTTAACACATTGGCCAAGATTCAAAAGTATCTTTTTAGATTTTGCTGAGATACAGGTTTGTAACTAAAAAGTTTAGCTTCCTACTTGGATTAGTTGTACAGTTCTTATCCCCATCTTTGAATGGTAAAGGTTAGCAATATGAAATACTGCTGAATTCTTTAAACAAAAGTCTGGAAAATACTCTGACTTATAGCTAATTGGCCTATAATAGAAGAATTTTATTNTGCCTCAGTTTCAACACATACAAAGTGAAAGGGGTCAGGAGACTTCCTCAGAGTGCTCATGGGAAAGCCCGTGCCTGCCTTGAGTCTCCTAATGGTGTCTCTTTCTTTTTTTTTTTTTTTTTTAAACCAAAACATTTACTATCTAGGTATACGTTTTAAAGTTTGCGTTCAAAACCAGAGGGTATCTTTTGAATGCATTTGCCAGATTAGGTGGTGATACGAAACCTAATACCAGCCATTCCAAATTTGTACAACGTTTTCCCTCTTCTGTCAGGCACTAAAATACTAAGGATTTATTTCTGCATAGTGTTCACCATTTTGAAAATAGGTAAAGATTTGCTTCAGATGATAACCTTCTAAATTCTGTCATTCTTTACAACTATCTGGGAAAAGTCTGTCTTACCTCAACAACTTTCTCATTGTCTGAACTTGAACTAATTCTGATGACTTATATGTGGTCTTTATGCTTTTTTAACCAAACAAACCTTTCTTTACTGGAAGAGCACTGATGTGTTGAAATTATACCTAGATATCTGGTATCATATTCTTTGCAGGCATAGTTGTGTTGTTTTTTTGTTTTGTTTGTGTTTTTTTTTAAACCAAAGCGTTATCTTGTGTTTATTAGTTTTCAATTTTTGCAGAAGTATATCAGACTTCTGAGAATAATTTCTAGCCAACAAATGCAAGCAGAGGTATTAGTATGGGGAAGACAAAGATAATCTTCCACCAAAAAAAAGTAATTACATAATCTGTCACAAGTTAAGATGCTTTATGTCATTTGCTGATTTAGTCTGTGTTCTTTCTAATCCTTTTTTATGTGTTGTAATTCTAGTGGTAAGCAGTCCATTGAACTAAACTCAGTACTCCATACACGTAGGTTGAATGAAACCTGTAGCTTTTAACTTTGTGAGGAAGAGAGTGGTGGTCTTGAGGGGCTGGTTATTTCTCTGTGTGTGTTTTGGGTTTTTTTGTGAGGGCAGGTGTTTGTTTTGAGTGACTTTATTGAAAAGTTTTATTCTTCAGCAGTGGTTCCTTAGAGCTGCTGGACTGATGATCCCCTCCATGCCATCCATCCGTCCATCTCTGGCAGTGGGACCGAGTGTTGGCCTCTAGTGATTCTAGGGAGCAGACTTTCTTCTGGAGTACAAGGACCATTTCATTCTCTTCCTATATTGTCATTGAGACTGATGTGATTGGTGATGGAAGCAAAAAAGATAAATGCTTGAACTAGATTGAAATGCTGTAATCCAAGTTAAATGAAATGGAATGCTTTGTTTCAGTTTAAATTTAAAATGATGTTATATGGTTTGGCTAATTACATTTTGGTTTTTCTTGCTTTAAGAGATGAGGATTTTCTTGATGAATCCTGCCTGTCTCTTTCACTGAACCATTAGGGGGTTATAAAATCAATGAGTGATGAATCAGATGCAATTAGTCTGCCTTTGGATCTAAACTGGAAGTTAATCAAACTTTAAATATGTATTTTGCATCTTGTTTATATTAATTCACTACTGCATTATGTATCTTTGCTAAAGACATTGTTGATTTTATACAGGAAGATGCCCAAGAGGAATTTGGCTGGAAGCTGGTTCATGGAGATGTGTTTCGACCCCCGAGGAAGGGAATGTTACTGTCTGTCTTTTTGGGCCAAGGAACACAAATTTTCATTATGACATTTATTACTTTATGTAAGTAACTTTATTAAGGTGATGCTTTTGTAGTGAATAGTGTAAGAAAGATGCAATATTATTAAACAAATGACAGAAGCCTTTTTTTGGAAATGAAGTTTCCCCTTTAGTAAAACAAAATATTAATACTGTTTCATAACAATAATTGTGATAGTTTCAGTAATGCTGTTGTAAGCCATGTTGTTCAAAACGTGGTATCTGGGCTAATTCAGATTCTTTATGATTGCAGAAATGAAGCTTCCTTGTTACAAGTTTCTTTTTAAAAAACAAAAACAGTTTGTCATGGTGTAAATTATCCAAGAATCCAGTAATGCAAGTTCAAAGACATGCAATCAAAGCTTTAATGTTCTCAGAACACTAATATGTTTGATTCAACAGCCTGCAGCCATGCAGAAATAAGAACAAGAATGTATGCCAGTGGAATAATACTGACACAACATTGAGATAATATGAGGGTCTACCATAAATATCTATATATACGTGTGATGATGTAACCTGACACAAGTTGGTGTTTGATTATATGCTATCTATAAAGTATATTACTATTCCTTTTGTTACTGTACAGTAGAATTAGGAAGTATACTATAAGATTAGTAGGATTTTCTTGGCAGGCTTGTCTTTCGGTGTTGATCACAACTCTGTAACTTACTTGACTGCAGTAGTTTCTTGTGCAACCAGTGTAACATAGAAAGAAAATGTGTGTGTGAAATCCTTATTCTGTCTCAAACCAAAACTTCTCACAAGAGATCACTGACAAACACATTTTCTGAGAGTATCTCTGGGCTGGCCTCTACAATTAGTTCAGACACAGGCAGCAATCTTTTTAATAAAAGGCTTATTTTTAAGGTAGTACATTCTTGAGTAAAGCATTGTCTGTCATGGTGGCTGAGAACTTTTTGTGGAATTTCAAGCAAGTGGCATATACCTCTAAGTTCTTTTATCTTCACACTTATTTCTACCTTAAAAACAAACAAAAAAACCCCAAATCCCACTAAAAACATGCTCTCAAAAAACACCAACAACTTCCTCCCCAACAGAAAAAAAGAAGAAAGAAAAAAAAAAAAAGTCCTTAGCTCTGTCAAAGATTTTGGCTTCTCCAGACCTACTGTTCTCAGATGTCCTTTGTGTCACATATTAAACTTCTCTTGTTACTTAGCATGCGTAAGTATTGACCATGTACGTTTACAGGAAGACTGTAGGATTTTGGAAGCAGACTTCTTAAAGCTGAACTTTGGTTCAGGTTCATTGTTCATCTCTGGCGTTTTATTTTTCAGTCTTTCGGCTATGAAAAACTTTCTATTTAAAAGAGGAGGTGGAAGTAACGCTTTATGATGAATGAGTGACATTAGTGGTATGGTCTGTGATGGGCATATATGAGAGCTTATGTACAGAGTCCTTATTTAAGTATCTGGTAGTGAAAGAGGTACACCTGTACAGTGATAGGTGTTACAGGGGAATTTTGACATGTGTCCACAAATTAGTAAATCTTTTTGTCTCTTTAGTCCTAGCTTGCCTTGGTTTCCTTTCTCCTGCCAACCGCGGTGCTTTGATGACCTGTGCAGTTGTATTGTGGGTCTTACTGGGAACTCCAGCTGGTTATGTGTCTGCTAGAATGTACAAGAGTAAGTATGTGCATTTGTTTAATGTGACACAGCAGGCTAAATTCAGAATTGCTGGGCTTAATATAAATCTCAGACTGGAGCTGGTGTCTCAGACAACAAGTCTACTTCTTGCTGCTGTGCTGTAAAACAGTTGAAAAAAGTTCTGAACTTGAAATTGTTTTTACTTCCCCCCCCAGCATTTAGAGGCGAGAAGTGGAAGACAAACGTGTTGCTTACAGCTCTGCTTTGTCCTGGGTTAGTATTGTTTCTCCTTGTTCTTTCCTTTATTCTTAAGTATGAATGAATCTGAGGTGGGAAGGAGGGAGGAAAAAAGTCAATTGTTATGATGATTGTGTGATTATTTTCTTTATTGTTCTCTGTTCCTTTTGTATGTTAGCTATCTGTGAATATAAAGAAAAGTGAATTCTGAGGAGCTGGAGCCTGGTACTCTAGAACACAGTTTCTTAGCATCTTATTTTGTAATCAGCTGTGGGGGTAGAAGGAATGATGTGACTCTCTTGCAAGGTAATGTCACAGCCTTTGAGAATAACTGCCCCAGAGCATTAGGCATGGTGATGGGGTAATTCCAGTTTGGATCCACAGCTCTTTATATGTTCTAGATAATCCCGTCTTCACTGTTAATAGCTGTGGTCGCTTTGTCAGTAACTACGTGGTTTTGTGGTAACTTTGGAGTGTCTGTAGTGCTCCTCTGTAAATAGGGAGAGACAGCTCTTCAGGCAGAACTTCTGTTACCTGAGTTTCAGTGTTTTCTTGTAATCATGTTATTGAAAAAGACATAAAAAAATAAATTACGATTTTTTAATTTTTTTTTTTTTTTAAAGTCAGTAGCTATATACTGCTATACTGAACAGTAGAAGAAGTTTACTTTGCTTCTGGGTGAGAATAATGCAGAGATTCTCTTAAACTGCTTATAATCTTATATAAATGTGCCTGGTTTCGAATATGGCTGTAGTGAGTATCATCCTATGGCAAATACTGTCGTGCTTGGGAAGCGTGATAGCTCTCCTACTTTTCATTTTCTTATAGGTCTCAAGACCTTTGGTGAGAATTAGGTCAGTGAAGAAAGGGAGTAGAAACAAATTTCTTCTGCAAGTCTTCATATTTTGTGGTTGCAGCTTTGGATATATGAAACTCAGAACACTTTCTATCAAATATGTTTGACTCAACAGCCAGCAACTGTGCAGAAATAAGAGCAAAAATACATGCCAGTGAAATAATACTGACACAAATAATATGAGGGCCTACCATAAATATGTGTGATGATGTAACCTGTCAAGTTAGTGTTTTATTATATGTTATCTATAAAGTATATCAAGGACAAATGTCCTTGGCAAAAGTTGAGGAAAAGGTTATAAATAATTTCTTAAGTTATTTCTTCCCCCCCAAAAAAGCCCAGAATGAATAAAACATGACTTGGTTTCCAGTAAAGTAGAATTTCATCAAATGAAATGTAATGCATGTGATAACAACAGAGTGTAGTATTTCTAGGAGGAAATCTTATTTCTAAACAAAATGTGCTTCAGTCTCCCTGCTGTCATTTAGATATTATCTTGAGAGAGAAGAAAATATTTATCGTTGGAAGAAATATTGTGCTGATCATTTAAACTCCCAAATAAATTAAGTTTCACAGAGGAAGTAAAATGATTGGGGATGGTAGAATAGGAACAGATGTCTCGATTATGCTATGCTAGTTCAGTGAATTTGCATAATATCATAAACAGCCTGAGGCCATTACAGTCTCAGTAGACTGATGTGACTTCATTTTTGCAGTATTTATTTCTAACTTTGGAGGAGGTAAGTGGGATCTGTGTTACAAGCTTGGGCGATGATCAAGATTAGCAAGACTTCTAAAATGGATTTGATTTTTAGTTTTTGTTCAACAAGGTGCTTACACCAGGGGTCGCTTGGGTGTGCTTATTTAACAATTCTATTCCCCTAAACAGTTTTGGCAAGTGTAAGGCCTCTCCTAGGAAAAAAAAGAAGCCTGCCTATTGTTCTAATCCTCCCTCCTTCCTTTTTAAATTAAATACAGTGGAGGATGCGTGTTTGCTTCAGAGGAGTTTAAATTCTGCCATTTTTTTAACAAAACCCAGATAAGGGTGTACGTTGCAGAGGCCCTTCCTGAGGCTGAATTTTCTGTGATGCATCTCTGAGTCCATGAATAACAGCAATTCAAACAGGCTTTTGTATGGGGTTCCCTTGCTTTGTTTTCAGATTGGGATGTTTGCGATCCTCATCGTATGTCTTGTAGTTGTTGGTTAGTGTTTTCCCAGGATGTTTAGAAAATGAGGCGGATGCACTTAATGGGGGAGGGAAGAATAGGTCTGGAGACCTTTCATGGCTGAGGTAGTCTTTATTTAAATTCTCCAAAGGTGTGGGCTACTTAATGTAGCTCCATGAGGCATTAATGCAAAGATTCTTGTTGTAAGGAAGAGCCCTCTTTAATCCACCTTTCTGCTACCATGTTGCTATGACACGTGCTGCAGCAGGGCAATGTGTTTGTTGTGAGTGATGTGTGGCTTCCTATATATGAGATGCTGTTGTCACTGGGGATTTTACTGATTATAAAGGACCAAAATAAAGGAATTAAATGACTGGCAATAATAGTAAAGGTGATTCGGATAAGAGGGGTTTTTACTTATTTTATCTTTTACCATTCTTTGTATAGATTTTTTACAATGAAATGTTTCTGTTACTTTTTGGTTTTATGTGCAGAGTCTTTATTTAAATAGTCACTTTACCCTAGGTACTTGCATTAGAAGCAAGGATGTTGCGTTTTTACATTAACTGCACTATTGCTGAAAGTAACTAGGACTGTTAGGGGATGAAAGATTGCAAGAAACTACATTTTTTTCTTATGTAGACTTTTAACTGTTTTATGTTTTTTTTTAATACTGATATTTATTCTTTCCTGAATATGTTAATATCTTTTTCAATCTTTTTTCAGGATTGTCTTTGCTGATTTCTTCATTATGAATCTCATTCTGTGGGTGAAAGGATCTTCAGCTGCCATCCCTTTTGGCACTTTGGTTGCTATCTTAGCTATGTGGTTTGGAATTTCAGTCCCACTAACTTTTGTTGGTGCATATTTTGGCTTCAAAGAGAAGGTAGGGCTCTTCAAATACAGTTTTGAAATACACTTAGCCTCTGTAGTTGAGTCATTGAATCCCTAAGCGTACAGGAACTAGTTGATTTGAAACATCTATGGCCCTATGATTTTAAAATTATGTTTCACTTTATCATGATTTTGAAACCAAGTATAGGCTTATGATGTCACACCAAACTTTTTCTTTTCTGTCCATTCACTAGAATCAGAATTTAGTAGTGCTCTTGGAGGTCTTGCTTGGCTTTTGTACTTCAGTAATACCTTGGTAGTTTCATTTTTGAAGTAGTACTTCAGAACTACTTCAATTTGTACTTCAATAGTTTGAGATAATGCCAGACTAAGCAACTGAGGAAAAAGTTGTGGGTGGTGGTGTGGTTTTAGTTTTTTGTTTTTGTTGTTTGTTTGTTTTGGTTTTTTGTTTGTTTGTTTGTTTTTTATTATTATTATTAAGGACTTTTATTAAGAGATTTCTTTCCTTTCGTTCTGACACGCTTACTGAGCAATAGTTGGAATATCTAAAGTGTATGTGTTTTTTTCTTAATGATGGATATCAAGTTGTAGTTTTCTTGGTTTGGTAACTTGGATGGCTTGTGGATGAAAATAAAGTTAAGCTATGTTTATCAAATCTTTAGATGCTAATATTAGGGAAAAGCAATCTTATTTATGATGTAACAATTTATCTTAATTCATTTTGAAGCCTATTGAACATCCAGTTCGTACAAACCAGATTCCTCGCCAAATTCCAGAACAGTCCTTCTTCACAAAGCCGTTGCCTGGTATCATAATGGGTGGCATCTTGCCCTTTGGCTGTATTTTTATTCAACTTTTTTTCATTCTGAATAGCATTTGGTGAGTATCACTTTTTTTGTTGTTGTCCTAATTATGCTGGTTTGATAATAAACACACCGTGAGTTTGAACATCCCAAACCAATTAATACAAGGGATCAATTTTCTAAATTTTTTATTTCCTTGCAGACTTTTGTGGAATTTCCAGAATCTGCGTATTTATTCCTGTGCTCAGAACTTAAAAACCTAGTTGTTCTTACTGACAACTGCAAAGTGTGAAATTAGAATCCTGTTGCCTTGTTTTATCTTTCTGGCTCTGAACAGCACAAACATGGTCTCACACTGTTGTGGTTAAGTGGAGGCTACTAATCTGTTGTGTAACTATATTATGATTTATGAAACTAACATGATCTAGCAGTTTCAGCTGCTAAATCTGAATCCGGTTGAGATCTTAGGATTCCATGCTCTGCAAAACAAAGACTCTACCCCCTGTGAAACATCTACACCACTCCTAAATCTTGTCAAAACCTAGTCAAGCGGGTGCCTGGAAAATTAAACCAGTGCAATCTTTCCTAACTTTCACAGTGTAAAGATGAAATGTTTAATATATGGTTGTTCGATGGAAAATATTAACCTGAAGGTGCCAAGTTTTTAAGGTGTCCTGCTGAGATTTCTTACAGAACAGTTTTCTGAATCAATTCTTAAATGCAAATATATTAGATATGTTAGCCTTTGGCATTAGTCTCAGCAAAAGTAGAAACCATGTAATATAACTGTGATGGAAAACGTGATCAGCTGACAAACAGGTACACTCTGGGCTTTTGTTGTTGAAATTACTGAATTCCCAAATTGTTTCTCTTTATTTATCCTACAGAAGGGAAACATAGAGGGAATATGCAACTTCCACTCCCTCTGTCAAATCTTACGCTGCAGTAATTGTCACCATTACTCAATAAAGTTGATTTTGTTACTTCCTTCATCTGAAAGACACCAGATCAAAAGTTAACAAGCATATTTCCATTGATTTTTATTTTTTTTTGAGTGTTTTTGTGTTTGGTTAGCCCTTGGATTGCAGTCAGAGTTGGTCTGGGGATAGACTGGGAGTGGAGAAGCATCTGGTTGGATGTGGTGAGGAGATGCAGAGATACCTGCAAAACTTAGCTACAGTAGGAGGAAGAAAGTGGCTGTTATAACTAGAGAAGAGTACAAGTGATGCAAGTGTTAGGGAAGCTAAAGGAGACCTGAAGTGATTAAACATTTCTGGAAACTGCCCATGACTGTTCTCTGTGAAAGCTGATTGAAGCTTATTTCAAGGGAAATATAACTGAGGACTTTGAGTATTGCTCTGTAAAACGGTGGTTTTATTTCCAGAGTACATTCAAATAGACTAAGAAAACCAAACAACTTTTTATGAATCAGCTGATAGTGGTATGTATAGGCAAAGTTACTCCAGTGGTGTGGATTTTTTTTTTTCTTTAATTAGCTTAGCATCTGGTCATGTAATGCTGTAAACTAACTCAGAGAACTTCAACCAAAAATGAGACTCTTGTTTTTCTTTATTTTTTATTTTAGGTCTCATCAGATGTACTATATGTTTGGCTTCCTGTTCCTAGTTTTTATAATTCTTCTAATTACGTGTTCTGAGGCTACAGTTCTGCTGTGCTACTTCCATCTGTGTGCAGAGGTAAAAAATACAGTTTTGATGTAGATACCACTTTTAGCTGGAAGATGTTAGAGTTGAGGTGCTGTGCTGGACGCCGTGAATGGAATTGTATTGTTGGCCCTTGACGTGCCTATCTTAGCTACTCTTCTGAAATGTGCCTTCTGCTTCAAAATCCACTGTTTGCAGCAGATAAGTAAAAATAAACAGCCTTGATCTGAAATAATTTCATGTTTATAATGGAAGCAATACAGCTGACTTTGACAAAGGAAACAAAAACAGCTATCTGCTATGTTGGAATTTTTCTTTTTTCAGATAAATTTTCAAGAATTAAATGTATTTCATAAGACAATGTTATTTTTTTTTAACCAGCTTATTTATATTCTGTTTTCTATGTGATGTCTCCTATTGAATGGTTTATTGTTTCTTTCAGGATTATCACTGGTGGTGGCGATCATTCTTGACAAGCAGCTTTACAGCAGTTTATCTCTTCATCTATGCAGTTCATTACTTCTTCTCTAAACTCCAGATAACGGGAACTGCTAGCACCATTTTATACTTTGGTTACACAATGATCATGGTCTTGATTTTTTTCCTTTTCACAGGTAAGTACAGTGTTCAAACTAAAATGAATGCATGAGTTTCTGTTTTTTTTTTAAATGAGAAACACTGGGTGAAATTTAGACTATCAGAAACATTAAATACAATTCATGACTCTTTAGACAGTGTTACTTTTATGGTTTGTGACACCACACATCATGCCTTCTTTAAGTTTTTTTTTCTAACTTGAAATTATGTTTATTTATAGTATAATTAATTTTCTTTTATTGCATGTTATATTAGCAGTGAGTTCAAACCATTATATTTTCAAAGTGGTGTTCTTGTTCACTTTGTCAGGGTTGTTTAACTTGATTCTGGATTTCATAATTGGTTCTAGAAGCTCTAGTTAGAAATACTGCCCTCTGCATATGGAGAATAAAAGGTGTTTTCAGCTTTCATTATTAGCAAGTGAAGCACCTTGGTACTGAGAAAAAAATGTGCATGTTGACAGTAGAGAGTTCTAGTACTCTTAGAGGTGGTCTCACCACTCATTAAGCACCGCTTCTTAATGGCAGGAATGGACCTTAGCTGGAGGAACATATTTGAAATATGACTCTCCATTTTTTTTTTTTTAGTAGTCCAACTTTTCTGACATTACTCAAGCAGGCAAAGTGTCTTCTACAGAATTACTCTAATGTTCATAATCACTTGGCTCAAAGTATAATTTCGAGGTTGATTTGATGTGAACTCTGTGCCAGATCTACCATGTGTTAGATCAAATTAGAAGCTCTTTGAAGGGTACTGGCCCTTAAAAATAGCCAGGAGCATTTTGTATTGGTGTTCATCATACTGCTGCTGTTGTATATATGGTTTTAACACATGAAGTCAGATCTTTTATGTGTCACTGCTGCCGTGGTAGAACTAGAGAAAATGCTATTCATGTAAAATGGATTGTTCCGTAAAGCAACCTTTACATTCATTCTTAAGATTTGTAATAAGAGAATCTCTTTGTGGATGGCACGATGGTTCGGATTGTTACTTCTTAACATCTTCTACCTGATTATTAAAACCTGCCGTAATTACTTTAGATTTATGAAATGCATTGCTTAACTCCATTGATGCAGTTAAAAAAGAGTGACTAAGGAACGTAAATCTTAGCATCAAACCTCAAGTGTGTCAGTTCAGCAGTGAGAAGGACCTCTTTCATCTTCATTGCCTGTAATACTGGTTGAGTATGAGGCAAAAGAAGCACTGTTTGCAATAAAACACTGAAGAAAATTACTGTATGGGTTTGAACAAAGCAAATACTCTGTAGAAATTATATTTAATAACATTAACTGGCACTTATTGCTAGATTTTTATTGTTGTTTGTTATTTAGATCTGCATCCCTTCAAAAGAAAGTAAAAAAAAAAAAGTTTTCAAAAGTGCGTGTGTGGGAGGGAGGATTTAATTCTTTTATTTTTTAATTATTAGAAGGCAAACATAGAAGTTGGCGTATTGCCAGTTAAAACCCTGCTTAAATCCTGGCAAAACAGACAAGCTCCAGATGTCCTCTGTAACATATATAAAAACAAAAAACGCAAACTAACTATAGTGTAAAATTTTTTTAATTACTTTTAAACTGAAGCAATATGTTAATGTGTGCCTGGGTTTTACCATAGGTTAGTTACTATTCTGCCAATTTCAATTTCACTTACAAGATGCAAATTGGTGGAATTAAAAATATTCCTTTCATATATAAAACGATAATTGAAATTGTCATGGCAGCTGCTGAAATGGTATTAAAAGCTTCAGATGTGCTGATCCTGGAGTTCTTGATGGTGGAGGCCAGTGAGGCCCCAAAAGTACAATAAGAAACTGTGCTGCTGTTACTTTTTTTTTTTTTTAATAGAAACACGATAGTGGTGGCTGTGCTGTATTTGTAGTTCATGAAGAAAGCTGCTAGCTTCTAGTGACAGTCACTTCATTTTTTTAAAGTTAAATAGAATGGCTAGTCACTAGAATGGTAAAAGATACATGGAGTGTGTAAGAAATCTTTGCTAATGTAAAATGCTGTGATAAATTTATTTCCCATATTTAGTTTGATAATTGCTTTTTTTTTGGACTGAAATGTAAGCTATTATAGATAGATTACTCAAGGAAAGTTAGGTGTAAAATATTGCTTAATAGCACTTGCTTTGGAAATTAAAGTGTTCAGTCTGTCACAAGTTTATGGAGGTGAGGGAGTTTACTAATGTAGTTTTAAATGTTGTGCACAATAATAGTGTTCTTGATGTATGTATGCTCCCAAAATGGGACCTTGATCTGTTCCACTTAAGTTAGCACTAGGTATTTTGATTTTCTCTATTCTTGCATATTAGGTCTCAGCAACTGTGACAGAAATATAAAGGGCAGTGTTAATACCTCCTACGTAGTGGTGTGGTGTGTTACTGTGGACATTACAAAAGGGATCATAATGAATAAGTAAATAGGAACTGAATGCTTGTGTAGCAACAACGACAATAATATAATCTGACCGGTGAAATCTTACAATTAATGTGCACACCCAAACAAGGCAAGTTTATTTTAATGCACAAAGTGCAGCTAATATTTCAAGAAATAATAAGTGTGGTTGAATAGGGATAGCTACATGATTACATGCATTCTATGCTAGGAGACAAAAAAATGCTGAACATAGTCAAAGCATGTTGCTTTACAGTGACCTCTATTTTTGAACATCATTTTCACTTGTGAGTTAATGCCATTTTCAAAATTGAGTTTTGATCTTCTGGGTAGATTGTGTTTAGAATCTGAGATTCTGAAGCACCCACCACTGTGCGGTGATTGAAACCAGTATGATACAGAGAGCTTTTAAGGTACATAAGAAGTATCAGCCAAGTGCAGAGTGCTTTTCTATTTGCTTTCTTACAATCTGTTCGTGCTTGGAATTCTTTTTTCTTCATTAAACAATAAAGCTAGAAGAAACTAACAGAGCAGAATAGTCTCCTTAATGTATTTTGGCATTATTCTGTGCAATAATCCTTGTTCTTCATTTTGAACTAGTTTACTAATAACTTTCCCTTGCCCAGTCAGATGCTAGCTTGTGATCTTCTTTCTGTGTATAAGAAAATTGTTCCTCAGTTGTTGTGTATGTTGCAGACCAGAGTATTCAACAGTTTTCCAGTATAGAAACTGGAGGACAAAAGGATCAAAAAACACCGGAAGTGTCAGTGTCTCCCTAGTATCTATGTGGATGTATTGGATGCGTTTTGCTTCTTGGATAGAGAAATTACTCGAGATGTCTTCACAATGGGGTTATTGAATTTTAAATAGCTCCCACAAAAATGATCTTCTAGCTATACCTCCCTAAGATGATCAGTGATGTACAGTGGGCCACAGTGCACTAGGATGGCATCAGTTTCCTAGACTAGTAGGGTTTATTTAGAAAGGCAGAATCTTAAATATGAGGGTCGCCCACTTGGCGAAAAATAAAGGTCTGTCCCACAAAAGTGAGTTCTTAGGTGTATGTCATTCAGCTGCTTTTTCATTTAATTTAAGCTGATGAGTGGTTAGGATTGGTTAAGGTAAACATTACCCACGAGACTGACTTGTAATATTTGATTAAAACAAACAGATTTTACAGGCTAATTGGAGGAATTGGTGTCAGGCTTGGTATCTATGTGCTGTGTCATTTGATAGAGATGTGCATATGAAAGCTGTAAAAACCTTACGGTGGAAAGGCATTTGGACTGATCAGAAAATAAGTTTAGAGATCTCAACCCTTTCAGCTAGTGGGGTTTATTTGTTTGGAGATTTGAGTTTTGGAGTATTTTTGTGTGGGGTTTAAGTATTTACTGTTAGAACTTTTTTAATGGCTTTAAAAATAAACAACTTTGGGTATCTTTTCTGTCATGTTGTGTTCACTGATGTCTGTCAGTGAAGCAGTAAGTTGAAGAGGTGTGCTTCTTGTTGATAGTGCTTCAAAACTTTGGTTTCAGTTTGAATGTGTTTTGAAAGAAACGAATGTAAGCAAGATCCTAGGGTGGTCTTATCTAAAGCTTACCTAAATAGCCCTACTGTTCCAAGGAGGCATATTTTAACTGAGGGATGATTCTAATTTTGATGCAAGATGTGCATAGAAAAGCGCTCAAGATTTAAGAGGTGAGTATGCTTTTCAGGAAGATACATTTCAAGCCATGCTACTTGAGATGGCAAGGTTGTATTTTAATTAGTGCAACTAATAATGACAATTTTACTGCTAGACCTAGTTGTAGGATCATATTACTTCCTGATCATTCACTCATCTGTATTTTAAGATTGGTGTTAGTCAAACTAGTTAAAAGGGGAATCTGGGAACCTGTTATACTAGTCAGCACTGGCTTAAAGATCCAGTTTGATGCTTTTCTGTATAAAGTGCTAAAATTTGAACAAGTGGCAAACTTGTGAAATGGGCTAAAATGTAGAAAACACAGTCTAGCTAGAATTTTCAAACAAGCCAAACTAGTTCAGAGTTATTCTTCTTCCCCAATCATTATTAGTTTAAATATGCCTTTCCGATTAGGATATTTACTCCTCTGTAGAAAATTGGAAGCTTTCTGACTGAATTGCCTTTTGTGGACCTCATAGTGGTTCATGGAATCACAAGCACCTCCAAGTCTGGGGTGGAAAAAAACACTGAATTTCAGTGGAACCAAGCACTGCACTGCTTATGTTCTTAAAAAAAAAAAAAGTTAAGCTTTTTGCTGCAATACCATAGACAATCCTGTAGACAAAGCAACTGTAAAACTTAAAGCAGCTTATAAATAACATTTCCTTAACTTACATTAATTTCTGTCTATTAATACTGATTTTGTACTATCAACACAACTCCATGTTGACCTGAGTTTTCGGAAGTTCCTAGTCTGTGTGTTTGGCCTGTGTTACTTTTTAAAAAAAAAAAAAAAAAAGGCACTAAAAATGCCTTGTTTATTTTCTGTGATTAATTCTCACTTCTAAATCTGCCGTTGAATTCTTAAGGTAGATTTTCAACGTACTTGTGATTCTGCCAGCATCTTTAAACCATTCTGATCTTTGACTGTCAAGTATACTATTTAGGAGAGGTACTTTTGACAGGTGATGGTGCCCTTAGTTTGCTCTTTTTTGAAGTTTCTGATCCACAGAGCTATCCATATCTGGAATTTGTAGGATAAATTTGTTCATGGGAGGGAAGAAGAAATTACAGTACTGGTGAGCCCTAATTATTGATGTGGGATTAAAGCACTGTGGAAGTAACAGCAGAAGGAAACAGCTGACCAGGGAAGGTAAAAACTACATCAGACTGTATCTTGGTGATGAGTCCAGCCTTTCTCTCCTGAGCTTCTGAGTCCATGGTTCAAATCTGGTGTCTGACAAACATTATCACTTTCTGCCTTTGTTAGAAAACATTGTTTTACTCTAGTTCCAGTACACTGGCAAAATTTCTGATAAAGTTTAAAAAAGGAGCAGGAGGTACTTGGTCTTTGATTTGCTAAGCAGACTTTTTTTTTTAGGAGAGAAGTTGAAAATCAATGTTACTGAAACCTGTGAAAATCTATTTATAGATGAAATGCTTTTTCAGTGTGCAGTCTTCAGATTCTGCTATGAATGATGCCATGTTTTATAGAAAGCTGATGTATCAGATTTAGAGTGACAAGGATTGGAGGAAAATACTGTGGATTTAGAGTGTTTTCCCATATTAAGTTATGGCATGCTCAGAAACCTCTGTGGAAAATCCCATTCTTGTGTTAGTTATACATTTTTGTTATGATATTACAATTTTGTTCTAGAACAGCAGATAGATTTTTAAGATATCTCTTAAACATTTGGAAGAAACATTGCTTTCAAAGCCATAAAAGGCTCGAAGTGGGCTATATTATGAAAAGAACTAGAAAGCAGATGCTGAGAACCATTATTAGGAAAAAAAAACATGAGAGTAAGGCTTAGAGTAACAATGCTGATATTGGAGTATTGGACACAGTAGGAAGGAGTGAGAATTGACCATAAACTGCAAAGACTTAGTGATGTCAAGCCTACAAAGGAATTAAATTCCTTCTGTGGCTGGTGTCTGATCTCCTATCAACAGCAGTAGATCTGCCATCTCCTACTGTTTTGGAGGATGATAACTGCAAACTTGGAGGGAAAGGCTAATCTGTGGCATATAATAGTAGGCTGTCAAAAAGCCTTTAACTGCAAATGTACATGGTAGCAGGAAGAACAGAAGAATTGGCATATAGATAATAAGCATCCAGAGACAGGTTCCTCACTTATCAAATGTGTAGATGTGGTCTGAAAGACAGAAATGTAATGAATGTAGAAAATACAAGCACTTAATAAAAAAAATCTCCTGGTTAGTAAACCAGTCACAATGAAATAGTGAAAAAAGTTGGAGTTGATGTTAAACATAGGCTGTACAAACAGAAAAGGATGGATGTAAAACTGGAGGGAGTGCATGGTCTTGCAAGTTCCTGTAGTGTGGCTGGTAAGGGCTGTCAGAGGACTGGCATGTAGCTGTGTCTTGGTGAATGAATTCAGCTGGAACTGAGACCTTTCCTTTTTTAGCTGGTAAGGCTAAAAGCTGTGTGGCAGTTTACCCCTAGGTAAAAGCATGAGGAACAATGCATTGCTCCTCCTTGGAGGCTTAAGACTTAATTGCATGGGACTCAATGTCTCCTTGCATACTAAGTTCTTAAAGTAATTTAAAAATAAATGTGATGGAAAACGTCTTTGCAGTTACCCCATAATAGTGACTGCAGGGTGAGAATTGCAGATTTGTTCTTCAGCTTAACAATAGAAAACCAGTGTAGACTAATCTCATTCAGTGTCCATCTCATTGTCCTTCTCTCTCCATCATCTTACTCTGCACTCTGCTAACTCAAGCCACAGGACTTGATGTGTGGCCCAGAGTCCCTCCAGAACGTAGTTGTGGGATTTTTTTTTTTTTCCCCCCCTACTGTTGGGTTGGATGACTAAAGAACTGGATTGGTAAGCAATCAAGGAAGGCTATACCAAACCAGACCACAGGTCCTCTACCCAAGCACCCTAACAGCACTACTCCCAGGAAGGTGTATGAGAACAGGGCAAGCATGTACTGGTACTTTCTCCCAGCCTCCCATCAGCTGTGGCTCAAGGGCTTTTTTAGCACTTGAGAGGAAATGATGTCTCTGTAATTAATAGCCTTTGGGTTACTTTGTTCATTAATTTGTTCAGCTGCCCAAACTAGTGTATGTTTTTATTACCTGTAATGACCTGTGACAGGAAAATCTGTAGCTTGAATACACATTACACAAAATGATGTGTTTTGGTTTGTGTCACTGCTAGTTCCATTTGATGCTTGTTCACAACTGCTATAGCAGTCAGAGCATTGCTTTAGCAAAAGGAAGTAACAGGATATACAGAGTAAGAAGTTTCCTTTTCTTGAGTATAAATAGAGCACAGAACAGAAAACCAGGCCAGGTGACTTTTCCTAAGGCTCTGTTTTATAGCATAATTCACAGGTGGCTGTGAACTATTGTAGACGTAAAAAACCCCAGGTAAGTGTTGACTTTGTGTGCGTATAAAAGTCAGTTTCTTCAGTGGCACTTGTGTTCCTGCTAGTGGTGATAGTGGCATCGCCTTCAGTGGTTTAAATGTACAACCAGCCTGGTCCTAAAAGTCATCTTTGATCTAAATCAATAACTTATCCCAGAGATTAATGTGTTTTGTTAAATTTAACAAGTGCTGTTATTCTGGATAGTTAGGTGGATTACAATGTTTTATTCTGTCGTGCTGGGAAGTACTTGTTAGATTTTTTTATTTTTTTTCTCTCTCTGAGCAAACTGGAAGATAAACTAACCATTTTCACTTTCTCATTTTAGGGACTATTGGATTTTTTGCCTGCTTCTGGTTTGTAAGTAAGATTTACAGTGTTGTGAAAGTGGACTGAAATGCTTCAAAGTGTCTTTTGAACATATCTCCCTTGCTGTTTGATAATTTTTACCATGTATTGAAAAACATCCTGTGTAATTAATCTAATTTGTAAAAGCTGAAGAGCAAACTACAGCATAAAATACAGATTTTTATGGAAGGAAATGGCACCATTTGAAAAATGTTTACATCAGTATACTCACTGAACATGTTAATTCTAATAATTCTACAAATTACATCCAAAATTTTATTTAGGACAAATACAAATTCTGTGAAGTAGTTTATTTGAAAAAATGAGTGCATTATACAGTCCTCCAGCTTAAATACCTTGTGATTTTTTTTTTTATTTTTTTTTGTTACCTCTTTTGGTTACCATTTATATACCATGAAAGCATAGGACTGTCAAGTAAAATCTATGTAAAATGTGAATTTTTTAACTTAACTATGATTGTACATATTATCCTGCACCTTCTTTACAAGTAGATATCTTCTTACAAATGTACATGCATTTAGTGTAATGTAGACTTTATTAAAAATATCGACACTGGTTTTTGTTCAAATAAAACTGCACAACTCTAGCTGACTTGTTTCCTTTCTTGTTAATTAGGCCTTCGCTACTTGGACACAGATTGCATTACTTTGACCAGTTGATAGCTCTCCACTTTTATGTTGTTTATAAGCAATTTGGCTGTGACTTTGGCTGCAAATCGTGTATGTGAGCAGAAGGACTGGTAGGTCACTTGAATCCATGGCTGTAGGATGGGTAGAGTGCCATTACCCATGCCTCAGCTGTGCGCTTACTGTAACTTTCCCCAAAATATTTTTTGCTGGGCAAACCATTGCTTTCTATCAGAGTGAAAACCTTAAAACCTTTTCCTCCCCCGCACCCTGAAACACATCTTGTTGTTCTTCATCCTGTGAAGACTTTGTGCAGCTTGCTGTTAAGTTTAGCCATGAATCTCGTGAGCTTGGGAATGGGTGATTCTTAAAAGTGAAGCCTTTTTTCCTGCTCTGCAGAGCTTGTGCTTAAATGCTGAATTAGGTGAGATGAAGTATTTAATAGCCTCTTCAGTTACAAGCCATTCTTCTCTAGGGAATGTCAAGGTTTTAAAGAGAGTCCTCAAAATCCTGAATTGCACGTGAAGCTGAGCAGAGACTTCAGACACATAATTTAAATGGCTGTGTTGCTGACCCTGTTGGAGATGAGCAAAGGGGATGTTCACTCAGATTAATTGGTGAAATACTCAAAGCTTATTAACTGGCATATGGAAACATTCATCGCTGGAAGCTGCTTTTCATTGTCTAAGCCTGCAATTTAACAAGACCCAAAATGACTCCATATCTATTCGCAGTCATACAAATACTAGATAATTGTTGTTAATGTTTAATATCCTTAACAAAATGTAATCTTTGGTATGAGGATTTCAAGTCTCACCTCTGTGTGTAGTTGTTCCTGCCAGGTTACTGAACTGTGGGACAGATCGCCTGGCTAAGCTGGAATGAGTACCAGGCTGCATCTTTCAAACAGTGCCTGTGGCATAAAAATGGGGCTTTAGGCAACTTGATAAAAAGAGCCAAGCATTAGTGTAGCAGGAGGAGCTGGCTACAGTAGAGGTTGTTTAAAGTGAGGTTCAGGTATGCTCTTGACAGCAACTTGGCCTCCCAAATGTTTTCTCCTCCTACCACCAAAATCTCCATTTCCTTTCTGTTCCCTCACAGAGGTAGAAAACTACAAATTTGCCATTAGAGAAAGCTTGTGGTTATCTGCTGGTTCAAGAGCACCCTTCACTTTAATAAAGATTTCATGTTCATATTGAAATTAATCATAGAATCGCAGAATGGTTTGGGTTGGAAGGGACCTTAAAGCCCATCTAGTTCCAACCCCCCTGTCATGGGGAAGGACACCCTCCACTAGACCAGGTTGCCCAAAGCCCCATCCAACCTGGTCTTGAACACTTCCAGGGATTGAGCATCCACAGCTTCTCTGGGAAACCTGTGCCAGTGCCTCACCGCTCTCACAGGGAAGAATTTCTTCCTAATATCTAAAAGCAACTTATTGTTAGTCTCTACTTGGACATTAAGCCATTGACTGCAACTCTTTGAATGTGACCATCCAGCCAATTCCTTATCCATTGAGTGCTCCATCCATCAAATCCATGTATCTCCAATTTAGAGACCAAGATGTCATGTGGGACAGTGTCACGTGCTTTGCACGAGTCCAGGTAGGTGATGTCAGTCGCTCTTCCCTTATCCACTAATGCTGTAACCCTGTCATAGAATGCCACCAAATTTGCCAGGCACGATTTGCCCTTAGTGAAGCCGTGTTGGCTATCACCAGTCACCTCCTTATTTTCTATGTGTCTGAGCGTAGTTTCCAGGAGGATCTGCTCCATGCTTTTCCAGGCACAGGGGTGAGGCTGACCAGTCTATAGTTTTCCAGGTCTTCCTTTTTCCCTTTTTAACAATGAGGATTATGTTTCCCATTTTTCAGTCAGTGGGAACTTCACCAGACTGCCACGACTTCTCAAATATGATGAAGAGTGGCTTGGCAACTTCATCCGTTGGTTCCCTTGGGACCCACAGATGCATTTCATCAGGTCCCATGGACTTGTGCACCTTCCAGTTCCTTAGATGGTCTTGAACGTGATCTTCTCCTGCAGTGGGTGTTTCTTCATTCTCCCAGTCCCACCTTTGCCTTCTGCCATTTTGGTGGTGTGGCTCAAGCACTTGCTGGTGCAGACTGAGGCAAAAATGTCATTGAGTACCTCAGCCTTCTCCATTGACGTGGTTTAGCCCCAGCCAAGCATCACGCGGCCGCTTGCTCACCGCTCCCCTGGCGGGGTGGGGAGGAGACCGGACAAACAAAGGCAAAAGCCCCGTGGGTTGCGGTAAGGACAGGTTACTGGGACAGCAAGGGAGAGGGAAACAATCAACACCAGTACTGATAACAGAGATACACAATGAGGGATAACAGAAAACAATTTACCCATCCCATGGCCCACCGGACCCTCAGCCCGCCCCGGAGCCACGCCGAACCCGCCCCTCCCCGCCCAGCCCCCTTTTCTGGTGAGATGGGGCACATGGGATGGAATAGCCCCCGGCCAGCCCTGGCTCCTGGTGACATTAACTCTGTCCTAGCCACAGCCAGGACATCCATAACCCAGGTAACCAGGTTTCCCGTTTCCTTCTGGAGAGGGCCCACATTATCCCTAGTCTTCCTTTTATCACTGATGTACATATAGAAGCTTTTCTTGTTGCTCTTGATGTCCCTGGCCAGATTTAATGCTAGAAATGGATGCTGTCTGTTTAAAAATGTCCTTCCTATTAAATCTTATATTTAAAGTTAGGGGTTTTTTTATGGGATACTTGAGAAAAGAGGTAAAAAAAAAAAGAAGTAAAGAGAGCTGTTGGCTGAAGCTGCTTTTGAATTTTACGTGTTCAAAGGGAAATTAATTCATGAGAGAATTTGGAGCTACAATTGGCATAAAATCGCAGCAGGAAATTTTACCAGATTAATAAATACACATTTTACAAGAGGCAAAGTAAAACGAGTTGTAAAATTGTATTTACGGTGCTTTCTCTGCTTTTACTGTGACTACTAGTGAGTAAAAAGCAGAAAATGAGTTAAGGAAGTTTCTGAAGCTTGCCTGTAGTCTAGAGCCAAAGCCTTAAAAGTAAAATCAGTCATTCTGACACAGTTATCAGAGAACTTGTGGGTTTTTTGTAAATTCACATTTTTTATATTCATGTAAGTCTGGCATAATTCAAAATTTAACAGTCTTTGTGGTGGAAACAAAATGTTGTGGAGCAAGAGAGTGTATCTAAAACAGAAAAAGGCTTGAGTTTTGGTCTCATTTCTTCAAAATAGATGGATACTCTTGTGGCAAAGGCAATTATTTTGCTGGTCTGTCACAGGCTGTATGTTTGAGTATAATTGAAGTGAATTTGAAGAATGCATTTCATTTACATCCTAGAGGGGTGATCTGTGCGATGGCGTGTTTAAAATAATTTGTCCATTGTTGTTCTCCTGCGGGTACCTGTGAGATTTGTTGCTGCTGCACTCCCCCTGCCTAGGAGACAACTACCCCTCTTGTCTCTTGAAGTTCTCTACATCTAAATACTTTTGCTGGACCCAGACCTGAGATTTGTGCTGTTTGCAGAGAATTTGGACATAAGCCCTTGGAAAGAATTTTCTGTCTTTTNAAACCCTTTGAAAAAATTTTTTTTTTTTTTTTTTTTTTTTTTTTTTTTTTTTTTTTTTTTTTTTTTTTTTTTCTGAGGAAAAGCTAGAAGCTGTCTTCTGGCTTTGCATTTCTAGAGAAAGCCAGCAGGCTGTAAGTTAAATACACCACCTTTAAATTGATACGTGCTCATGATTTGTAAGCCCTAGCCAGAAAGCAGTAGACAAACTTCTTAGTTTTAATTTTATTGTGCACAGAATGGGCTGTAATAATATGGTTTTCCAGTGACTCTCGGCACTCTTTGGGAGTGTTTAAACTATGGGTAGAGATCTTGTCCACACTGTGTTGAATCAGCTGTAGGTTTTGAAGATGAAATGGCCAGTTTTAAGTTATGAAATGGATGTTTTAAGTACTTAGATTACCAGTAACTGGTGTCTGATCCCTAACCCTTTTTATATTAATTTATGAACAACAGCTGTCACATGGAAATAACCATTATTCATCTACTCTTATTAGAACAATGGGCTTAGGAAAGCATTCCCTATCCTGTTGTGGATACTTGACCCTTCCTGCCCTCTTTAAAAAAAGTAAAAAATCAGGCTGTTTTGGCTTTTCCAAAGTGTTTGTATAGGCATCTGCGTTGCATTTTTGTGATGCTCCCAGGAATGGACTCGCAGCAGATGGTGTAAAGCATCTCCCATGTAAGACACTTCTTGTAATAACCACCCCAATCCAGCAGACTTTGCAGAATGTCATGTTTGTCATATTTTAAGTAAAACTTGACAAGTTACAACAGAACCTCAAAGGAAGGAGGGATTTCAGTGCTGATGTCTTACATTTCATTCCGCTTGCTTGAGTAGTGTTGAACAGATTCAGCCTCAGCTTCATTCTCGAATCTAAATGCCGAGAACAAGGCTGATGTATAGTGAGGGTGGAAGTCAGGTGCAGTGTATATATACGGGATTGCTGCCCATGCCTATGTAAATGTCCTGAGGACTATAAATGGTGTTGCTGTGGGGGAGCTGGGAACATGTGGCATATTCGTGATGGGTTGTGATGGAAGGATGTTTGATGAACAGCAATAAACTTGTCTTCAATGCCTTGCTTAATGTTCCTTATATCAGTTGTGGTTTTGCGTTTGATAACACATGCCAAGTTCACGTTTAAAATTTGTCTCATAATTAAGTCTGCTGTGCCGATAGCTCGAATGTTTGCGAAAGACTGGGGGAGAGGAAATTTAAACCAAAGTTCACCAGCAGTCAAATGCTAGCATAGATATGGGATCTCTTCTGGAACCTGTGGGTGAGATTTTAATAGCAACCATCACATGAAGATCCAGCTGTGAAAATCACGCATAAAAGAAGGAATATTAGGTGTTTTGCATCACAATAATTGAGGGCAAGGCAAATGGCTGCTGAAGTGGATGGAGAAGGGTTAGGTCATGCTGGTCAGAAACCGTAAGGAAAGGACAATTCTTAGATGTGTGATTTCCTGATGGAGATCTGCCTGCCATAGTCTTACACCAGATGGTCAGATGTCCAGGTCCATTCCTGTGAGCTGTATCACTGAAGCTAGTGGAAATAAAGTAGTAAAGTTCAGCACAGGTGTTGCTGTTTCTCTGACTGGTTGTCATGGTTTAACCCAGTAGGCAGCTAAAACCACTACACAGCTGTTCGCTCACCCTCCCCCACAGTGGGATGGGAGAGAGAATCAGTGGGGGGAAAGTGGTACAACTTGTGAGTTGAGATAAAGACAGTTTAATAGCACAGAAAAGGAAGAGAATAATAGTAATAGAATATACAAAATAAATGATACACAGCACAATCGCTCACCGGTGCCCAGCTAGTTCCCAAGTCGTGGTTATGCTGTCAGCCAGCTTCCCCCGAGTTATATACTGAGCATGATGTCATATGGTATGGAATATCCCTTTGGCCAGTCAGGGTCAGCTGTCCTGGCCATGTCCCCCCCACTTTCTTGTGCACTCTCAGCCTTCTTGGCAGGGCAGTGTGAAAAGCTGAAAAGTCCTTGACTTAGTGTAAGCACTGCTCAGCAACAACCAAAACATCAGTGTGTTATCGACATCATTCTCATCCTAAGTCCAAAACACAGCACTGTACCAGCCACTAGGAAGAAAATTAACTCTATCCCAGCTGAAACTAGGACACCAGTCTTATGCTGCTTTGCATTTTCACTTGCAAGGAAATCACTGCGTTTCTACAGAACAGCTGCTGGTGTTTCTGGGCTTAAGAATAGAAAGATGAAGCTGCTATGCTCTTCACCTGCAACTATGACTTGTTTAATTCAACTAAACTTAAGTCTGCTAAACTCATGTCATAGAGCTGAGTTATTTCAATATTCCTAATTTTATTAAATATGAACTGTGTGCACTAACCATTATTTTTAGAAAAGGCACTCAGGGCAGTGTGGGTGGCTTTGAGTTATGTGGCCTTCATTTTCTCTTTCAATGGCTGGGGACACCATTGCCCTGAGCAGAGCTCCTCCTGCCCGAGAAGTGTGAAAAAGAGGGTCTGACCCTATTTCCCAGAGCTTTCCAGTGTATTCTGCAGCAACGGAGCCCAGGAAGGTGTCCTGGAGGGTGCAGCCCTTGCAGCAAGCACCCGAGGGCCCGTGTACATGAGAAGAGATCAAACTGGTTTAGCCTCTTAGTTAAGGCCAAAGTCATGACTTGACCGCAGTGTAATTTGTTTTTTTTTTTTTTTTATGGGAAAGGGCTTAACAACAGCCCAGGCTTTCCCCTAGGACAATAACCAGTGATGCAACTCTCCTGGAGACATGGTGCATCCTTCTTAGTCCGGTTTCTTTACACCTGGGTGGGATGTCTTTGACTTTGCTGGGATAAAAGCAGGATGGATGTCTTTCATGTTCTGTTGAGATGCTGCAAGCCTGTACCCAAAACTTCAGGTCAGGGTCACCATCTATTTTGCTATCCAGAGTAACTACAGTTAGGGAGTTCACAGTATAGTACTTTATCTTCCTAATCTAGATGCCTCTTAGTTACAGGCTGCACAGACTAATTAGCTTTGTTCATACAAACCAGGAAGCCCTTAGACTTTCTGTGAAGTTATTAGCACCAGGATTTTTATAGATAACATTAGCATCTGCGGAGTTTACCCAAGGTAATTTATGTTCTATTTGCAACTCAGGGAAAACTCTTAGATGTTTGACATCATAAAACAGTAAAACCGGGAGATTTATTACAGGGGCAGAGAGAACAGGGCCCTTGAGCTGCTTTGTTTATCATAAAAAGTCGGGTTAATCAGATGTGCACATGTGCCTCCCATATTTTCTGCTTTCATTTCCCTCCTGTGCTGCTCCTTGACAGGCTCTGCAGCAGATGAAAAGGCGTGGGAGCCCTGGCAAAAGTCTTTTGGACTCTACAAGATGAGGATTATATTTGTACATCCAGAGGATGTTTATCTCCCTCTTGAGTTACCGTTAACTGAGAAGACACGTATGCATCTGAGCTCTCAATGAGGCTGTAACTTCTCCTGGAGAAGGGCAATATAGGAAATCCCAGTAGCGCAGTTGGTGGCTGGATTGAGAGGCGATGCTCCTGGAATGTGCTAGAGCTACCGGTGTGATGTCAGCCCCTCAATATCGCTCATCCCAAAGGGTGATGGCTGCAGGCAAAAAGAGGGTACAGTAAGATAGATTTTGGGCACCGGGGCCAAACCCTGCACTGCCCGGTGCTGGCAGACAGGGCTGTGGCCATCACAGCATCCTCAGCAGCCCGGCCAGTGGAGAACATCCTGCAGCCGGGTGTCTTGGCTCTATTAGTTGGCTCGGTAAGACGTTCCCTCTGCCTGGAGAGCTTTTCCCACCACTATCCTGAGTCCACCATCACTGCTACAGCCCTGCCTCTTCTTTATGGTTTTCTGCAATACTGATGTGAGTAACATCTGGGCATTTTGGGAGGGTTTGCAGGGAAACACCGTCACCTTGGAGGTGCTGTGACTGGCAGAGAGAAAGTGGTTTCCCCAAACTGTGCAGAAGCTGTGGCAGTCTTTGGCTTGGCTCATCCAGCAGATGCTGCTCGTGCCTTTACATTTGCAGGTCCTCGCTTTGTATGGCCTGGTCATGCCCTCAGGGTTAAACTTAATCCAGATTAAGAGAAAATCCATCAGATTGGCAGGGCCCACTGTGTAGTTTCCCCTGCGGGTTAGCATGGGGTACTTTTTCCAACAAATTTCCTATGGATGCCAGCACTGGGCATCTCAGGATGATCCCCATCCTGCCTGCTATAGCTACTCAGCTCTTGGTCTTTCTTGGCCAATCTTCCATTTGCCATGGACACGCGGGGTGCACCAAGTAAATGTTTTCTGATGCTCCCAGGCAGCAGCAGAAGACCCCCTTCGGGTTTCTCACGGGTGCTGGTCTGGAGCAGAAAGAGAAGTGGTGTTAGCATCAGGTGGGTCCTGTGGCATTCAAGCAGGGTGAAATGGCCCCACGTGGCTGGGCATCCCTCTGGGAGGGGTGCAGATGGGGGGGCAGTGGGGAGCTCCCAGCCAGGCTGGGGGAGGCGGCTGCGAATTGTCAGGCTCCACATAGGCTCAGCTGGCTTCCAGCTTTCTCCTGTCTCTCCAAACACCTTCTTTGGAGGTTGCATCAGCAGGGAAGCTTTAGTTAAGAGGGATTAAACAAAAAAAAGGCAGATACTTTAGCTGAAACAACTGCCCATCACCCTTCATGCATTGCAGAGTGAGCTCGTGCTGCAGCAAGAAGTCCCATGGAAATTAGGGGAGGCAAAGCAGAGGTAGGGGAAAAGCAGGTAAAAGGGTCTAGTGTGTGTCTCGGGGAGCTGTGTGATCAGCTTCACACAGGGCAGGCTGGGGAGCTGAGCTAGCTCCAGCATCAAAGAGGGAAAGCGGTGAACTGATATTAGTTGTGCAGCTGAGGGTGGTTAAGAAGCAAAGCCCATAAGACCCTGTGACTATCTGAAGTTGTTAGGGCTTTCCAGGTGTGGTAAGGAGAGGAGCTGGGGTGTGTGCTTTGGGCTGCTGGCTGGAGTTTCTGCTGGTCCTCTATCCCAAGTGGCAGGACAAGACGTGAGGTAAACAAGCCGTAGCTGTGAACTTCCCCTCTCTGAAGGGAATGGGGGGAAAGGGGGTGTTTGTGGCAGTAACTGTGGTGATATTGCCTCAGCATGGGGGTTTCCTGGGCAGAAGTGAGCTGCGTGGTCATCTGGGAGGTGGGAGCTGGTTTCTGAGGCTCCTTTGGAGCAGGGAGTGTCTCTGGGCAGGATGGTGGCTGTGCTGTGGCCTGGCAGGGTGTCCCCAGGCTGCAATGCCACTGTCACAAGCACATTGGGGACCCCCAGACCAGGTACCTCCCTGGGAGCTGACAAACATGTATTTTCTGGAAAACAGCAGGGCCCTGGTGCTGCAGGAGCTTGAGGTGGGGGAATGGCTTGTCCTGGGCTTAACTGAGACCAAATGGCTTTGTGGTAAAGTGCCCAGACTGGGAATTTTAAAGCAGGGAATGAAACTCTGCAGGCCTTCTCTGTCAGCTGGGGTGTTTCTGTGCCTTGGGCATAAAACTAGGATAGCACTTGGCTCGTGGTGGCAACGGGAGAAGGTGCTCGGCCCTCAGAGATGGCCGGATAGGCGTGTCCCTGGCACGGGTGGCTGGACGTTGTGTGAGGCACCAGCCTGGGGTTGCACTGGAAAGGCCTCGGGGCACGTGTCATGCTTAGCTCCTGTCCTCCTGTGCTGTGGCCTGTGTTGTGGCTGGTGGAGACACGTCTGTAACGTGTGCAGGACTTGCACTTTGTGAAAGGGCCAGCTGGGGTGGCTGCGGGTATGGAGAACTCCTCCAGACCTTGTAGGACAGCGTTGTGTTGGGGGATATAGGGAAGAGGATGCTTTTTCACGTCCCGAACTTCTGACTCAACCCCAAACCAGCCTCAAAGATCCCTTTGAGGCCCCTGAGCAGGTCCATGGCCAGCAGATCAAGCACAGCAGGTGGCTTTTATCTCCAGGTCCCTCTTTGCGTAGCAGATGCTGCGCTGTGCGCTCTGTGGGAGCAGCCAGGCTTTCCTGGCCCAATGCAGGTATCCCTCGGGAAGCGCAGGATGCCTTCCCACACACCGCGTCATGAACAGCTTTAAACCACCATTCCTGCACACAACGCATAATTCTCCTTACGTACTGACTAGAGGCGTCCAGGCTTCAGAAATGTGCTCCCTGTGTACAAAATCACACACTGGTGGTGAGATCTAATTAGCTGGCTCCTCTGGATCTTGCCACAGGGTGCACGGGACCGGGCCTCTTTATTTCCCCCTTCTTCCAGCTCTGAATGAGTCCCAAATTTCCTCTTGCTCTTTCCCTTAATGAGTTGTGCCGTGCTGGGACAGACCTCTCTGCTGAAAGAGTCTAATTGCTGGAGTAAGGATGAAATAGCCATTAGAGTGTTTGCTACTAATTAATTATTGCTTGTTGCTGCTCAGAAGTTGAAGGGTTCAATTGCAATGTAACAGGCTTACTGATGGTAAATAACTCCTGTTTACAGCTACGGGAGCCTGAAGGCTGATGGTTACTCACTGCTCATAGTGCTGATCTTCTGGGGACGTGGGGAGGGCTCAGCACCCTGTCTGTGTTACACCTTTTTCTTTTGGCAAAGTCTTGTGGTTTCTTGCTCATCCTGAATGTTTTTAGCAGGTTTAAAATGGGTGGTGTCTCCCTTACCAGTCAAACATTGCGCTCTAGGAAATATCAAAGAACTAGTTAACCTGCCAGACTGCTTAACAACATTATAAAAAGATTTCTTGTAGCTAAATACAGGACATACCTGCCGTCTACTTTGCTCATATTTAATTTAGAAAAGGTGGAAAGCTGGTGGGGAGAAGAGGAGAAATCTGCACATCCAACTGGAGGACTGATGGTTGACAACCAAGCGGCAGTGATTTATGGCTGGGTAATTTTCCAGCTGCCATAGTTTGTGTTAGCGCAAATGAGAATTGATGGCAGTTTGAGTTAATAGCTGAGGAGTGAGGAGCTGGCACATACTAGCTTTGATCTGCTTTGCCACGGGAGCAGCCGTCTCTCAAACCACCCAGGCTTGTCTGCTGAAACGCGGAAGAGCGGGTGGGTGCCTGGGAGAAAGGGGGAAGGTGTGAATGGATTGGGGCAAGACCTGGGAAGGACCATGGGAGTAGAGCCCAGTGCATGCCCACGGTGGCTAGGAGAAAATTTGGATTTCTCTTTGCTCCTCTTTTTTCAAATGCCTTGCTGCTTTGGTGTCCAGGGCACCCCAAACCCTGTCTGCACTGTGTCCTTCTCTAAGCATCTTGTGCTGCTCTTCCAAGCACTGATAAAACAGCCAAGGTCAGTACTCATCTACCAAGGCATGATGGGCCACGCCACCAAGCATCATGATGATGCTGAGACTACTGGACAAGGAGCCTGGGTGTTTGAGCATGATTAAAAACCCCAAAAGTTTTCCCCTCCTCTCCCTTGCTAATGCCTAGGGGATATCAGGGCTGAGTAGAAGGTTCCAATGTCCATCGTGCTCCACTCCAGAGAGGTGCAGAGGCTGGGGCTGGAGCATCATTCCTGTGGAGCTGGAGCAAGGCTAGTTAGTCCCAACATGACAGGAGCAGGACCAGAGGAGGGGGCCACTGTTTTGGTGGGGGCATGACCAGTGCTGGTACCGTGGTGGTACCCACACTGCATGCACAGGGCTCGCCTGGCCTCAGGGAAATTCCAGTGGTCACCGGGGCAATGGAGAGTCATTTAGTGGAGAAGAAACAAAGTGGAAGGAGAGAGCATTCAAAAAAATGCGAAACCCCTCAGGGCTGCCCTGTGAGCATCCCATGGTGGCAGCCAGCCCCAAGCTTGTGCGAACACATTGGTGTGTGGTCCCCAAACCAGGCTTTACTTTCTCTATAAGGCATTTTTAATTTCTCACTGGATTATTTTCTCAGCTCTAGCAGTGATAGAAAGAGGTTTCTATTCTAATGTGATTTATTTTCAATAATTAAGGAGGATAATAAGACAATTGCTGGCAAAGTGCATTGCTTATAGCATAAATAGTCTTTGTTTTAAGGTTTTCCCCAGTGTCAAAGTTCTTCAGTGGCTCTCATTAGGAAATACACACGCCAGTCTCTGACAAGTGGCAGTGAGAGGAACATAGTCTAGCAGAAAGAGTCTAAAATATTTAAATATAAATTATTTACCTCAAAAGTTGACTCTGAATGTTTCTTGCCACAAGTACCTGACTAATTATCATGTTATCAAAGGAGTGTGCAAACCTGTAAGCCTCGGTGTTTGGAGTGGTTTGACAGATAAGCCTTCCTGACGGAAATAGATGTAACTTTGCTATTATCAGTCTGGTTCACTTTTGAATTTTGAATTACTTTTTTTTTTTTTTTAAACTAATAGTCTGTTTTATGTAAACCGCTCAGAGATTAGGAGTTGATTTGAAAGATCATCCTCCATAAAGTCTCTTGATCATATTTTATGGTTCCTCTGACTCATGGGTGTAATCTTGTATCCCTGGGATATTCATGACATGTACGCCTAATTCCCCACAGTAGCTAATCTCACTTCTGTACCTTAAAAAAAAAAATTAAAATATCTTTAAAGCAGGACTGGTAAAAAGGCAACTTTTACAGCCAATCTTCAGCTCCAATTGCTCCTGCTGGGGAAGTCATAATGATGAATTTGTGACATAATTTCTGCGGCAACATGCTGGGATTTCATAAATGGGGATGGTGATTATAGAGCAGGATCAGGTGAAGCTGGATTGTGATGGAAAAAGCCCCAATTCAAATGCAAATTGTTCAATAATGGCATAGGGGATACCAGAAATTACTGGCAATTTATTTTATTTGGGTTAAGCTCCTCATTCAGTCTTCTCCAGTTAGAAAGTCACTCTTTTAAGGACATGAGCAAAAGAAATGGCTGGAAAACATCTTTCTCCTCTCAAGAGAACAAATTTGTCCTAATTTAATAATAATTAATCAGTTAGTGTAATTAATAACAATGTTCTGTATTTCTATGATTCCTCCCATTCAAGACTCTCCAAGTGCTTCAGAAACCCTAATTGATTCCACCTCACCACTCCCTGTAGCAGGACCACATAATTTACCCCATTTTCTGGGGACTGGGAGGCGTGTGAGCCAGGAAAATAATTTTAACCAGGTTAAATGATCTGCCCAAGGTCAGACGAGGAGCCAAAGTCAGGGCAGATCTGCATTTCAGCCTCTACCCAGTTGGGTTTTGGCTATGGGACCGTGCATGCAGCTATTGCACGGCCACAGGAGCGGTGGCCACCCAGTTGCAGCCTCGGAATAAATCTGGCGTTTTTCTGGTGTCCAGCATGTGGAGGAGGTGGGAATAAGAACAAGCCCTGTGGGCACACGTTGGTGGTGAAACCAGCAGAATTGGCTTTTCATTAGTTATTCTCACTGAAAATGGAAGCAAGTTGGTTTGGTTTTTTGTTTTTTCTTTTTTCTTTTTTTTTTTCTCCAGATCACTTGGAATTTAAACTGTTTAGCTGAGGATTAAACTAATTGCTTCTGTAAAACGCTGTTCCCACACCATCTAGTGTACATCTGTTAACTGGGGAGGGATAACTGAACCAGTTGCCAGATGGTCTCTTGGATTTGGGTGGCTGTGAGCCAAGGAGCTGCCAGTTGGTGGTTTGTGGGGTTCTAGCAAAGAAGTCACGCTACGTGCACATTCCCCTTAGTTACTCCCCTCTGCCTTAATGAAGATACTGCCTAATGCAATAAAGCAGCCGTTAGCCCCCTCCCCAAAAGGGGCAAGTTTGTAAGTCTGATTTGTCCGACTGAAGCAGGCTTTGCCAGGAGCTCGGGTCTCCACACGCTATGTGTGCAAAGGCACTTTCTCAAGTACGCGAGTTATTCAATCCTGTGCCCGCCGGCTGCCTCTTTCCGTGCTGTAGCGGAAAGATGCTGTTGCAACAAAACTGCTATTTGAAAGTGGTTTTATTTTTACCTTTATAGCTAGTAACTCAAACTTCATTGCTTAGCTGTGATTATTGAATGACATATCCATCATGCATATTGGCTCACATTACAACGCGCCATTATAAAAACTCCAACCTGAGGGCTAGATGCTGTGCTTTGTATTTAGAAAGTATGCAATATTTACCTGTGCTTGGAGGAGGACGTGGCCCTACGCTGCTGGAAATGAGTGTTATGTCAGACTCTGAAGAGACTGTCCATAACAGGATAACAAAGGTGCCCTTGAGAAAAACTCAGAACACCTTTCCCAGGGCTGGGACAGATCTTGGAGATCCTCAGAGGTGACAGCTAGGCAGGGTGTTTTGCATGGGACTGCTGCTGGGGGACAGCCATGGCATCCAGAACCCCACCTAGGCACGGACTTTGCTCTGTTTCTGACCTTACAGTGCTAGGCAGGGATGGGAATCACCTCTGGTGAGTGGTGGAGTCACTCCCAGGTGTGGGACAGCCACAGCCTGGGGTGGTTTGGAGTTGGAAGGGGCTCCCCGTGCCACAGGTGGGGTGCAGAGGGTGGTACCTGAGCTGGTGGGCAGCTTAGACTGCATTCCTCCTTAGACATTTTTTCTTCAGGGTGCATGCCTTTGATAGCCTTGAAAATCCAAAGCTGTGAGCTGGGGTAGAAAAGGACAGAGCTGGCAGCAAATCCAGTTTTACAGCAATGTTTTCTTTTTTGCAGAGAGTGTATTTGCTGAGAAATATTAGGCTTATGTGACTTACACTGAATGCTGCAGCATAAATCCTTAGCTGGATCCCCTGCAGTGTAAGTACTTCCTACACCACGATGCTGTTACTCTTGTACCTGGGCTGGAGCCCGCATGCAGGAATGTGCATGTATGTGTCCAGGTGAAGCGCTGCTCAGTAAAAATAACTAATAAAAGCGATGGATGCACTTGGAGGCGACCATACAATCAAATCCAATTGCTCTTGACAGCCAGAGCCTTATCCAGAGCCTGCTGTAGTCTGTGGGAAGATTCCCACTGAAGTGGGTGATTTTGCAGGTCGAAACTTCCTATACCTGGGGGTTTATCTGTACAGGCTCATGCCCCCTGTAGCTATCATGGTGGGTTGTGGTGTGGAAAGCACCCACCTTGAGATATGTTAGTGAAAATGGAGCTTTCTTCTAGCTGAGGAGGCCTGGAGTAGTGCAGTGTGGAACCTCCCCCCCCGCCTTACATTTTTTGTTTTTTCTTTGCCTGAGCTTGGTGAGCTGCTGGCTTGAACGCTGCAGCTCTTGCAGAGCTCTCCTCCTATGCAGGTCCTAGTAACAGCACGAGGGAAACTCAGTGGAGGGTGGAATTTATGGCTTCACCATTAGAAAAACACTTTGGCATCTGAAAATGTGGTGTTTGGTTTACAGTCGGAAAGGTAGCGGATGTGGCTAAGTTCTAACCATAAACCTTGGAGGGAAGTCAAGTCAGTGATAGTTTCTTCTCTGCTCCATAAGTGACATTGAGTGACATCACCTCCAGATCTATCAGTGCAAGGTCCAGACCGTGGGCGCTGTACTCCTGTCCCACCCCAGCTGGGTAGCTCTGGTGACCTGAACTGGCAGCAGACCTTTGCTTTCTCCCAGAGTTGTAAGAGGAAGCTCGGCTTGACGAGGACATTGGAGTCTTGGGCTTTGGGGGATGATTCACCACCTCGCAGGTGCCCATGTCCATGGGCTCTTTGGGATTTCACTGTTGGCTATGCGTGAGTGATTCCCTCCCGCGCTTGTGGCAGGGGGTGGGGGCTTTCTCTGCTGGCAGAGCAGCATGGACGGAAAGGGTGGTTGTACCTCTGGGTCTGCATCACCTGGAGGGTGACCGAGCCTATTTCCATTCATTTCTGGAATTTTTTTTCTCCTTAGTTGTTAGAGTTAAAACTACTTCCCGTAGTCAGTAAGCCAACTTACTGAGTTTTTCTGCTGTGCAATGCAAAGCAAATGACACAAAGGCTAACGGATCTTGCCCTCTGCCCTATCCCATGCACTTCCCTGCCCCGGATAGACTGAACCATTTGTTTCTATTAATGACAGTGTTAAATGGACTGCTTAGCAATTGCTATTGCTTTGAGAGGTGCATTTATTATTTTTTAAAAGGAGGCGTTTGGCAAAGGGCAGAAGTGGTGTGTGCCCCCAGTGCTGGTCTTGCACAGCTTGCAAACCTCCCCAGGGTGGGTTGTGCTGGTGAGCAAATCTCCTGGCATTGCAAAGAGGAGACTGTTTCCAGATGGGGTCTGTGCCGATGGGGAGACCTGATACCCTGTCTGCGGGGAGCTGGGAGCTGCTCTGGACATGGGGAGGTCAAAAAGCCCTTTGCTCTGTGCCTGAGAGGTGCTTGGTCAAGTTGGGCCCAGCCTTTGGTGGGGCAATGCCTGCATGGAGGATCTCCTGGGACATGGCATCACTTGGTGAACATTTGCAGGGCTGGGATCTGCGAGGCACCCTACGTTGGCATGGGAAACAACCCTGACCCTGCGGAGCTTTCTCCCGGCTTGCCGTGGTGCCCTGCGGCACGCTCCTGGCGAGCCCCCCGACCGTGCCTCTTGTGCAGCACGCGAGCACGGGTCGGGCAGAGGCTTCCCCGGGCAGGGGCTGAGTGTGATGAGAATAGCACACAGCTATATACGGAGATGTCTGTGCCGCCGTTCAAATCTGTGTCCTTTTTTGCCTCCTCTGGAGGAACAGGATGTTCCCTGCCAAAGCACTGCTCTCCGGAGGAATGACACCCTGTCCGGGGGGTCCTGTGCCAGGAGCAGGCAGCTGCCTGTGCCGTTGCCCTGCCAGGCAGTGCCTTGGGACAGGTGGGGCACCTATGCCTTTTCCTTTGATCCAGCTTTAGTGTGAAAAGTCTTCTAGAAAAATATGCCTGGACACTTGGAGTTTGGGCAGGGACCGGGGCAGGAGCGGGAGAGGGGTTTCTGGTGGATATTTCTCATCTCCGGGGATATTTCTGTTCCCTGCGAGCTCCTTCATCTGCCCCAGTCCAGGCAGTGCCATAGAGCCAGCTTGTGGGGGCAACCGCCACCGCTGTCCGTGTGTTGCAGTCTTCCCTCCCCAGCAGCCCTGCAGGGTGTTGGATCTGTCCCTGGACCCCTTGGCAGCTCATGGCTTATGTGAGCAATGGTACATCATGATGACGAGGAAATAAAGTAAAAAAAGAGGTGTTTCTGTTCCTAGCAGCGGCTGTTGGGAGGCTGGGGATTCCTTGACACCCTCTTTGCAAAGCCTGTGTTTCCAGGGGTGTTTTGCTGGGTGGGGGGGGGGGGTCCCACAAAAGGAGCAAGTAGTGGTAGGGATGGGATGCAGCAGAGTTGCTGGGGCTGGGACCGTTTCAGCTGGACTTTTCAGACTTCCCAGTGACAAAGGGTGTTGGGTGGGTGCATGTCAGGGTAGGGGCAGATGATTTGCAGCCAGTGGAGAAGAAAAGCAACTCAAGCCTCTGGTGGTGGGTGGGGGCTGGCCTGCAGCAGGAGCTGCCCGATCATATTCATCACTGCATGGCGGCTGTCCCGGGACCACGCTGCATCAGCCCAGCTTGCAACCCTCCTGCTGAGCCTTGCATGGCCTGTTTGTCTTGTGCTTGCTCAGCTTCTCCTGCTTCATGCATCTGCAACACTGAGGGAGGACAAAAAACGTGCACGTGGCGCTGAAGGAAGGTGGAGATGAATGGAGATTTGGGCTCAAAAGGGAGTTTTGTCTGCTGTTTATGTACAGAGATGTGGATGAGGCCTTGGCTGAAATTCTTAAGGAATATAAAGTAGAAAATAGCATGCTTTTTTGGGAGTGGAGAAAGCAAAGCAAAACATCCTCAACAGGACCCATCAAAAGCGCTGTGCTGCTGCTTGGATGTTCAAACGGCAGGGCCCAGAGGCTTCCCTGGGAGCTATATTAGATATATCACCAGGTCAAGATACATGGATGTACAACCTGCACCAGTGCAGTCACGCTCTGTCCTGCCCATCCCCAAGAAGGGAGCCGGTGCATCTCTGTCCTTGGAAAGCACTTCTGAGAAATAGGGTATGAAATGTGAAGCAAGCATTTATGGCTGTTTTTAAGGATGAATCAGAGAGATAAAGGCAAACCAAGATGCTGAGAAGGTGCACATATGGAAGAAGCTCCTTTATTGAAATTACAGGCACACAAATCCAGAAAAGCCTCGTGGGTTGGGTCTAAGAAGCTTACCAAAATCAGCACCTAATCAGCATGATCCCTCCTTGCCCGGGCTATAGGGAAAACTGACCTTCAGAAACCTGGGTCCAGGATGAACATGGCAATCCCTGAGGCTGCGTGGTCGCACGCGAGGGGACCCCGCTCCGTGTGGCTATGACACAGGGCAGAAGAGTGAAGGAAATGGTCAAGAGTACAGGAGAAATCCCAACTCCTCAGAGTCCAAATTTCCCGAGACAATGCTGAGCTCTGATGCTTAGAAATGGAAATTTGGAAATGATTGATGGTGAAATGTTAGCTTTGGTGTCTGTACCTACCTGCTGCGTTCTTAGGAGGGTTGCATTTTATTCAGAAGCTCGGTTTTATTGCAGCCCTTGTGCGGAGAGGATCCTTGGAGGTTGCAAAAGTCATGGGCAGATTCGAACTGCCAGCCTGGCTTTAGGACGGTGCGTGGCTTTGCAGGGAGCCCTCCTGCTGCGCAGAGCTACGTCACTCCTTCACACATCCAAGTCATTAACGTGCAAGGAAATTTGGGAGATCATAATTCAAAACTCCATGTCTTCCACATAATGGCCTTGATTTCTCCAAGCTCATTTGGAACGTGTTTGGGGGTCGGATGAGAAATGAAGCGGGATCAGAGTTAGCCTGAGGGAAGCTCCCATTTACGTGCATTTCTCTCTTTCCAAAAAGAGGTCTCCAGCATATGCATGTGTAGCAGAGAGTGGTTTGGGCAAAGAACGCGCCCTCAAAGCGAATCCAGTTCTGTCTTAGGGATGTGCCTTGCCTTTCGCATAAACTGAACTTGGTCCAATATGCTCTGCATGTTAGATTATGTCTTCGTGAGCACGTTCAAATGCGAGACTAGTATTAGTAGGCACTCGTGCTTCAATTTATGCTAAAAGCCAACAGATGGGGAAAGTAAATGCCAGGAAACCAGGCCCTGATCAGGTGGCTTGAGCTGTGCTCGTACTGTATTTAGACAATAGGCTGTATTGCATATTTGGAGGCTGATCTTGTGAAAATGAAACCCTGCTGGTGCTAACCCACAGAGGCTTTGCACACTGGGAAAATGGCCAAATTCCTCTGGAAAATGGTGAACCTCCAGCTGGGGGAATTAATGAAAATTCACTTTTGCCAAAAAGCAGAATTTCATCTTTTTTGCATGACAAAGATTGGCTCTCGCTGATGGAGATTCCCTCTCTCCTGCCACCCCATCTCGCACACACGCAGGAGGAAACATGTGGCAGTCAAATACCTAAAACTGCTGCAGGGAGGAAGATTGATTTGTTCCCTGTATCTGCTACGGCTAAGGCAAGAAGTCAGGGCTTTGGGCTGCAGTAGGAATGGGGAGACTTCATGCTCAGAAACCCTTCCTAGATGTAAGGAGTCACCAGGGATGGGATTGCCCAGGTCATGTGGCACTGGAGGGTTTGAGAACAGTGTGGTAAGTATGTTTGCAGATGTACAGGCTTATACAATCTGTCTCAAAGTGGGAGAATGGAATAGGGCATCTTTTCTAGCTCCATTTCCTATGATTTCTGACACCTGCCCTCAAGCTAGCTATTGGGCAACTTGGGCTTAGTTGCTGGAGGAGATGGCTGGCTGCACAGCTCTCCTGGTCCCAGCACTGTCCTTATCCTGGAGTTTCCTTGCTTTCCAGAAAGCTTTGTAGTGGTTTAGTTGTTCATCAGTTGACTCTGGCTTTGCTGGGGTGCTTCCCTAATGCTTTTCTCCATCCAAAGTGAGACTTGGCTTTTACTTCTTGTACCAGCTGTCTAAATGAGCTCCTGAAAATCCCCTGCTCCTCCTATCCCCTTGCCCAGGCTGACTTCAAGGAGACCAAATTCACAAAGACCACATGCATGAGGCAAGGTCCCTAGAAGGCAACAGCTCCTTGGCCTCCATGGGTCAAGACTTTCAGGGAACTTTGGCCTAAATAACTTTCCCAGACCAGTTTTCTTCTCCGATTTCCAACACCTGAGGTGGGTGTGCAGTTCTTCTCCTTCCCTGGCACATACTGCAGGATCTCTGCTGGTAGCACAGGTGAGATAACCAAGCACCTCATACGGACACCAATGCAGACAGTGGTTTAAAGTGCAGCAAAAAGTGTTTGAAGGATTTTGCTCTTCTAGCAGAGCTGCCTGCCTGTTTCTGAGCAGAAACCTAGTCCAAGTGCTCTTGTAAAGCCTTGTGTTATTTTCTTCAATAGCTCGGTGGTTAAGTTCCTTGACAGTATCTCTCAGCCAAACTGCCTGATAATCATAAGTGGAGCAAGCAAGAAGGCCAGTTTATCTTCAAATACAATAATTATATGTGGAAGAAAAATCACTCAGCATGTTGCTGTGCCACATTTTGCTGCCCTGCCTAAGGAGAATGAGCAGCAGAATGACCTGGAGGGTGGGGTGGTGCTGTACTGGGGAGGGGGACTGGTTTTCCTCTTGAAATCCAGCCTTGGTCCTTGCCCCTGGATTTTAACTTAGGATGAATGGGTTGTATTTGGGAAAAATCTGCTGAACTTAGAAGACAAACAATATCTGGGCCTCAACTTTTAATGTCCTTGAACAATATTGCTGTGCTTCCTGAAACGCAATCTGCAGAAGGATTTATTTCTGTTTGGGAAGGCAGAGGGCCACTCTTTTTCTTGTGCTGTCCTAACCAGGGCTAAATGAATTTATTGCTTCTAGTGCAGGTACGTAGCCATCTCCCACTCCTTGCATGGCTCCAGCAGGTGAGTTTACCCAGCTGCATGGCTTTTTTTGCTCACTGTGAAGTATGTTTGTGTGCTCAAATTAGAAGCCGAAGGCTGGGGACATCTGGCAGGTGATGGAGGGGCTTTTTATGGAGCCTGGTGCCATTGGCACGCAGAGAAATGGAGAGTGGGTGCAGCGTTCTTGGGGGGCTCAGGGTGGCCAGGTGGGATCTCTCCTCATTGTCTCCCTCTGCATGGAAGAGTCTTCCCTGCTGCTGGCTGAGTGACCTGAGGGGATGTACAGCACCTCGTCCCGGGGCTCCCTCACAGGTCCCTGGCCACCGAGGGCTTTGCCGGCATCACGGTGTGAGTCCAGCCACAGCCCTGGCTCCTGCTGCCTGCTCCCCGGGGTCCGGCACCCCACTTAGAGCTGCAGCGCTGGCCTTGGGAACTGCCTGGCTGCATTTAACAAATATAGGCTGCAGGGAGAAATGAGAACATCTTTAACCACCCCAGAGAGATTTGGGTCGTGCTTATGACTTGAATGTTTACTTGATGAAGAGAGTGAATTGATGCAGTCCCCCTGCCCCCTCACAGCCCTTGGGAACCACTTGTGAAATGAATAGCAATTGTTCTCTGCTCAATTAGTCATATATAAGTGAATGCCTCGTGGTGGCCGTCCCCAGAATGGTGCGTAATTGATGCATTTCACCGATGGTTACACCAGAAGGATCTCACTTTCTTTGCATGGCAAAGGATGGGGAAAAGATACAATGACGGCCGAGTTGTCCTCGGCCTCTCGAGAGGAAGCGTGCAGTTGCTGTATGGGATGTTATTGAGCCGAGCGCGGTGCTCTCGAAACATATTGAGCCTATTAGAAGTGCATGTTGACTCTGGGACTTCAGTCTGACTGCGTGGCAAAACAGTTAGGCCAACGAATATGTGATAATGTTTTTTATAAATGTGATAATTAGATAAAAGAAGGGGGAGTTGGAGTTTAGACTCGAAGACACTAATTAAATTCACATTGACAAATCAACATATTGGTCTCATATGGATTAAAGCAGCCCTGAAATGCTTCTTTTGTTTAGATTACACTAATTAAATTCACACATTTTGCCAATCCACAACAGTTACCTTGAAACACAGAAGGCTGAAACTAAAGCTTCAAAATGCACATTGGTGAACGTGCCGAAGTTGGAGGGTTTTTGCAGAGCAAATAGACGGGAATTTTAAGAAATTTTTGGGCTAATGTTTGTGAAAATTTTATATCTTTGCAACCAAACGCTGTCAGAATGATGCATGCTTTTACTTAAATGCTGAGTGCTTAACTGCAGTTTTAAATTATGCTCAGTGATGAGGTAATAAAGTATTTCAGTAAATACGTCTCAGAGGAGAACTTGGGAAGGAAAAAAACACATCTATTCCCAGTAGCCAGTCTGTTCAGGTCAGTATTTAAAAACCATAGGTCACCCGTCAGAGAATTATGGCCTGCTGCTGGCCATATTTTTGGAAGTTAGGACTTCATAAATATATCAACTACTTGATGCAGGGCTGCCCCACAGCAGCCACTGCTGAGCAAACGCCAGGGAATAGGAGTTTTTTTTTGTTTTGTTGTTTGTTTGTTTTTTTAAATGAAGTTAATATTTGTGTGCAGTAGTGGGGTTTTGTTGGGTTAAATCTTAAGAAAACCCAGACCTGAGCTCATTGATGTGCGCATCACCCAGAAATGGGAGAGGTGGCATCAAACTGGGAGCACCCGGTGTTGAGCTGCTGGCTACCCCATCCCTGCAGGGCAGGTAAGTGCCTTGGGAAGATGCTTTTTGGGTTGCAGGCAGCTTTTTCAGCCTCCCCTGGTTGGAGGGGACCCCCAGCAGCATTGCAGGGTTGTGTTTTATGCTGTATGGTCCAGACAAACCCCGTCTTTCATCTTTCAGGGCCAAAAATCCCAGTGCAAGCGTTACTGCCTTGTCTCCAGAGCCTTAGGTGTGAGACCCCCGCAATAATCCTGAGTCATCACCATCTAGTCATTAGCAAATATTCTATTTTCTGTCGGTAAACACAATTTAAGCACTTAGCAGTTAAGCTTCTTAAGATTCATAGCTGATGAGGGAGCAATTAGGACAGGATTTTAATGAATACACACAAACTGGGGGGTTCCTGCCGGGCAAAAGGAGAGGTTCGAGCCTGGTCTAGAAAAGCGTTCAGACACATGGCAGTAAAACACACTTAAACAGGCGTTCTTTACTTCAGGGCTAATTATACTAATCTTTGGCATGTTATCTGTTTAAAGTCTGGCTGTCAAACAGGCAGCTGGCCTTGTAGCTGTCCGAGTTGGGGGGCTTCTACTGCAACCAGTGTCGCCCTATTGCAATAATTTATTGTATTTCTGTGATCAGAGGAAGATTTTTTGTCCATGTTCCTCCCGGAAGGTTTGATAGTTACAGGGTTTGATCATTAGTAAAGGGAGAGATTTGGGGCTTTATTTCAGTGCAGGCTGCACTTTAAATTGAAGTGTTTCCAGCTGCAGGTGGAGGGTGAGTCCATGTAGGAAAGCAAAGGTGAAGGGCTCTGCAAGGAGTGGGGGGGGCTGCAAAGGGTGGCAGCACTTTTCATGAGTGGTTTTTCATCTCTACTGTGGTATTTTGTGGTGGTTTTTTTTTTGTTTTGTTTTTTAAATCAAAGCATCTGAGATGCTGTTGGATGGAGAGTGCTATATAAATGCAAATTTCATTCAGACTGTCTGCTGTCAGCTGGGGCACAGGTGAATCGAAGTTCCCAGGCTCAGGAGTAATGTGGGCACGTGGGCATGAATGAGCATCATGGGGATAAAATGAGCATCTCTGGGGCTCTGGTCTCCCTGCTCTGGTTTAAACAGCTGTCAGGGTGGCTGAGCAAGGGCTTTTGCCGGGGATGGGATGGTACTGTGCCCCTGGAGCCCTCCCAGCCCCAGTGTGGCTCATACCTGTAGGACTACCTGTGGGAGGGAATGGGGATGGTGTGGTGGTTTTCTGTGGAGTGACCTTGAAGGTGCACTGGAGTCCAACATGTAGCAGCTACAAACCCTTGTTATCTTCAGACCCCTTTGCTGATGTTAATTAATTAATCCTGCCTAATTTGATCCCTTTGTCAATGCCTTGCACTTGCTCATCACCAGCCATGCTGGGGAGCGGTTCGTTGCTGCTACTTGGGTAAGGTGAGAGCCAGCAGCAGCAAAGGCTGGTTGCTGGGAATTGTCTGATAGCAGTCCTTGTTTTTTGGGGAAAATATCGGTTTATTGGGGTTTCTGTGTTGCTCCTGCCCTCCAGCTGAGATGTTTGTACATGGCACTGGTGCAGAGGCTCTGGCTTGCAGGGTGCCTGGTGGGGAGGTGGCACTGGGTCCCCGAGTTGGATGCAGCAGGGGACAGTCCCCGCACACAGCTCTTGCTTCTCTGGGGTGGGTGAAAGTTTCTGTTTGAGTGCTGAAAGCTCCTTAAAGCCTCTGGCTTTGTCTTGGCGCACCGCAGGGGTTGCTGCTGCTGAAGCTGCAGTTCTTGCTTAGCTCTGCTGGTGACAGTGTCGTCTGAGTAAAAACCCAGGCAGCGGCTCTTGAGGGTGGCGAAACGCTGAGTGTCTCTGTCCCAGCCCTGCGGGGATCCAGCTGCTGGCTGTCTCCCTGGGGCGTGTGTGGCCCTGGACAGACGGATGGCAAGAGGGGGTGCCTGGGCAGTGGAAGTCGGAGAGGAGGCTGATTTGGGATGGGAGGAAGCGAGTGAGGAGGGGGGATGAAGTACAGGAGGCTCAAGTAAGTTTTAGCTAAGGATCCAGACATAAGATTTGCTGAAGGTAGCCAAAGTTCATACTAATGCTGCTGTGACCAGTTTAAAAACGCCCATTGTCCTGGATGGTGCTCAGGTCCTTAGCCCGTATCCAGTGAGGCCCCTGGGGAGCTGGGTTGGTTGAGACCTCCGATTGCAGGGGTTTTTGTGGGGCTGCACCACCCACCCACCCAGAGCTGCTCATATGGTCACGTGGAAATTGGAGGTGGCAACCGGCCAAGGCAGCTGCAGATCTGGAGGTCTGGAGCCATCCAAACTCTGGAGAGCACGAACGCATTTTTGGTTTCTCTGTTAGATCTCAGCAGGTACAGAGCCCTGTACAAAACAAAATACTCGGACGAGTCCCCATCTTCCCCATGCCTTGCCATACCACAGCTGTGTAATGACATCTTGCAGAGGATCTATCAAATGCCGCGTCCCCAGCCCATAGCGGGTCTGTACGAGAGGAGCTGTGCTTTTTGGCCAGCAGTGCCCAGTGTCCTTGAGAGGAGAAATGCTCAGCTGTGTGTAAGATGCATCAGAAAATTGCTCAATAAATGAAGCCAAGAGGAAACTTGGATGGGAAAGGATTAGTTGATGAACTAAATAACTGCACACTGCCAATCTCCCTTCATGTGAGTGTAATGAGTGTGTAATTCACGTAATGAGCAGAAACCAAGGGCCCACCCTACCTGCTGGTGGGCTGCAGAAGCACAGGAGTCCTTGGGACTCCGTCTGACAACTGGGGTAATTCAGATTGTTGGTGTCACTCAGTGCTTCCAATCAACTGGAAAATCAACCACTCTTAATCATAACCTGCCCCACCCCATGGCAAGTGCCCCCTCCTGCTGATTACCCTCTCATTTTAAAAATAAAGAGCACACACTGTTTGGATGATGGGCACTGTTGCACCTCCAACCTCTGCTGCTCTCAGTGAACAGCTCACACCTTGTGGACACCCTCATGTGTGTCACACCTTGTGGACACCCTGCAGCCGTCATGTCCCCAGGCTGCGGGGGTGCCAGCGATGCTGCTTACGGTGCAGGTCCCTGCTGGTGGAGAGAGGCTGGGCATGCTTGCATGAAAACCTCATTTTTCCTGGGGCTTTTCAGCTTCAATATGGCTCTACAGATATGTTTTCCCACCTGCCTAGCTTGGCAGGTATCTCAGATGTCTTTTGGGGAGCATAGCAATGCTGCTTTTTTGTATTTATTTATTTTTTTTTTCCCCTGGGCTTCCTCCATGTTTCCAATCCCAAAGCTGTCCTTTCTTTTTCAGAACAAGCTATTCTCTGAAAAAAAAAAAATCCCACTCTAAAAAAAAAAAAAAGAGACCAACAGAATAATTTGCTTAAGACTCAGATTCACAGCAGCAAGTAAGATATAATTGCACCCTTTGATCTTCAAAGATCTCATCCAGTGTCTGCTGAAGTCAGTGAAAGCCACTCTGTTTGACTTCAATGAACGTTTTATAAAATACAACTCAGAAATATCCTTCCATTTTATCTATACATGTCTGATGCCTCTCTGGTAAAAATAAACTTGAGCGTGTAAGTTTGGGTGTTTTAACATAATTTTATGTGGCATGAAAGTGTTTCATATTTGAACATGAAAGGAAGAAAATTTGTTTGCCAAAAACAACACAACTCCTGTTAAAGAAACGTTGTGGCATCAAGCCCGGATCACCTAATAGGAGTTTATGCAACACTTGTAGCTGCATCAGCATTGCCGAAACAAGTGCTCAGTTGCTAATGAGCTGCCAGCCAAGCAGCGATGCTGCCGTCTGAAAACCTTTCTGGTCCTTGGCATCTGCCTGTAAAAGAGATGTGGGATATATAAACCCAGAAAATTATCTTCATTATGCCAGATTAATTCTCCACATAGTCCAGTAAAACTGGAACTATCTCTATGTAAATGCTCTAAATAACTATCTGAGATTTGTCTCTATGTGGGGGTTTGGTGTTTTCCATGCTTGTCTCCATCCCTGTGTACATCCTCAGTAGCAAATGTTATGGACAAGTCCGGAGGGGAAGGTTTTAGCAGCGTGAGGAATTTGTAAGGGAAATGAAATATTAGTACAAGCAAGATGATATCTTGCCCAAATGAGATTTGATTACATTATTAATCTTGATAGTTATACATGATTTTGTGTGCATGTGATTTGAATACTAGATGAAAAAGCCAGGAGATGAGTCATGGAGATAATTTGTTTTCTTGGGAAATCCAGGCAGAAAGGTGCATTTCTCACTGAGCAAAATTTCTATAGGCTCTGGGATAAATTTGCAGGATTTTATCCTGCTGATGGAGGCCTTTCCCTGCAGAAATGCCAGACCAGAGCTACCCATCATACACCCCACAGGCAGTAAAGGAGTTCAGCACACGCTCGAGCACCTCGGCCACCGAGGGGAACTCAGTCCTCTGTTACGGTTAAGCACATGCTCATGCTTTTGACAAACAGGAATGGTTTTAATTACACTAACGATGTCCAGCATCATGGCCTCAGTATGTTTTCTTCAAACATGCCATCACCTAATAGGACATTACCCTCCTGAACACAGCCATGGCTGCGGTACCTTATCCTCTCTTCTTTCCACTCTAGCTTCCGTCTCATCCTCTTTCTCTCTACCATTATTGCTTTGTACACCTTTGTACACCCCTCTCCCTCTCATAGTGGTTTTGGTCAGGGGAGCACCAGGCTGCAGTCCCGCTCCCGGGGTGATGCACCCCATGGGGTGAGTGTTGTGGGAACGTGCTCTCACCAACCTCAAGCTCTGCAAGCTCAGCCAGGGCCCTGCCAGCAGTGAAACCTGCAGCATCTCCAGCAGTCGAGAAGGCTGTGATTAGGTGTGTATTAAGGATCTGGCAGACTAGATCCTCAATGTTTCAAAGACCAAATATCTCACATTTGGAGTTTTTAGCATCTGATATTTTTAAAAAAAAAATCCTTTTTGTTCCCTATTTTTTTATATGGACCAGTTGTAATAGGAGGAAAAGTCTCAGTGTTTGGTCCTTATATTTACTTTATAGTGGAATTGCTCTAGCTCTCCTACCTGCTTTTTCAAGGCTGCTTGTAAGGTGTGTAGTTCAGCAAAGCAGAAGATTGCAAGAAAAGATAACTTCTGCAAAAATCATTGAAACCTCACTTTGCGGGCTGATATATTTTTTTTTTTATTACAGTAGGATACTTGTTACTGCTCCTTGAGTCCCCTAGAGCCTGTTAGGAATCTAGTGTGAATGGTGAAAAAGCCTCTAGAGAGTCTATGAAAAAGTAAAGGCATGCCTGTTCTCAGTGTGCGTGGATGAAGTATGATAGAGCATAATCTGCTATTGGAATAGGAATTACTGGCATTTCTAGAGATACTGAGATTTTGGACCATGCAGAGGGAATAGCGAGTCTTAATCATTATCATCACCTTTGAATTTTGCTCTTTAGGTATCTGCTAACTGTTATCTTTGTTGTAGGAATGGTATGAACATAACCATGCCCCTCCATGGGATGTGATGCAGAAATGTTTCTGAGAGCTGAGCCAAGGCTTTCCATGGGACCAAACTTTAAAAGGTAAATGCAAGTAATTATTTTTACCTGTTTTAAATCCCTGAGAGTTATTCTGTTCTTTCCCTATTCCTTAAAACCCAAGCCCATCTCGGTGCAGCTTGAGATGGCTCCCACCTTGGTGACAGGCGCTGCACGTGTCATTTCCCCACCAGAAGGATGCAGGCAGGAGAGGGGATGTAGAAAAAGTTCAGAAGATAAAGAAAGTTGGTGAGAAACCATGAGCACAGGTGCTACAAATAGTGGTGGGGTACGTATAGCTGAGCTGGTTGCATTTGGTGTTTATGGATGGTTTTGTGATTGGTGTTTCCATCTTGCTGGGTTTGGAGGAATTATTCTGGATGGGGTCAGAGCAAGGCGAGAGGAGAGAAGAGGATGGAGCAGCAGGCGCAGAGTGGAAGGTGCTCTCCGCAGTGTTGGAGATGAACCTGGCAGGGAGAGGAGCCTGTGTGGATGCGGTAGCTTGTAAAGTTTAGGTGGCAGCACTGGGTGACTTCTGTAAAGCTTACTGTTGTCACCACACGTATAAGACTTCATTATTTTAGGAGAAACCGTACGAGCCAGATATAGCCATGATGAGAGGTGGACACTGTGATGAATTGTGCCCGTTGGTGTCTCTGGTGTTGCACATTAGGATCAGTTCAAGCCACAGAAACCTAACCCAGCATCACAACTGAAGACTGTAAATGCCACCATGTTCCCAGGAATACTTTTGAGCTCCTGCCATTCAAGATTACGTTATGTAGGGCTGGGATCAACTGGACATAGCTCAATTTTAATGGTGCAACAGTGACAACCAGTGGCCAGCTGGGCTAATCCGGGATGAGTGCCATCCCTCCAAACCAGGTCTGGGCACCCTGGGGCCCTTGCTCCCAGAGGGGGCTGAGGTCACACTGGCACAGCTGTGTCCAAGCCTTGGGAGATGCCCCACTGGAGAGACTCCTGAGAGCAGAAGGCTTTGATGTTTCCTTCTGCAAAGTTGTGATCCCACACTGCTAATGGGTGAAATATCAACATAGCATTTTTGGGCTGAATTCTTGGTACCGGATACTCAACTGCAGTAACACAGAGGATGACATTTGGTGTAAATGGCCATAGAGGGCAGAGCATGTCCTCTATGCTTCAAGAAGAAGGGCTCAGGCTAAGCCTCTGATGGTGCAAATTTATATTTGGACATGTGATTACCTCCAAAGACTTTATTTCCTTATCACATCCTTGTGTGCTGCAAATGGACGTGACCTAATGGTACGTGGTTGAATATATCATGTAAGACTTTCCTTTGTGTACCTGGGAGGGAGGGAAGCAGTGAATGCCTTTTCCGCAAACGTCTATTTGTAACCCAGCAGCTCCAGCAGCCCCTATGAAATTTGGATCCTGTGGATTTACAGAGTGTGTTGGTCTTGGTGGCCTCTCCTGGGATATCTGCCTTTTGGGGAGGTGCATGTCCTCGGGGCCAAGTGGGGTCTGCAATGGGAGGCATAATCAGATCTTGTCCAATGTGTGACCAGCTCTGCTGGCAAAGCTCCTCCAGAGGCTGTCATGGTACGGTGGCTCTGTGCGCCTGCTTTGTGCTGGACCCCCGGGGTCCGTGACCACCGGTCATCCCAAGTGATGCACCCACCAGAGACATCTGAGAGCAAAGCCACTGTTTCCAAAAGCTCAGTTTTGATTCCAACAGCATCAGCCCCTTTTCTGGTGGTGCAAATGAGATGGTCTTGGGCAGGGGTGAAGCAGCTGGCACCCCGCCTGCGCTGTGGCACGGAGCAACTTCTCCGCAGCCTCAATTCACTCTTTGTTTGCTCATTTTGTTTTTCCCTCCCCTCAACCTCGAAGAAGTCATTTAAACCCCAAAGTGCTTGTCTTGCTCTTTGTGTGCAGAGGACCCTGCCATTGACCAAATGCTTTCATCCTGAGAAAAGCAGAAATCCCACTGCCTGCCTCCACTTGGGCGCTGCCGCATCCCGCTCGCAGCATCCCCGGGGGCTCGGCGCCGTGTCTAGCACACCATCTTACTGCAGCCTTTCCCTTCCTGAGAGAAGTCTGGGGCTGCACGGGAGCTGTCGGGGCTCGAGGTCCTCCTGCTCCGCGTTTGCCATCTGTTTTGGGCAGGCCTTGGTCCCTTTCCCAGGGAGGTGGCAGCATCCCTTCCCAGGGCCACCGCAGGGCGGGCGCATGGGGGAGGGCAGCCTTTGCTTTTCCCCTGCACGTTTGGCAGTTCAAAGGCTGCTCACCTCCTTGTTGCTGCTCGCAAATCGGTTGTCGATACAGATGTGCATATCTGGTTATATCGCAAAGGAAACCGCGGTTTCATAAGCAAGGGTTTGAACAGCTCCGGGTATCTAGCTGAGTCATGGGACTGCCAGTAAGTTGCCATTTGCAAGATCTGGATTATTTTTTTGAGAACTTGGGACGAAGGTAAGCCCCTTACGAGCTGGCGCATGCAGCCCAAGGGTATTGACCCCCTTGTGTGGCGGCTGGTGCTGGACTAGCCGCCCCACGGGCACCCGTGATGCCCCTGAGACCCAGGAACCATTTTGGGTCCTCGGTGGGCAAATTTTGCTGAAATGCAGAAAACTCGGGAAAACTCTTTGGTTGGTCTTGGCCAAATGCAGACGTGTTGTATGTCCCAGTTTGGGGTTTCTCGGGTGAGTTGCAGCTCCCGGTGAAGCGGTGCCGACTTCCAACTGCAGCGCTGGTCAACTTAACTGCGACTAACTTGTCTGACTGGAGTTTGTAGTTCACAAGATCTTAAATTCTTGCCCTATTATTTGTTTTGACCTCTAGGGCCATTTGAAACAATTGTGTTGTGTGTGTGCGTTGCGTTTTTTAAAATTTAATAACTGATTTAAAAGTTTATGGTTTTGGGGTATAAGAGCACCCAAGCATGAAGCTGAGTTCTTCTTGGCGGGGAGAGGCAGAGGCAGAGCCCGGCTGACATCGCGCTGCACCCGCGGGGCCGGAGAGCCGAGACGGAGCCGGTGACCCGGCAGCACATCGTGGTCCTCTCCTCCGGGGAGCCCTGGGTTGGGATCTGCTCTCCTCCTGCGCCTTGTTTCCCTGACCAGATTGGGCTAAAAGTAAAAAAGTAAAACAGGAGGTGAAACCCTTTACTTCTGTTTGTTAATCTTTCTTCTTCTATCTTTCTTTCGCCTTTCTTTTTTTCCCCCTTTCTTTCTTTCTTTTTTTTTTTTTTTTTTATTAGCAGGGCTCCTTTTTTCTCTCTCTTTTGCCTCAATAGAAAGAAAAAAAGTTTTGTCAGCACTCCTGTTTCTTTTGTTGTTTTCTTTTTCTCAGAAGTCTTTTCTGCTTTTATCCTAATCCCAGGCATGCATGAGGGAACAGTTGTGCTCTGTTGTTTGTCTGTTCTGCTAGTTTTGAACCAGTAGGGCTCCCGCTTTGTTCTCTTTATTTTCTGAACACAGAAAGGTAAAAGAGTAGGAATAGCGATTGAAACTCTTAAGAAGAGAAACCTTCGATATTTATTTAGATTTAATTCATTTTTTGCCATGTTGGTAATAATTAGGGGATGATGACAAATAAAAAAAGAAGTGAGGGGGGGAAAAAAAGGGAAAGGAAAGGGAAAGAAACCTCTTTTCACCCCTCTGAGATCAGAGTTTTGCTTTCCAGAACATTTTTAACTTGCACCCCTCGAGATACTGCATTTTTAAGCACGTTGTCCAATTTATTCACTCTCTGGAACCAGACAACGATTTAACATATGCCGGGTTGTTTTTTTTCCCCGCATGCAGAATTGCTCCTTTGTAGAGGCAGTTTTATGATTGAAGCACATATTTGAAAAGCAGCATTAGGCTGGTTTACCTGGTGCTAGGTCAGCCTGATTTTCAAGTCAGATCTAGGTTTTAAGCCTTGTATTTATGGCTTTAAATCCACTCTGGCGCTTCTCAGCTTTTTGGGGCGCGTGTTGCAGAACGGTCGGTGAGGCTTGTGCAGGTTTTATGATTATTTTTTTTATATATATTTTTTTTTAGGTATTTCTTTAATAGTTGGGCATACCGGCTGATAAATTGCCTGAAACGTTTTAACAAATTAAACTAAAACTAAGCACGGATCCATCTGTTTCAGTTTCATCCCTGCAAAACAAACCTTTTATGATTTTGGTATCCAACATGTGCTTGTTCTCTGTTGCCATGGAGATGCTGTAGGCCCGAAATTTTTTTTTTTCACAGGCTCTTACGATGAAGTTTTTTTTGAAAACTGTTTTGATTAATTTTTCCTCCACTTCAACTTCTCTCTCACTTAAACTGTTTTCCCCTTTTGTTTCCCACTTGATTTATGGCAGGTCGCTGTCATTTAAATAGATGCACGTTTTGAAATTCCTTCTTTCTGTTCGAATGCAAAGAAAAAAAAAAAAAGAAAAAAAAAATAACCCATGCAAGTCATGCTCAAAGACTTGGTTATTGTTGCTTGTTGGATTTCTGCTCTCTGTGGTTGTCGGGCCTAATTCAAAGTAATTCAGGCTACTCAGTGGGGGCAGTGCATAGCTCCACAGGAAATTATGATAGCAAAAGTCTTCCTGTAGAGCTCTACACTTGGCACTACAAAGTGCCTCGGGCTGCAGTTACCTGAATAGGGTTGAATTAGACCAGACAACCGCATCATCCCACTTCTTAATCTATTAGAGCGATATACAAGTGGCAATTGTTGATTGCAAAAATGGGATTAAGAGGCTCTTCAAGTGAATTGATTTTCTTGTGAGAACAAAAAGAGGAAAGAGAAGGCTCGTTTGAATCACACAGCCAGAAAGTTTCGTGAATGGGTTCCACTCCAAATGTTAGAATTAAAGCAATCAGTGTTTCCCCATGGAGCATGCAGGTGAGAGGAATAAACTGCTGAAAAATAGAAAATTATGTCTAAAACTTAAAGTTTGCAGCACTCTTGCCAAATCGTGACTCTCCTCCCGCCACCCCTCCCTCCCTGCTGCCGGCAGCAACAGCAACAAATCCTTGTTTCAGCCAAAGACTTTGTTGCTCTTCGTCAGCCTCTGCTTATTATTCTTCAATCTTTATTTTTACTGACACACTTATTTATTTTGCTTTAACTCAGGGAAGAAAAGGGGAAAAGAGCTGCTTCGACTCCTGATTTTCCACGAACCTTTCCACTTAGTCCTTCCCCCCACCAAGATCAAAGCAGTGCCATGTCTCTCCCAGGGGACCTCCAAAGCTCCTGGGGCAACTCTCAGGGGTTTCACCCAGCCCCACTGGTGCTTCTTTTTGCTTTGGGGACTACTATTTTCACTGCAACCACAAGTTTTGTGTGGTCAAGTGTTGTAAATCTCCCATTAACCTCAGCATATCATCCATTGTGAAGAGCAGAGCCGGGCATTCGAGCTGGGATGGGATGGGTCCTGCTGTTTATTTTTGGATGGCTCTCAGTCATGGTGGAAATTGTTTTGCCTCAGCTGAAAGACAAGGTGCTGAGCGTACATGTGGCAGAGCTGCGCAGGGAAGGTAGGTGAAGGCATGTCCTGTGCTGGGCGTACTGGAGGACAGCGCTTGGGCAGGGGTAGCTGTCAGCAGTGTGGAGAATAGAAATGACACACAGCCGGGAAAAGGAGCTGCCGGAGCAGATGGAGGGAGCCTGGTGCTAGTGTTGGCACTGGGACTGACCAGGAGGAGATAGTGGGGAAGATCCCCTTTCGGGCACAGGGATGAGAAACCGCCACTCCCACCATAAAAGCACAAGAGCTCACCCCGGGAGCCGGCGCCAGGGCAGGCATGCAGGGGGTGAGCCACTTTCAAGTGGCTTCAAAGATTTTGGGGAGGGGAAGAAGTGGCTGAACTAGACCTTGCTCCATGGGTTGGAGAGGACGTGTCCATCCTCGTCACATCATCACTAGCGTGACTGCTCAGGGCTTGCTGTGGGGTTTGTTTGCCCTTCTTTAAGTTTGGCATTGTAGGCTTGTTTTCTCACCTGGCCCCTGCTTGACGAGAAGCATCTTGGAGCAGAAAGGGCTGATGGTGTCATTGCTGTGAACGGGGGGGGACACGACACAGCCACCAGTGAGGCTCTTGCCACACTGCTTGGGGAAGGGGCAGAAGCAAATTTGGAGCAAAAGCACCATCTCGATGCTTTACTTGACGATTCTTTATTTCAGAAGATAGTTATACTCTTGCAAACCCTTTCCTTTTGGGTAGGTGTGGTAGGAGAGGGCTGGGTTTCTATGGCACCAGAGACCCCTCCTACAGCCAAAGCCCCCTACGTGCATGTTCGCAAGAAAAATGAATCCAAATGAAACAATAAGACAAAATGTGCCTCCCATCAAAGGTTGTATTTGTACTTCCCCAAAGCCTTCATCGTGAGCAGCCACCTTAAGTCTCTTCCCAGTGCATTCCAGCCTTTCCTGCCTCTTGCTCAGCTGTAACACTTCTGCAGGGTGTAATTTCCAAAGAACCGCTTGCACAGGTTTCCCTTTTTCATCTCTTTTTTCCCCCATGGAAGGATTTTTCCCAAACTCTGTCACGGGATGCCAAGAGCACCCACCAGGTACCAGCATCCATGGGCAGCAAGCGGGTGCAAATTCCCCCTTTGCAATAACATCGCTTTCTCTAACTGCGACCCATTAATTGCTCCATATTTAATTACCCAAGACTGCATCAGGTCCATGGAGTGTATTTGTGTGCGCACTATCAATTATGTCATAATAAATGAATTTCCTTTTCAGGATTCCCCGCAGCCGAAGGCCAGGCTTCTGTTCCTCCTTGACTGTTCTGACTTTGAACAGGTTTATTCAGCTGTTGTCTGCTAAGCCCTACAGAAAAGAACAATAGCTTCTGATCTGCCTTTTATGGGTTATTGGGAACTGGTGGTCCGCACTACAGCTTTGGTCAGTGATTAACCAGAGTGAAAACAAACTACACAAGGCTAAGTTGATGTTGGAGGAGGAATGAACCCACTTCATTAAGGCTTTAAGAGGAAACCTTTTCTTCTTCAATGCTTGTTCACAACTTTTCAGGTCTCTATTTAATCACGTAATTCTCTCTAAGTAGGAAGAGAAGCTTGCCTCACAGCGAGAGGTCTTTTGCCACATGACAACTTAGAAAGATAAATTATATATAAATATCTTCATGGTTTTGTGGAGAGGAAACCAAATTCAGTTTTACTGCATGCAGCTAATTTACCAGTTTCTTAGGTGCCGTGGGCTTCCCAATGTCATGTTGCAGGAGGGGAAATCGTTGCTGCAATCGCCTTAATTTTTGGCATGTGTTTAGGGTGAGCAAATCATATCTGGCCAGCGCTAGACATGGGCAGCCGATGGGGGCTGAGGGCAGATGAAGAGGCAGCAATAATAGCAACCCTCCTTTACAACACCGCTGAGCCAAAATGGAAGTGCTCGTTAGGATGGCATTTTTATTCCATTTCCCAAGAAATCACACCCTCCTGTGTCCCGGGGATCTCCTTGCACCCCGGGGAGCAATAGGAAAAGGCGGGAGACTTGGGGTGGATGAATTTTGTGCTGGTGAACATCCTGAGTGTCACCGGCCCATGAGGTCCAGCCCTCACGCTGCGTTGAGTAATCACACAGAGCGCATCACGTCGGGGCAGCCCATGTGCTTTTGTTTAGAGTAATTTATTATTTTATTATTTTTTTTTTAGTATGGCAGTTAATTATGGTTTGGGGAGCATATTTCTTCGACCCAAAGCACAGCAGTAATAAATCAACTCCTCTGGGGGTATCCAGCAGCAGCAAAGCCTGTTGTTCCCGCAGCCCCTGTGCTTCTGACAGTGCGGGCAGCCCCTCCTGCCTGTCAGTGTGTGGACGGGGCAGGGTAACACAGACAGCCTGGGAAATGCCAGGGAGCTGCTTGCTGGGCACCTTCATTATCTTTACCGAGCTCTGGGTGAACAACAGAGGTTGGGCAGGTGCCCAAAACGCAAAGGAGTTTGTGTGAACCTGGTGCTTGTGGGATGTGGGATGGCTGGTCCAGGCTCCTGCTCATGTGCTAGGATAAACGGGGGTTGGCTTTGGGGCCAGGATGGAGAAGGTTGTTGCTGGGTGGATGCAGGTCACGGGGTCTTCTCATTTTCCCCTCTGAAGGCTGCAGCAGGGACATGTAGGAGATCCTGCTGAGCAAAAGTGACTGTACCACTGGGCACCTTCTGCTGGCAGGGCTGTCTTCTGACCCGCCTGGGTACAGCAGCCTGCTTTCACTGCAGTTCACCACCCTGAGACTCACCACTCAACACCCCAAGTTCAGCACAAAGTCTGAATTGGAGAGGTCAAAATCCCCAGCTGTTGTTGTAGGGAGGCCAAGGGTGACCTCTCGAGAGCCGGGCACACATAGCACAGGGTAAGTCCCTGCATGCACCCCAACACCTGCAACCTTTGCAGGGCTGCCTCCTCTCCTGCCGACCCCAAGCCATAGCCCTGTTCCTAAATACCCTTCCCAGCTCCCAGGAGTGGATGCAGCATTCCCTTCTCTGCCTACCTCTAGTGATGTACATCACTCCTCTGCACCCATCTGTTAAACTTTGTGGGGAAAGCACAGACCTTGATGGAAGGACATTTGAGGAGAAATCTCTAGTCCCAGTGAGGCAGGAGAGGAGCAAGCGAGACTTGCCTGCACTGCAGAAGCCATGGGTAAGGCTCAGCTCTGCTCCGAGTGCCAGCTCTGGTCCTGGCTGGGAGACCCAGGGACGGACTCACCTGGGACAGGGACAGGGCACTGGTCCCCTCTTGGGGAAACCATGGCTGCAGCTAAATAGGTTGGGGGATATGAGGGCAAAGCGGGTAGAACATCTGCAGAGGATCTCCTACTTTTCATAAAGACCAGGAAAGTAACAGGTGACGTTTTCCTTCTTAAACGCACAGTGACGGCACAATTTTCCCGCCAGTGATGCACTGCAAAGCATGATTTTGCACAAAACTATCATTTTGCTTTCTCCAGGTGTTTTGTAAATTGATTAATTTGGGGTACAAAAATGTTTAAATACTTCATTAGCCAAATTCTTTGAACTCAAATTAGAGAGCTTGTTGAAATAATTTAATGACGTGCTTTGGTAGGGGAGGAGGGCAGAGGAAGAGGAAGGCTGGGGCACTGCGACGGGAGCAGCATGGGTTTGCAGCAGGTGAGGATCTGGCCTAGTACAGAGTTTGGCTATTAAATGACAGCACTAAGCTGTCGCAATTAATAATTAAAATGTATGTTTAAATAATGCATCAAAGGAAATTGCTTAAATTGCAAACTTGAGATTTGTGGGGTAAGTTCATGTTCAGACTCAGGCTTTAAATGTGGGAGGAATTCAGATATCTAATGTACCGACATGAAACAGGGATTTCAAAAGCTCTAGCTTTTGTGTTAAAATGATGAAAAGAGTGTGGTAGGAAAAGAGACTGCCGAGCTCCTCAGAGTGTTTGTGAACAAAATAGCACCTTTTTGGGGAAACAAAGGCAACCCTTCGGAGTCTATCAAACAGTTTATGCCCCAACTGCTGCAAAAATTGGGCAGCAAAAAGTATGAGAGATCCTTTAGATGATTCCTCCGGAGGGAAGGCTAAGCTACAGATTGAACAGAGAGAAAAGAAAGGCAGATGTGTCTTGGAAAAAAGGATTATCAGACTAGTGTCCATTTAGGAGTCTGCAGCTGAATGAGGAGAAGAAACTGAAGCAGGGTGAGACTTCCCACGATGTTTTATATCTGGTGCAGAGCACTCCTTGCAGACAGCGCAGGGTCTCACAGCATCAGTGTGGGATGTGCCACATACCTGGAGACGTGGGGAGACTTGTGCATCCTTCCCCCAGAGGGGTCCAGTGCCTTCCTGCAACCGTGGCAGCTGGCACAGGTTAGCGCATGGCTGTGGTCGGCTGTTCCTGGCTTTTCCCATCCTCTGACTCCCTCCCGCTCAGCCCTGTGTAAGACAGCAGAAACTGGCTGCTCCAGCCCGTCTGTGCCCTCCGCCTGCTGGGTCCGGCCCCTGGAGAAACGTGACTTTGCACTTGGAAACGTGGCACGTGCAGGGCAGCATGGCAGGACAGGGAGCAGGGGGAAAGAGCCCTGTCCTACACGGAGTTGCTCTAGCGTGACAGCATCTATTTATCTTGCTTGCATCTCTCCTGCCAGCCAGCACCACTTCACCAGCACCGGACTGCCCTCATCTCCACGCGGGGCTTCTCACAGGCGGGGAAGGGCCCGTTCCTGCATGGGAGGCCTTTTCAGCAAAAAGGCTGGAGACCAAGAGGAGCTACTGATTGTTTAATCGCTGTCTGTGCTCTGGCGCAAGGAAGCTATCCTGCTCCCAAGCAGAAAATCTGTCTGTCTGGGCTGAGTGGCAGCTCGTCAAAGCCTTGCCAGCACTCTCAGACATGCAGCCAAGTAACTGCATATCTTTCTTTTTCAGCACAGTGCGTGCTTTGAGGCTGATGGACGCCAAGCCCCCAGCCTGAGCACTGCTCTTGTGCCACCATCCTGGGGAAGGGATGCTGCTGGTGAGGAAGTGATGGATGCATCCGTGCTCCTGGCTCAAAGTCCCAAGGGGAAGCATAAACTGCACCATGGGAGGCCAGCACTGCTACCTTTCCAGACCTTGCAGAATGGTGAATTAGATCATCTCAGAGCACACGGGCCAGTTTGGATCTCATTAACAACATCTGCCCTAAGGGAAGGTGGCCCTCAATCAAAATATCAATGGATACACATGCTCCTGGGCTTTGTCCTGTCAGCATCAGGCTAGGTCCAGGGTTGATTGGTGATGAGAAATTGTGGGGTGCTGGATGTTTTGTGCTCTCAGCCACCTTGGCTGTGCCATGGCAGTGGCAAAGCCACCTCGAGCAGGCACAGCCTTTGCTTCAGCTGGAGAAGCAGCGAGGCTGGGCTTTCCCAGCATCTCATCCCAACACTGGGGTTGGCACAGCCTGGTTTCACCCTTCCTGCATGAGCCTGGTTGGGCTCCTTCCCCTCTGGGTGCTTGCAGGGAGGCAAACCTGCCTCCCCCTGCCAAACCCCAAATCCTCCTCCCTCCACGTTCCCCAAGCATGGGGCCAAGAGGCAGCGATGTGTCCTGTCTGGTTGTCACCTTTGTTTCGCTCCTGCAGCCACAGGGTTTGGCTGCATTGACGTCTGGTTCGACTCCAAACATAACCCTCTCGTGGGCTGAATAGAGGGGATTCCTTGGTGCAAAAGGCCGGCGTTCCCTTCACACATGAGGGGTTTGCTCCATTATGCTTTGACGTCCTGCAAAGAAGCTGCCTCAGCATCAATGGCATCTAACACGGTGACACATGTAGGGCCCGAGGGCTCCAGGAGCAGGTTTAAATAGGACCATTGAATCTGTCCTCTGTGTGCATGTGACTGTCGGTGGCAGGAGCCCAGTGATCAATTGAGTTGTCAGTGTGTGCGGATGGACCAAATTTGGACTTTCTGCCCTGTGCAAAATGACCGGTCTCGGTGCATTGGGTCTGATTCAAGCCTTGGAATAATTTTTGGCGGCTCAAGGAGTGACTGGGGGGTACAAGACATGCCCGGTGGATGTAATTACTGCACTATGGCTTTCTCAAACCTGTTGAAAGCAAATAATTTAAACTGAAAATTGTTTCCCTCCATAGCTGAGTGCTGCACAAAGGAAAAAGTCTCTATTCAGGGTTGTTATTATTAGACTGGGGGCTTTGGAGATGTTGTATCTAATGAAGAGAGAAGTAGGTACTGTTTAACCAACAGAGGAAATAGTGTTTATCCATAAGCATGTCTCTCTAATTTCTGCTTACAGTCCCAGTCATGAGCGAGTCTGAGCATCAAAGGCAATTTTGCTGATGCTGACACAATAGGGATTTCATCCCTTTTACCAGGGGACAGAAAAGGCCCTGATTTCCAAGGACAGGTTTTCACCCAGTCTGCTGCCACTGGTCCAGACTTCATCATCTGGAGATGGCCTTAAAGGCTGTAGTCCATCACTGGAGCTTGAGGGCTGTGCCCAGGCAGCTCTCCCTCCAGCAGGCTCTCCAGCAGCTGCCCAGTGCCACCGTAGCCTTTTCGTACAGCAAGTATCTGAGCAGGCCTTGTTGTTCCAAAGGAACCTCCTCCAGATGGGAAGGCGAGTTTCCGTCTGATGCAGCGATGTTGCTGATGCTTTTTCTCCTGTATGCTGGTGTTTGCCATCTGTGAGGTGCTCATCAGCATTTTTTGGAGCACACAGATGTGATGTTTGGAAAACAGGACCCATGTGCTCGACCTGTGAAATGATGCTCATGCAGGGGCGGGGTCTATGGGGGATGTGGTTTTGACCGAGATTTATTAAGGTCATCAGGTGTTTATTGATTTTGGCTGCTCTTCATGGCCCTGGGACCTCACTTTTCACCTGGGAATGGCTGGAAGGAGGCTCCCAAAGGATGGAGATGTTTTGCAGCAAGCAGCTCTATGCATCTCTCTGGAAAGCGTGTGCTGCGAGGCCGGTGGAGCTGCTGGTCTGGGGTGTCATGACTCTCTCTGGGATGGAGAAGAAAGAATGTATGGTAGCTTTGAACCATGCTGGGTCAATGAGGTAATGTGCAATCTCTGTTTCCTTGTGAGTACTTTTTATTCGAAATTTGCCTTTGCAGAACTTCTTTAGCAGAGGTACACAGTGGAGTGTGTTCGGGGAAGGGTTTGAGCGATGCTTGTCTGAGAGATGATCAGTGATATTGGGCTTTCCTCACCCTTGTGGGGAACCTTAAATCTTACTGGGATGCTGCTGGAGGAAGACCTGGAGGGTGATGCTAGGGTCTGTGGGACCCCCATGGTCCCTGACCATGGGGACAGCATGCCCGGGAGCCTCAGGAGAGATGAGCAGGGCAGTCCTGGCAGTGCAGCCCCTCCATGTGCAACCAGTTGCAACCTCTGCGGTGAAGCCCGTGCTCCCACGGCAGCTCCCTGCTCAGTGTCCAATGGCCTTGGGCTGATCCCGGCTCCCTGCATGGCCAAGGAGAGCTGGCCTGGGGTACCAGCACCCCCAGGGTGGCCCTGCCTGTGCAGCAGATCCCCATCAAAAACTGCTGCCTGCACAGGGATTCATGGCTCTGATCATGGGGACGCTGCAGGGAGACCCTGTCCAGAGCTGGATTAACTTCAAACCCAAAAAGGGGGGTGGGAGGGAATCGCTTCTCTGGCCATGCAAGGCGAGTTTCTGGCTCTGGTGACTCAGGATTAGTGCTCCACAAAGGGAGCGTAGGAGCATTATAGTGAAATGTAGACTCTCCATAGGAGGCACCCATACATCCCGGCGGTGCGGGGAGGGGAAGGGGAGGGAAAGGCATCTGTGGCCCGGCCAAGTTTGCCGAGGGAGCCAGATTGCCCTCACCGCTGCCCGGAAGCAGGTGTCAAACCTGAATAGAGCAGGTGGAAAGCGCGGCGTGGGTACCCGCAGGTAACGTCCCTCCTGGCTGCATCGGGGGGATGCCTGGCCCCGGTACCCCACAGCACAGATGAAAGGACTGAAAAGAGAGGACGTGCGGGAGGTGGGAAGGGAAAACCAAATTTGCTTGCGTGTCGGTGCATAGGGGTAATGTCTACTGGGAACTGTAGTTAGTGGATGCGCGGTCAGGTATGAAACAAGAAGCGAGGTTAATGCTGTAGAAAAGCTGGCACTGTTTTCTCTGTGCCCACATGTGATGTGTATGTGCAGCGTGACGTAGGCTGGTTCCATGTCCCGTGGGCACAAGGCCTGCAGGAACCCACCTGCACCCTCCACACGGGCTGGAGAAGAGGAGTGGGGGAAGAGTTTGTCGCGGGAGTGTGTTTTTCCCCTTGTTCTCAGTGCTTCATCACAAGAGTGCTTTTCTTAAAAAGCAAACGGGGAACTTCTCCTGCTGGGTCGAATGCTGCTGCTCCTCTGCAGGTTAAGATTTCATCAGCCTCTGGCATCAACAGGCAAAACGACGTTCCCTAACGAGACGCTCGGTGCTGGCAGTGCCTCTGACTTTCTGGAGGATGCTAAGGGGTGAGGGCTTTGGGGGACGGGGATGTGTAGGGTGCAGAGCTTTGCAGCTGGGGTGGGAGGCAAACGCCCGTGAGCGCCGGTGATGCCTCCTTGGGCGCCTCTTCACACCCGCTGCTTCCTCCCAGGGCTCTGGGGACACTGGGAGGCAGTGGTGGGGCTCTGGGGAATTAGTTAATCAGGTTTAACTCCATCTAACACTGGAAAAAGGGCACGCACAAGCACGTATGTAATTATCTATATAATTCTATATGTGTATGTATATAAAGTCTGAAGACTTTTTGTGAATAGGGATCTTGGAGGGTAAATACAGGACTGAAACCCAAGAATCTTAATTTTGCCTCAAATTTTGGCTATACTGTTTCTATAGAGACCAAAAGGAAGCTTTGGCTCCCCCACTCAGCTATTAAAGTTTAGTGCATTGAAAACTGTCTTCATGCTGTGATACCCTTTCACGGAGTAGAATAGGGTCTGAGCTAATCCATGAAAGTTGTCATGCTATGAACTAGTAGTCAAGCTTTTTCCTTTCAATTGAGTCTAAAACTATACTGTACTTCACACTTGATTGGCCCTTCAGATGGCAGGACTCAATATCCCTGCTGGAAATAAGCTCGTCTTCACACAGTGATGTTGAACGTGGAAAGATCTTGTTTCTGTGGCATAATTACTAGCGCCGCAATATGAAAGTCGTCAGGATGAGATTTTTTTT